>JAFELO010000970.1:285273-296715 GCA_017140195.1 Eumaeus atala
ACGGACGACCATAACTATGTGCGCACTGTGCAATTCCAAGTGCATATATTCCCTCAATTCGCTATTTCAATGGGACGGCACTCCGACACGGCCGGGTCGATATTGGGCCCAGGACTCCACGTGCTATCCGAAGCACCGCCCACTTCCTAACTTAAGACTGTTATTAATAACAGAACAATGCCAAAATACTTTTGTTCCGACCCGGGACACGAACTCGAGACCTTACTATCTACGGCGGAACGTTTTTGCCGCTAAACTTAACAAATGACCCCTATACGAAGACCGCCATAGCAGCTGAAAACAAGGTGAATATCATTGAGCGAAAGAAAGTTTTAATGAGTATGAGCTGAGCAGACTAACGCTAACAAGTTGTAGACTTCAATAAAGACAAGTTGCATAAGTTACACTTCCGTAGTGAGTCAAAATTAAATGAATTTAGCGGCCACTGGATAGTGACCACTGGAAGACGGAGTGTTCGACGGCCTCCCACCCCTGTACTGATAACTTGGACCTGGGAGCCGCTGAATGCAAGGCGAGGCTCGTGCCCGTGACGTATGGCGCTCTATGTGGAGGTCGTCCGGCTATTGATGATGATGGCTAGTGAGCAGCCACATTCGTAGCTAAGAGCATGAAAACCACATATACTTTTAAAAGTTTAAGATTAAACATTTCAGTATGAAATTTAAACTAGCTTCCTTCTCAGTCGTGGTAATACTGCAGATAGTATCCACTGCCCGCTCCGGGAAGCCTTCTCTTACATGTCGTCGAGTTGCTTCCGCCCAGCACTATCTTCACCCTGTCTCGAGGCTGTGAGTAATGTTATGGCGCTGGCTTGGTCAGACTGATTGGTGCAGGTTTATCGAGTTAATACATTGATATCTTTAATCTATTTTTAAAATATATTATTTTTTTCTACAGTCTCCAAGAAAATTTCTCAATTTCAGTCAAATTTAAAATTACGTACCTTCCTTATAAGGTATAAGAATTCATTAACCACCATTTTTTAAAGTTATATTCGTATCCTTCATCGGAATCTAAATAGTCTCACTATGAAGAGCTCTGGTGGCGAAGAACTATCCATATTTACGGCAGTCTTCAACATTCTAACTATTGGTTAGTGTATTTACTGGAGACATGATTTTGACATAAGTTCTATAGGAAATGCCGTGCTTTATAGCAGCTTGATTAGGCGGGCATGACCGGGGAGGTACCTCTCGCTCATAAGATAACGGCGTAAAGTGACATCTTCGGTGTCGCGTATCGTGCTGTTTATGAGTAGCTGATGGCCCATTTGGAGGGGGGGAGAGAAAAGGAGAGCAAATCTTCGGCATAGTAATTGTATAATGTTCATGGGAGTCGTTAGTCGTAAAAGTGCTTCGATTTCTCGAAAAATATGGTCTGCGCCATGGAAAAGTGCTTGTACTTTCCCGCAACCTCTCCACTGTCTCTTTTGCGGACATCACTCTCTCGCAAAAAGAGAGCATTCCAAAAAGCCTCGCTTTTGATCATGGTCTGAACGATGACCCCGAGTGAGATGTTTCCTACTGCAATGATTGCCACGAGGTCTTGGGGCTGCTGCACTCACGCAAAACACTCAGCAAGAGTGTGCAACGAGGTATTTTCGCGACAGTTCCCACAGTGGTGGCATTCGGATGTTGGATACTTTCGGAAGCACCTGTGTCCTGTCAGTATCTATGCCAGTCGGAAGGATAGGCGGCCATGTCGCCTTTCCAGCCAATTCCTCAAGAAGGAAATTGTGGCGTGCCCAGCACTTGGTGATTTAAGCCGCTCTTTCCACTCTAACGTAAATTGCTGGTGAAGCAGGGACCTCCGATCTTTCAGTTCCCGGTTTCCCTGTCTGTGATCCCGCAACAACGCCTCCTTCTGTCATTGATATAATGACGCAAGAGCTTTCGCTTCCAAATCCCACGGCGAAGTAACGGCTACAAGACTCACCTACACCTCAAGGGAAATCGTTGGGTATTCCTTGATAATCCTTATGATCCTAGAGGTCCAAATTACTGCATTGATGGGTTGCAAATGCATGAACCTGGCTTTCCCACTCCCCTCCAATGGGAAAAACAGCGGTGTCATGTTAGCGAGAAGTACCTCCTCGGTCGTGCCGGCCCACCCAATTCGGCTGCAATGCAACATGGCACTACCTCTAATATATTATCTCTGTCTTATGAATTACAGAAAAACTATCTTCTAGATTTATTCTTTCTAACTTCTGAATTAGTCATTACAATAAAACTACTTTTACGGATTTTATCGCGGTTTATTTAATTATTTATCTAGCCCGACGTTTCAGAAGCTTTACAGCAGCCATGGTCACGGGCTGACTGAGATGTCAGATGTCCGGATGTACCAAGTTTTTAGAAGTACCCGAATAATTATAATTTTAGTTGTTCCGATTAACGCAAACAGTACTTATTATATCTTGCTGTCTTGAGATGTTATGTTTACTTATTGATTTGATTATGTTCACCACTAGGTCCCACGCAGAAGGCAGAACCCAGCCATCTTCTCTATTGAAATTTGGATGTTTTTAATTTCAATAGCCTCTCGGTTAATCCTTGGAACGAATCGGTATTCCCTAGTGAGGACTTGCGCTTTATCAATTCTAATGTAATGGCCCCTGGGCCAATTTCAGCATGCTAAATTAGTCCCAAGTAGTCAGTTTTTTGCGCCCGAATATTTAACCCATTATTTTAAAGAGAGAATTGCAAACTTTGAGCTGCAAACAAAGGATTTTATCCTAAGATTGTACGAATCAGCATTAGAATGCTAAGTGATTTTGTAAATGCTACAGCTATGAGCACGTTAACGGTATGGTAAACATGGTGCCCTTAATAACTTCCAGTTAGTACTGCGTGCTGGCTCGTGCTGGCATTTACTTTCAGACCTTCACAAATATATTATGAATGTTCTATGTATAAAAAATGAAGCGTAACGCCTGCCTGATTATATTTAGAATCTCGTACACTTAAAATAGTAAATTATATCCTTCTAGATTCGTATTTACTACAGGATATAAAATAAAGATGTCTTCTCAGAAGCGGTCATTATATCTTGCGTCGAGTAGATCGTAAACGCGGCCGGGCGCCGCCGCGCACCGCCAGAGGGCGTCGGCGACACATCGGCGCGTGAGTCACGAGAGCTGCGCGAGCGCAGGAATCCCTGACGTCAGCTCACGTCCAGCACCAGACGTTGCCTAAACACTAAATACAGGAGTATTTAATATTCACTTCATTTACTCAACACAACATTATAGTTTTTAGGCTCAGGTTGCCTCTGATAATTTGGTCGTGCTACCAAATGTTCGCTGCGACTCAATCAAATTTGACTAGGCCTCCGGAAGCTGCGATAGAAATATTTGTAACACTCGTTGGAGCAATGTTTGATGTTGGAGTAATTTTGGAGACATGTTCAATACACTTTCGGTACATTTTGGTTACATGATGGAGACATTTTGGAGACATGATGGAGACATGTTCGAGACATGTTAGATATATATTGGATATATGTTGGATGTCATGTTGGCGACACGTTAAAGACATATTGGTGAAACGTTGGGAACATGTTGGCGACATGTTCGCAACATGTTAAGAGTCATATTGGTGACATGTTCAATTTATTTCATAATTCAGTTGAGATTCAGATAATTCAGATTAGCTGATTTGCAATTCGTCGAACTCCTATAATCTGTTCGCTTGGCGAATTTCCTCGATTAAAGTCGCATTAGTTTGTTTAAGCGACAAGCTCATGCTTGCAACAAATATGAAAATGATGATGAGCTGTGAGGTGTAGAAGACAAGTTGAGCTGGATTAAAATGGGTTTGTAGCATCTGACGTCGGTAGATGTAAGAATTTTTATATTTTTATTTAAACATATCCAAGAAATGCCCATGTATCGTGTATTTGACGACCGATTGGTGCCGTGGTAACGTAAGCGGGTAATGCCGAGCGCATAGTCATCGATGTCTACCTATGTGTTTATATATATAAATATATTTTTATATAATAAAAACCGGAAATCTATCAAATTTCTGAAAGTTATAACATAATAACATTTAGCGCAGGGCTTGGTGAACGTGGTGTGACAAATCCACAGATTATTATTATTATCATAACTTCTGGTCGAGTAAGTGACTAAATTTCTATTAAATGGTCGATTTTGATGGAGTTGTTTTCGTATATTTACGCGAATGTTATTTATTCATTGTTGGATTTTGATGGAATATTCTGTGCGTGGACAGCGTTAGTAGTAAGGCAGTAGTAAACAGATTGCAGTATCGTGTCAGTTTTGTCCGAAACTTAGATGAAATATTATTAACTTATTCAATTCATCATTATCAGCCCTTATCGGTCCACTGCTAGACATAGGCCTCTTACAACAAACGCCAAGGCGACCAATATCCGGCTACTCGTATCCATCCCGGACCGGCTACTGCACGGAGATCGCTTTCCCACCTGGTGAACGGTCGACGAACACTTCTTTTCCAAAACGCGGCCTACACTCCAGAACCTTACTAACCCATCCGCCATCGGATACCTTAGTTCTCTACTTTATGATTTCTCTACGAATTTTGGCGGACAGAGAAACACCCAACATAGCATGTTCAATAGCTTGTCTGTCCTGAATTAAGAATTCATGTTTTGGCCCAGTAGGTCATCACGGGGAGAACGCACTGGTTAAAGACTTTTGTCTTCAAGTTCTGCGGTATAGGCGCCGTGAGGATGTGACAAAGCTTCCGGAATGCTGCCCAACCTAACTGAATCCTTCTATCGATTTCATTCTCAAAGTTATGTCTACCTAATTACAATAGTTTCCCGAGGAAGGCGTATTCGTCTACGGCTCCGAGAATAGCGCCATTGGCCTAGGGAGAATGTGTTCGTTGAACATGAACTTTGTGTTGTCCAAGCTCATCCTAAGGCCAATACCTTCGGGACGATTCCGTCGGCGAAACGAAGATGTGAGAGGTACTCGCTGATAATATTTATGCCACATTCTTTAGAGTTTAAAATCTTAAAGACGTCCTCCAAAGCATTGTTGAACAGTTTCGGGGAAGTGACATCCCCCTGTCGCACTCCTATAGCAATCGGATTGGCCTTGTTTGACCTCCCGGAATCAGAACGGACATAAAATCAGCGCCATACAAAGCTCGCAGTTCTTCGACGTATCGAGAATCGACCTGACATCGCTGTAAAGCTTCCATAAGAGCCCAAGTTTCGACAAAGACAAACACTTCATCATAGTCGACAAAGGCAAGGCAAGGCGGCTGATTGGATTCGTTTGTCTTTTGTACAACTTGCCTTATGGTGAAAATGTGGTCCATGGTACTAAACCCTCTGAGAAATCCAGCATGTTCCGATGGCTGGAATTCGTCAAGACTCTTCAGAATAAATTGTAAATATGGCCAAGAAGTGAAATTGGTTGAAAAAGTGAATTGTCACCCTTCTTAAAAAACAAAACAACGTCATTTCCAAGCCATGCCTTGAGAGGTACGCCCCGCTGAAGGACAAAATTAAAAATCTTTTTTAGCTCTCGTAACACAGGTTCACGTCCTGCCCTGAGAAGCTCGACTGTAATTCCGTCCTTCCCCAGAGCCTTTCCCTCTTTATTTGCGCAATAGCTAGACTAATCTCACTCAGGCTAACGTCCGGAAGATCGCCCGACAAATGTCGTGTCAGGGCTGCACGCGGTTCATTGTTCCGGGTATCGGGATGAGGAGCGTGCGACGTATGTAACTTGCTATATAAAGCTTCGATCTCGGATAATATCTCAGGCTTAGAAGAAACGGTAACCCCAGAATCAGTCCTAACCTTCGGGAGATGACTTCTTCCAAGCTTCTCCACAAAAATCTTCGACCCTCTATTGTCTATAGTATCTGAACAGCGAAGGTCTCGGAGTACTAGTTTGCGGAATCGCTTAAAAAGAAACTTGACAACGGTAGACGTAACGTCTTCGTGTGCTCTGCGTTCCCTCATAAGTCCAAGTGTCTCATCTGAGAGTTTAACTTTCCCGCTCGTATAATATATGCAATATTTAGGGATATATTACAAATCATATATTTAGGGATGCCTCCGTGATCAACAGGCTTTTTCGGTCCGTTATAATAAAGTCAATTTCGTTCCTTGTCACAGTATCGGAGCTCTGCCATGTCCACTTTGCTTTAAGACAGGAGCTCATTAAGAAGAGGCGCTCTTTCTCGAGGAAGTTTACTAGCATTTGCCACCTGCGATTTCGACTTCCGATTCCATGTGTTCCCAGACTCGATTCGACACTATTTCGTATCTTGGCATTAAAATCCCCCATAAAAAAAGCCTTACAGGTGTTATGTAAGGCCTTTGAGACATCCACATAAGCCCCCACATCGTCATCTGAATGTGTCGAGGTTGGTGCATATACTTGTATCACTTTTAGGCTGTACCTCTTAGTGAGTTTAAGTACGTGATACGCCACCCTTCTCGACACACTGGAGATTTGGACGATGTTGCCTAAGAGGGACTCATTCATGAGGAATCCCACGCCGCCTTGTGATGGTTGTGTCGCCTTCCCTGATGTGGAATAGGTGACCCGATGGCAGAGTTATGGTGTCTTCACATTGTCTTCGGACTTCACATAACCCCAGAACGTGCCATCGGATTTTACACAGTTGCACCTCCAGCTCAATCAAGTGGTTATCTAGTCTAAGCGTTCGTCCGTTACACGTAGCCAGGTCGAATTGGTTCCACCGTTACCGTGGCCGCTACCGTGGCCAGGAGTTATCGTCTATTAAGGTAAGTGCTTGTAATTGCCACGATTAGTAATCGCAGATTAGGTTTCGGACTGACGCCACTGCTGCTTATCGCCGATCCGATTGATGGTAGATGGTACCGCCATCACTCGACGCGACCGCTGTCCGGTACTCCCGTCTACTTCACTGTCACTATGAATCAGACGAGAGCTACCTATAGCACCAAACATCCAGGTCGCTGAAGCCTGCTAGATCCTATGAGCCTTTTGCTCTTTGACGACTTTTACGTCATCCTGGGCTTGGATTTTGGGTGGGGGTAATCTTAGGCCGCCCTCACACAGCAACTTATTAAATTGAGCTGTGTAAATACACAATATAGTATTTCACTTGCAGTCTTATTTCTTTGAAAACCCATTGTTATGCTATTAGTTCACACGTTAGTGTCGCCACTTGAAATAAATGAACCAGGTATATAATGTTAATACAACTTATATCTAATAGGCAGCGTGGCCGAGTGGTCTAAGGCGCTATTTTTAGGCGCCAGTCCGAAAGGGCGTGGGTTTGAATCCCACCGCTGTCACATACTTTTTGTACGCCAGGCTATATTAATATTAGGCTGGAATACTATCAATAAATAGAAAAAAATCTTAGATTCTTTATAACTAGCTACCTGCCCCAACTTCACCCGTGAATAACAGGGGCAAAATTATACAAAATAATAATAATTATACAGTCAATTCTGCCAAGGCAGTCGCTTATGCATTAGTGCCAACAGCATTAAAATTGATTTGATATGACGGCGTTTATGTACTTTTATTTTATAAAATGTAATGATGCATATTTTGATAAAAATTACTTATGGGTTCGCAGTGCGCGGCAGAGGCAGCGCGCGCCGATACACGCCCGCTGCGTTCCGTTCTCCGACCGCAATGCTCAGAGTTTCTATATCTTTTGTGTTCGTAACCTCCGCATTACGCGGCTCTTCGACGTGCCGTGCCAAATTCGTCCCACTGCTCCTGACCTTCTAAAATTATAATAAAAGGATAATGCTGAGAGAAAACGAGTATCGTTAAGTTGGTAATGGCTTAACGTGATTTTGATGTTATAACGTCTTATATATCGATGACGCTATAGCTGCATGCACGAAAACCTATAATGTCATAGTAATGTTTTGGCTGGGTGTCGCCTGCAAACGCTGAAAGCTTAAATTTATATCGTCCTTATACCGACTTACGTACATATAACAAGGTTACTATTATAAGGGGGCAAAGGTGCAATCGGAGTATTTTTGTAACTACCGTACTGTACTACTCTCAAAAACATCCGCAAAATATACAGATGCGTATCCCTCCTTCCGTCGCCCCCCTCCAATGGACCACCGGAAGCTCGCAAACCGCACGGATCGCGACAATATACATATCATTGTATGGCAGAGATAGTCCTGTTAGAAAATTATAGAAATCAGCCCTTATCGGTCCACTGCTTGACATATGCCTCACTCAATGTACGCTAAGACGACTGATCTCCTACTACTCGCATCAATCCTGGACCGGCAACTCCACATGGTGAACGGTCGACCAACACTTTACTCTAAAACCCTACTGGCTCATCTGCCATCTGTTCTTCTCAGTGTGTGACCAGCCCATTGCCATTTCAGCGAGCATGTTCGTCGCGTGATATCGGATTCTTTAGTTCTCTGCCTTATGACTTCGTTACGATCACCGGGCGTAATCTTCATATATTTGACAGTTGCCTTTCCCGTTTTGTGTCGTGCCATGGCCACTGTTTCGTACTGTGATAGTATACAATATACATTTCTCTTAACCTTACATTTTATTTACACTTCTAGGAGACGGTTCTACATCTTCGGCTGCAAATTTCGCAGAACAACCTTACCAAAAACCATCAGCACATGCAGATACTTCATTATAAAAATCAAATACTATATAGTATATATACTTATCTAGATGTGGACTTTCCCTTCTACATTTTATTTCCACTTTCAGAGGAAGTACCAGCTGTGAAAATTGTTCTTCTGTTATCACATTAGCATTAAATTTTTTAATGCTAATGTAATTCCGAAATACTCATACTGACTTACAGGAATTCTTACAAAAGTATTTTACTAAGTTTTGACGACTTAGTTAAAATGTTTTCTGGGTGTAATTGCTAGTGCCTCTATGTTAATCAGTTGAATTGTGGCACGCAGGGAGAGCTCAGTTCTGGTGGGATACTAGACATGTAAGATTCCTTTTGCTTGGGTAGGTAAAGCAATATGTTTTAAATACTAATTGCAATACTAACATTGTGATGCTGAGCATGACTTGATGCAAATTTTTCTATACATATATTTTCCAATAGGACTGGCAAATTTTATGGAATAATAACCCAATTAATTAATAATAGCTTTCAATGTTTTGTTGTTTTATTAGCCAATATATAGCTTATGATAACATGTTATGCATTTTAAATATGTTATTAAAACGTTTTAATCATCTTAGAAATTAAAATTTCTTACTTTAATATGTTAGATATAACTAAAGCTTAGCAACATTATTTTTTTTATCAAATAACATTTTTATGATTTTTTTTATAACGTCTAGTATTTAAGAACAAAAATTAAATACAAAAAACTAGTAAATAAAAGAATAGAACAAATTCTACAGCCCCTTCCCTAAGGCTGATTTTAGTCTCACGCTCACCGACAGCGCTTATAGCTCAGCGTGTTGTTTGTCAGCGCTGAGGCTCAGCGTGGCTTGTGGATCGGCCAGTTCAGTGAGTGTACATAGACGTAACGCGAAATCCAGTGAGTACAGTTTTTGTTTCACTCGCTCAACCGCTCGGATTCGTTCCAGCTGTCCTTTTCAGGATAGCGTCCCTTTCAGGACGTGAACGCCGAACCTGCCGGAACATTCAACTGCAGAAGCCTGTCGCCGTGACGTCACGTCGGTTTACTACAAACGGGCGTGATTATCGCGGCGCCCCGCCGAAGCAGTTCGCCTTCAAGGATCGCGGAGAACAACACCCGGCTAGATATGAGTAAGTGCCCCGCACTGTAACATGTCTCAGCCTACCGACCACGGGCCTCCCGCCCGCACCAGGACAGCCTCCACCGCGTCAACATCATCCAGCCGCTGGCTCCCGAGGGACCCAAGGATTAGGAGCGAAGCCTCTCCAACATCATCAACAGCCAAAAACCCGATCGCTACCGCAAAACTACTGATTCACACCAATCAGGTAAGTAAACCCCGCACCAGCCCCGCCGTGAGTGCACCGCACACGCCATGCACCGAGACGGCGCCGGCATGCAGCGCGATGGACACTGATGTCCGATCGCCTGTATGTGTTCCGGCGCCCCCCGGGCGCGATGCCCAGACCGTGCAACCGCCTCGCAGCGATTCATCATCAAAAACAAGGAGTACCTCCATACCCCTGAGTTCCTGCGCACCATGGTCGGTTACCAGCAGTCGATCGGCATCATCGATGCAGAAGGTGAATTCACCGCCGAAGCTGGTAAGCGACTAAAAGTTTTGAAAAAGCGGGCACGCTCCCCATCGCCGGCCGTACGAACTGACGCTCGTTCACCCCCGGTGAAAAAGACGTCGAGCACCTACGCAAGCGTGGCGGCGGCAACACCCCCACTTTCGACGTCAGACCAACACAATCGCCCAATCAGCGCGCCCGGCCCGAGTGGGGCGATGCCGCCGAAAAATTTTTGAGCGCTTACCGTATTGGACGCGCCACTTCCAAGCGCTCCGAGACCGGCTCGGCCATAACAGCAGCGGCCGCCCTTACGGGCAGGGCGTACGCTTCACGCCGAGGGACGAGAGTGAGTATCGTATCACGCAGAGATACTTCTCCGACTTTAGGGAATGTCGTGATTTTCGTGCTCGCTCCCGGCGGACAGGAGCGTCAAAGTCGCGATCAGAGGCCTTCTCGCGGATACAACCTCCAAAGAGATCACCGACGCTCTAATCGACATCGGCTTTGAGCCAGAATATGTCCGGCATATACGAGCCCGCCAGGGGAGACCGGGGTGCATTCACCTGGCGTACATAAAGAGGACGGCGACTACGATCCCCGATGTCTATGCCGTCAATAGCCTGTTGGGCATAGACGGGATCGTGGTGGAAGCCTGGCGCAGCCTCCGAGGCCCGGCTCAGTGCCATCGGTGCCAGAAATTACGGCACTCGAGCCACAACTGCCACCGCAGAATAGCCTGCGTTAGTTGTGGCGAGGGGCACGCCGCTAAAGACTGCCCTCGCCCAAAGGACGCCCCTGCCACCTGCATCAATTGCAGCGGAGCTCATCCTGCTAACAGTAAAAACTGCCCGGCCTTCAAGCGCGAGGCCCGCAATAAGGGCGCCGGACCGACGGCCGCTACCACCGCACCGCCATTAGACGCATGGGCCTCGACGACAATAGCCGCCGCTCAAGTGCCTCCGCCACCTCCCGAGCAGCCGAACCTCATGGCGAACGGCCCTACTCCGCGCACGGCGACTGCCCTTCCAGCCGCAACCAAAAGCAAGTCGAGGCGCAGCAGGGGCAAAGGGAAGAAAGGAGACATCGACATCGACGCAACAGCCACCAGCCACCAAAAACCCGCGCCAACCGTGACCACCATGAAGCTGGAAGCATCCTCCCTGACGGCACCCGGGACCGCTTGCATCCCCACTAGGGCGGCTCAGCGCCGGCCCGGCCT
>JAFELO010000970.1:300368-376819 GCA_017140195.1 Eumaeus atala
CTTTGAGGGCTGACGAAAGTAAATTATTTAATTACTTTCGAATGTCAACTAGAACTTTTGACGGACTTCTGGCAAAGATACAGGATGAACTGTTCCATTGCAGCTTACGAATCGTGCCTATACCACCGATTGAACGACTAATGGTGACTTGAAGGAAAGAAAAAACATATTTACTCGTTTTATAAATATGTGTAATCATGGCAAAGTATAGGTAAGAAAACAACATAGGTATTTATTATTGTTGTTTCATATTATAGGTAAGACAAAAAAATAACATAAATGACATATTATTAGTAATTAAACATAATATAATTATACATAATATAATTTTTTAAATTATTCATCAGTACGTCTAGCTGTTTCATAACCAGTATCCACTTCGCGATTCGCCATGACTGTACGCGCTGACGACGTCCGCTCCGCTGGATACTAAAACGCTCACGGAACGCAGAGGCGCTCGTGCGATCGTCAGCGCTGACAGCTACGCAAAAAACGCTTCCTAAAAGTTCATATATCTCGGCCATCAGCGCTGACGGTGCGCGTGCCGTCGGCGTGAGACTAAAATCAGCCTAAGGCGCAAAACATTCAGTAAATAATTTATTATGAATCATTTAAATTTTTTAAATTTGTTGCAGATGGTTAGCAAACATGTAATGCTATGAGAAAAATATGAGAAAGGAAAGAACAATAACAGCAAGCTCACCACACAATATGAAATTAATATGTAACTTGAAGAAATATAAAATTATTACAAAATTTATATTAGTTTGCTTTCCACCTTTTATTGATTATATATATCCAATATATATCTACCTATCCAATGCGAAAGGCATCATAGTAATCATTTTTTGGCCTATGAATATCGAAAAAAAATAAACGTCAAGTTCAATTGTGTCCTGGTTTCGAGAATGACTCATCGTTAGTATAGCGGAATGTGTATCTGAATACGAAGTATTACCACAGTGTAATTTAACAAATTATTTCGAACACATTTAATCAAACGAGGAACATTAAAGTTATAATACAGCTTCCTATCATTGATATGACAGCTACACATTTCTTTAATTATTCCCAAGGATTTTGAGAAATTTAAAAAAAAATCAGAGCCTAGGTCAGACACGAATGCCCGTACATTGAATCCCAAACTAAAAATTTTCTTCACTGTTAATAATCCAAGTGTGTAATTGTCCTTCGATTTTACTGGATGACAAGAAGGCAAAACCAATAGGTTATACCCAGTTTGAGAAAAATGCCCCGTAACATTATTGTGAAAGCATATCCAGCAGCTCAGGGACGTTGTGCATTATTAGTCTCATGCAAACCTATAATTTTATCCAGTTTGCTATCATAGAATAATGAACATTTAAGGCTTATTTCATCCATACCAAAAATGCAATGTCTATCAGTGGGCTATATTCCTTTCACAGGTACAGTTAGTCAGTTTGTGTATGAATTGAACGTGTGTCTTTGATAGGTAAAAACAGTACTGGGACTGCTGTTTTCTTTAGTGAATTCTTGCCGTACATATGTCCTTCAAAATGCAAACTGCAAATATGTGTATTCCTTAAGTTATCAGAAGTTTTCCCAACTAAATCGAGTCTTCCACATGATTCAATCCAAATTTTACATCTGAAATATATTAATGCAATGTTGAAATGCAAAAAATAAGTTGATGATGAGATATCACTAGTACATATTCGTAATCGAAACCCCCAAAAAACATAAAAACGATACCCCTCTTTATTTTATTTAAAAAAACGCATCCGCCATCTTGAATCCCGAAATATATTCGAATCCTGTCCAGGTCTTCTTAAATACATAACATTTCTTAAATTTGTAAGAAAATATTAAATATATTATCAACTGAAATTTTCATCAAAATCCGTTCAGTCATTTTCATGTGATGATAATAAGAATAATATCTGTGGACAAATCACATCAAGTTAGCCTAGCCCCGTGCTAAGCACCGTAAGGACTTGTGTTTCGGGCAGGCACTAGACAACGGAAATATATTAAGAAGAGAAGAAATAAATAAACTAACGAACGAAATTATAAAAAGTATTGGAATGTCTTCTGTCATGAATATTAAGTACATTTTTTTTCGAATATCTTTCATGTACAGACTTTTGACCCTCTTTAGCGATATTATATGTACCTATCTATAGATAGAATAGATTCGCAATCGGTACCCCCGAAAACTATAAAAACCGACCACTTATGAGTCAGACTCCCGCACTAAGAGTCGGAACTCTTACCGTAACTAACTCGTACCCGCTATAGCGTAAAAATCAGCCAAAAATCACTTTAATGAATTGCACCAACATATCGAAATGTTACATTAAAATTTATACAATGAGTTATGCGCGTACTCGCGTAAATAATAGTCGTTTTTGTTTCATCGAAATCTGACCAGGAATTCCAAAGTTATAACGTTGTATAATTTCACCGCTCTTCGGGTCAGTACGACCGTAGGTAATAGTGCAGCAGTGTAGCAGTCATTTTATAAAGGCGTCGTGTCATTAGTGCATTGCAACCGAATCAGTCCGTCGCGACCGTCGGCGTACTTTTCGTTCACTTAATCTATCTTCTATCTACCAAATAGTCTCATTATTATTTAATATTAATATATAAGGTAATGAACTATTTAAAAAACGTACATATTAATGCAGCACAGTCCTAAACTAAAACGAAAGCGCCCGAGCAAATCGCGCGCGATATCACTCGGCCTACCGAATAACAACGAACGGCGAACACCGAACGATGTAACACCGAACTGTAATTGTGTGATGTGAGGTGTGGTGCATAATGTGTTCGCGTATTAAGTGATAGACCGATAGTACAGTGCGCGGTCGGGTAAAATTACGCATGATACATTACTCTCATTACTTGCACGTGTCTGGATTCCCATATAAATACGAATTTTATTTTATTTTTAGTAGTTGTTATTACAGCGACAACACAAATACATCATCTGTGAAAATTTCAACTGTGTCGCTATCATGGTGCATGATGTAACCCTGGTGACCGACAGACGGAAAGACGGACAAACGGAAATCATTGTCCTAGGAACAGATCTCGTTTTTACCCTTTACGTACGGAATCCTAAAAGTAATATCCATATTATAATTTTTTTATTTAATTTGTACTCGCCAACTCGAATTTATAAATAACACTCCCGAAAACCATTCTAGGGAATTATAAAGAAAAACCCTTAACTAGTATCACGAAGACATACCTACTTACACAATGACATTTAATTTCATAACAACAACGTCATAACCATATACTATAGTTATAATACTATTCAAAAAAATTGTTCACAGATAATATCATTTTTAAATTCACCAAAAACATTGATAACACTAGATAGTGTTAGACCTAGTGTATCGTTAACGTACCTAAAAAAATAGGTAGTGGAATATAAACATACCTTACTTCAGCGTGTGGAAACTGATGATATTTTAAATTCTTATTTAAACGTGATGATGACATGCAGCCTCTCACAGCACACGTAGTATGAACCATTATAAATAAGTTTAACTAAAAAATACGTAAACAATAAATTAAAAGTGTCAACCCCGACTGGCGTGCCCCAAGCCAGTGTATGGCAGCTTGGGCTCTGTACCGCCCCTCTCACGTCCCGCACACCCCGCACGATTGCTCTGTCTAGACGCCTCCGTTGGCCGACTGTGTGATCCATAGGCTGTGGTATTACCATATAGTTTGTGGTTACGAATTGGTATAAGCATTGCACTTGACTTGCTATTCCTCATTCTTCTTCCGCTTTAACCATCACTCTTCTATACTGTTATTTTGCCAATGACGAGTTAAATAAATGTTCATACTATTATATATTCAAGGTCTGCGGTATAGGCGACGTGAGAATGTGACGAAGCTTCCGGAATGCTGCCTAACCCAACTGAATTCTCGAAGTTATATCTACCAAATTGCAATAGTTGCCCGAAGTGGACGTATTATTCTACGACTTTGAGTATAGCACGTTGACCTGCCTAGGGAAAACGTGTTCGTTGAACATTTGTCTTGTCCAAGTTCATTCTAAGGCAGTACGACAATACGTAGGGAGAATTCATTTAGGCTGTGCAACATTTCCAGCAAGCTCTACAAAAATTCTGCCAAAACACCGTTAATATTTTTGCCATTATTCTGCCCAGTTTAAGGACTTAAAGACGTCCTCCAAGCATTAGTGAACAGTTTCGGAGAAATAACATCCCCCTGTGGCACTCCCCGATGCAATTGGATTAGCCTTGTTTGACCTCCCAGAATCAGAACGGACATAAAAGCGTCGTACAATGCTCTCAGCACTTCGATGTATCGTCAATCGACTCTTGAGAACAACTTGTAAATATGGCCAAGAAGTGAAATTGGTCTGTAACTTCGAAGAATGATTTGTCACCCTTCTTAAAAACAAAGCAACTCACTTCCAAGCCATGCCTGGGACGTACGCCTCTCTGAAGGACAAAATTAAAAATCTTCTTTAGCTCTCTTAACACAGGTTCGCCTCCTGCTCTAAGAAGCTCTACTGTAGTTCCGTCCTTCCCCGGAGCTTTTCTCTCTTTAAGCTGCGTAAGAGCCAGACTTATCTCACTCAAGCTGACGTCCGGCAGATCGCCAGACAAATGTCGTGTTAGGGATGAGGATCGTGCGAGGTATCCAACTTGCTGTAGAAAGCTTCGATCTCAGATAAGAGCCCAGGCTTAGAAGAAACGGTAACCACAGTCCTAACCTTTCAGATGACTTCTTCCAAACTCCTCCACAAAAACCTTTCCGCAACCCGTTGCGTATTTGGGCTGCGAAGGTAACGGCGTATTAGTTTGCCGATTCGCTTTGAAAGAAACTTGACATCGGCAGACGTAACGTTCGTGTGCTTTGAGTTCCCTCGGAGAGTTTCCTCCTGAAAGTTTAGCCTTCAGGCTCGTATACTTACTCCTACAACATCCTTCACCGACGTTCCAAATGCAATCAAGCACGCCACTCATGGCCTCGTGAATTTCCATTGTAGTTTCCGTCATATCTATGGCATCGAACCGGTTTTTTAATTCCAGTTGGAATTTTTCGGAACCTACTATGGTTAGTCGGAAGCTAGGTCGGAGTGGCGAATCGGACACGCTCGCGTCGAAAGCCTATATTCAGAGAGCCTCTAACCAATCGGTGATCACTTCCAGTTTTAAACCTGTTGATCACGGAGATATCCCTAAAGTATGATTTCGGTTCGTCATAACAAAGCCAATCACGTTCCTTGTCACGGTATCGGGCCTCTGCCATGTCCACTTCCCATGAGGCTCCTTCTTAAAATAGGAATTCATTAAGAAGATGCTCTCCCTCTCGAGGAACTTTACCAGCATTTGCCTCTACCGATTTCGATTTCCAACTCCATGTGGTCCCAGACTCGATTCGACACCATTTCATACTCCAACTTTTGCATTAAAGTACATAACAACATTGAAGTGAGCCTTGCAGGTGTTATGTAAGGCCTTTGAGACATCCTGATAAGTTGCCTCCACGTCGTCACGGAATGTGTAAAGTTTATACCTCTTATTGAGTTTAAGTATGAGATACGCCAACCTACCCGACACACTAGGGATGTGGACGGTGTTGGCTACGAGGAACTCACGAGGAATCCCGCGCCGCCTTGCGATGGAGTGTCGCCTTCACTGAAGTGGAATAGTTGACCCGATAGCAGGGTTATGGTGACCACGCCTTGTCTTCGGACTTCACATAGCCCCAGAATGTGCCATCGCATTTTTTCCTGTTCCACCTCCCGCTCAACCAAGTGCTTATCTAGTCTGAGCGTTCGTCCGTTATACGTAGCCAGGTTAAATCTTAGATCGGAGATTCGTAGCAACACGGTTACCGTGGCCAGAGCTAGTGGAACCACTGGGAACTAGGCGCTGCCTGTCACAGATCCGATTGATGGTACCGCCATCTCTCAGCGCGAGCGACGTCCGTTGCTCCCGTCCATTTCTCCAACTTCAAAGGTGCTTTGTGGAGACTGCGGGTGAAAAACTGGAAAATATACAATATTGTCGTCCTAGCCGAAAATCGGCCTTAGCGGCCATCTCTATACGGACTAGCCAACTGCGCAGACCATATTATAGTGCGCAAGTGTGTGAGCGGGCACAAATGCACTTCATATTCCCTCGTTCTCCTATTCCGATGGGACGGTAATCCGACTCGACCCAAGGGCTTAACATGCTCTCCAACGCACAGGGGTGTGGCACCGCCCAACCTTCCTGACTTCGGATTGTTACTAGAAATGGGAAAATCCCAATAACACTGGTCCAATCCGCGACTCGAACCCAGGACAGAAACGTGCTTAACACTAGATCTCGAGGCAGACAACATACAGGTACAATATTTTTCTAAAAATATATATGGCAGACGACTATTGCACTTCCAATATCACGGGAGGCACTTTAAATATTGACCAAAATTAAAAAAACCTTAAAGTTATTTATTACATTTGGTTTTTTTACTTAACCTGGCCTTAAGTACTGCTATAATTAAGAATCAATTATTATTTTTGAATATGTTATCGTCATTTTTAAATTATTGTTCATAGTTTTCTTACCCTCCAGCCAATAAATTCCACTATATATTAAAATATTTTGTACTTTTAAAATTAAATGTGTGAAAAAGAATCAATTTTTCACTTTAGGTGGAGGCTTTACACAGAAGGTCCGAAGCAAAATACCATTTTTAAACTTCTTTATACGTTTGGTAATAGTGAAATGTTTGTATACCGGGCTTAATAGATAGAATGAAACTACCTGTCACAAGCCCAAAAACATCTGGCCGTTCACGTAGTGTTTGTGCCTACGGAAAAAGCCATCAAAGCAGAATGGTACAAAAGGGACAAAGAATTCGAAGACATCCTGTCCGAAAGCAAAATACTTTATCTCGGACGATTAAAAATCGTACATGAACCCATGTCGCCTATTTTAAAAAATGTCTTTGTATTTGTAGTCTGCACAAGACGAGCAAGTAATATATAAAAAATAAAATCACCGTTTTTATCCGGTTATCTCTGGATAGTTTTTATAAGGGTCATCTGTCGATGTCCTATATTCAGAGCGCACCACAGATGCGCCGGTTTTCCATAAATTTTATATTTGTATAATCACCAACAACGTAGGCATAAGAATTCAGTGATTGTTTGGTGCTATGAAGAAGTGACTGAGCCATATTTTTATGATAAAAGTATCAAAACATCAGCACACAAGTCTCAAGATACAATTCTTGAGAAGGCCCACATGTGTAATAACCAAGAATGGTCCTTTCAGCAAGACCAGTCCAGGTAATAATGCACGATCCACCCAAACTTATTTAGAAACAAACGTCCCGCTTCTCATCAGACGTGAATACCATAAATCATAATCGGCTTATATTAAACTTATGCCAAAATATATATTTCAGAATAGGCGAACAGCAATTACGTTTAACCTACTAAGGAAGGCTGAAAAGAAGGCAGCACGGCTTATCTATCAAACTTTTTTTTAGGTTTTACTTCTTTTGGCGCGTCAGGAAATGATTTGAGGCAATTTGGAAAATGCACGGGCACACCTTTACTTCAACATTTTAGTTTTTCAGAAAAAAGTTATCAACAAATTAAAAGTAAGGCCATCTAAGTATGCGTGAGAACAGACAACTGATTCACGCCATTTATTTATTCAGGTGTTCCTGAACAAACTTTTAATTTATTAAATACCTATTTTCTATTGTAGTGTCGTTTTTTCTACATTTATGATAAGGCGAAGGATAAAAAATTTAAAAAGATTTTATCCCGTTACGTACACACTAGAAGTATAACTTCTAACGCGTGCACTCACACCTTTCTTTATAGAAAAAAATATTAAAATTTTATTTTTATTCACTTTCGATATTTAATTTTAATGGTTCGACTTCTGTGTGACAACAAAATACTATTATAGAATTCTACCCCATTGCACTTACTAACAGGGAAAAATCGGGAAAAGTAATCGAGGCGACATATACTCTTGTTTAGCCAACGTAACAACCAGTGGTAAAAGAATTTTGAATGCACCATTTATCGACAGAATTATGACGTCGTTACACATACATATATTTTTGTTACGTTGCACATACATTTTTTTTTGTTACGTTGCACATACATATTTTTTTTGGAAGACAATACAGGCTTGGCTGTGTGACGTCAATCTAATCCAAATGGCGGGCCGGGCCCAGCCAACTTGACGGACTACTTGTTTTTCTGAACTACCACATTATGGGTATCAAATAAAAGGGCTCACTGAGGACACTTAGGCTGATTTTAGTCTTACGCTCACCGTCAGCGCGTTGTTTGTCAGCACTGAGGCTCAGCGTGGCTCGTTTTAGTATCGTACTGACCACCTCACCGTACAGACGACGACAAAATGCGGAGTGTATTAATTATTGCTGCTTTGTACTATGTATCCCAAAAAATAAAAACCGGCGACGACGAAGACTCCATGTTCATCCATTGATTGAGCAGACAGCCGTTGCACTAGAGTTTGTCTTGTTATATGGTACTTTGAGGGCTGACGAAAGTAAATTATTTAATTACTTTCGAATGTCAACTAGAACTTTTGACGAACATCTGGCAATATACATGATGAACTGGTCCATTGCAGCTTACGAATCGTGCCTATACCACCGATTGAACGACTAATGGTGACTATAACGTAAGAAAAAACATATTTACTCGTTTTATAATTATGTGTAATCATGGCAAGGTATAGGTAAGAAAACAACATAGGTATGTATTATTGTTATGTTTCATATTATAGGAAAGACAAAAAAAAATAACATAAATGACATATTATTAGTAATTAAACATAATATAATTATAAGTACGTCTAGCTGTTTCATAATCAGAGTAACCTGGATTCGCATCATTCGTTTCCTACCCTTGGTAACCTGGAGTCTGATAATTGTATGACGATGCATACGTGTCGTGTGTAGGCCTTGCGTCATTGGAGTAAGAGCTGTTTGAGCTATTTGATCTGTTGAAATTTCGAATATCCATGGCTTCGCGCAGCACTCTCGATCCAAACTCTAGCTTTTGTACTACATCAAAAGATTTTAAAATTGGACCTGAAGAAGCGAAAAAAGCCAGGTCGTCAGCAGCAAGATCTGGTGTTTAATTACTTAATAAAGTTAATAATTCTTTTTCAAATAGAGAACTTTCTGGATTTGTTTTCGGGGGGTTTCTTTTTCTCTTTTTCAGCCAAGGTTTTTGTGATGATGCTGAATCAACACCACGGTCATTCTGCTCACCATCTTGAGTATTTTCTGAAGATACCATACTATCCAATGTATTAGGTGAGGGAAGGGATGGGGAAGGTATGATTTCATTCAGTGATTCATCAACAGTTGAGAATGCTGTTGGAGCTAGGAAGCTTAATTCCTCATAATATATGTACTTTTTGTTTTTTTTTTTTTTTTGCAGCACTTCCTGAAGGTGTTTTATTTATTGCGTTCTTTGTTCTAAAATATGCATCCCTGGCTGTTTTCCATCTCTGTTGGACTAGTTTTGCTGAAATAATAAAAACTTTTTATTTTCAGATTTCTTGCTACGGGTCGAACATATACAGATTTACAGTATTCATTTAGGATGGGAATCGCAGCAATCAGTAAGATCGTGGACGAAGTGTGTAAAGTAATGTGGGAAACGCTACACAATGAATGCATACCATCAAATACACCTGATACGTGGCAAAATATTGCTAACGGTTTTCTACAAAAGACCAACTTTCCAAATTGCATTGGAGCTATTGATGGCAAGCACATACGAATCGTAAATCCAACCGGTGGTGGATCCATATTCTACAACTATAAAATTTTTTACTCCATAGTTCTGCTAGCTATGTGCGATGCAGATTATTGTTTTACATATGTAAACATTGGAATATATGGGAAAAACTCGGACTCGACTATTTTCCGAAAAAGTATTCCATACAGGAGCCTTGAACAAAACACTTTAAACATTCCAGGACCGAAGCCACTGCCAGGAACAAATACTCATGTAGTTGTGTAATTGTGGGTGATGGTGCTTTTGAAATATCAAATAAAATTCTGAAGCTATATGCACGATCCAACATGACCCACAAGAAAAAAAATTTAATTATAGACTGAGCCGGAGTAGAGACGATACATAGAATCGACATTTGGTATAATGTCGAACAAATTCAGAGTGTTTCATACGCCTATTAATGTGAGTTTTGATGTTACAAAGAATATAGTTAAAGCTTGCTGCGTATTGCGTAACTTTATAAGAATTCGCGATGGTTATTGTATTGAAGACACACTTACAATTGCCGGTATACATAGACTTGCCAACTGTACCTACTCTGTCTGTTGGTCTGGACACGCTCTGCGAGAACATTTTGCTGAGTACTTTGTGAGCCCTATTGGAAGCGTACCCTGGCAAGATTCGTGTACATTTTAACTTGAAATGTGTATATTTGAAATTAAAATAAGAAAGTAAACATACCAAGCTGTTGTTTTTCTTCTCCTGAAATATTTTCGAACAATGTGTCCACAATATCCTCCCAGGCTTTGTTTCTTGCATCTTTATTTTTGTAGAGTGGACTCGACCTGTATCCACTTCGCGATTCGCCATGATTGTACGCGCTGACAACGTCCGCTCCGCTTGATACTAAAACGCTCACTGAACGCAGAGGCGCTCGTGCGATCGTCAGCGCCGACAGCTACACGGGGCCGACGCGCGACGCGTAGCTATCAGGGCTGACCACCGTGCGCGCTGATAGCTACGCGTCACCGAAAACGCTTCCTAAGGCTGATTTTAGTCTCACGCCGACGGCACGCGCACCGTCCGCGCTGATGGCCGCGGTATATGAACTTTTAGGAAGCGTTTTTTGTCGGCGTGAGACTAAAATCAGCCTTAATATTCCCAGTCATAACAAAAAAAAAATGTAAAATTTATATCAATGTTTGTCGTGAAATTTGAATTTTATAGAAAACATTTTCGTTCATTAAGTACTTATATGTAATAAATATGTAAAGCAAGACTAAATAGGCACAGGTAAATCTATAGAGCCACCTCGCTAATAGCAAAGCGCGGTGTTGCTATGGTTAATTTTTTACGTAATGCCATTCGAGATCACTTCAATGTATATAGCGGGATCTGCACCTACTTTATATAAAAAATGCCTAATTTGTTGTGTAAGAAGGCATCCTGCAGCACTACTGGTCCTGCGCTGTGGCGCACCACAGGGCAGTACCTGTAGTACCCCAGTCACAACTAGGTATAAATCAACGTTATCAAATCTTCACCTTGTCAGTCCTTTGCAACCTAACAAATTGTGATGGATAAAAAATGTTTCTTTGCATGTTTAGTACTTACTCAACTGACAAAAGCTTCCGCTCGTAACGAAATATCGAGTATACATTTATATATTTGAAATAAGATGACAAGGGAAATGATATCTACCTAGAAAAGGATTGAAATAAAACACCATTTAAATTCTACATCCATTATATTTTAACGTCATTAGTGATGATATTAAAATTAATACATTTCAAACCTGAAATTCATAAGACAAAGAAAAGAAGTCACCTAAAATGAATAGCTTATTATCTAATCGCTATCGTATATCAACTCTCATCTGGGTACTGTAAAAATAAAACACGCATTTCCCGTTCAGAGACGTCGACTGGAAGGTAAGTGAATCGTTTCGCTTGTATAAAATCAGTCAAGTCAACCTGCTCCCTCGTTCTGCGTCAGACCCGCTCCGACATTATTCCACCACACCTTACTACTCAATAAGGATCCAAATTTAAACTTATACATAAAAAAATAAGATAAAATAACACTAAATCGCATAAACGCGCACCGGATTTAAGATTCCCAATACTGTGACTAGTAAATACACGGAACGTACACGACAAACAATTTTACTTTTTTTCTGTTGTCAAACATTGAAATTTGGCACATTGGCAAAATGTCGGTAACTTAAAAATCTAAAACTAAATAAAAAAACAATGTTTTTAAAGTAGCAATTTAAAAGACAATGAAATCAAAACAATTCACGTCACTTCCTTATATTTTAGTTACTATTCAAAATTTTCAATAGGTCACAACACGTAACATAGTCCTGCACAGCCCAATGGATAATTACAGTCTTGTCATGTGAATATCGCAATCTTTGACGCCATTACACGATCGCCGAGAAAGCGATCGTCTGTCTCGTTGTTACCGCACGACGCCAGCTCTCGCGTGCGCAAAGCGCCACGTCGGGTCTGACACGAAACGACAGGGGCAAGTCATTTGGCAGCATAATAGAATGGCTGTCTCCTGTTATATGTAGGATAATTAAGATCACAATATGGTTAATACTTATGAATACTTATCTTAGCAAAATACAAGCGGTGAATCAAATTGTACAAAGTCTCATGCAACACTCACTTTTAAAACGTTTTATACACCTTTTTAAATTTAGACTTAGTCAACTCCTTAAAACTGAAAGTGGGTAATTTTCTCAATCTAAATACTAGAAAAGTTTAGGTACTCTTAATTAGGTACATGTATTAAACTATAGATTATCAGAATTGAGAAATAAAACCACTTACCAGTTTTGACACATATTGAAAATAAAAGATTTTACGAAAACTTTACAGTAAACAGCTCGTTTTTTTGTCTCCTATAACAAGAACTGCTTGCAGACAGTACAGAATGTTAATCTTTAATAACATATTTTAAGTCTAATTGTTCAGATAACTTAGTTATAGGTTGATATCTAGCCGACTGGTTGTTTTCTCTATGCTAGATCTAATCTAAGTTTAATTATTACTCATCATTTATTACATACATAAAAAATGTTAAAACACAGCAGTGACATTTATCCAACAAGATTGTCAACACAAACAACACCCTTCAAAATAATTGTTTAGTGTAAACATGTCCTAATTATTCTTATAATGTAAAACTATCGTATTCAGCATCTATGATAAATACCAGTTTGTAGCGTATATCCTATTTAGTACTAAGAGTATTGTGACAATGTACAAAAACTTCACCGCGTGGTACATAGTAAATTCTCAATACATATATAAAGTTGGAAATGATCGGAGCGTGGAAGCAGCCTCAGTCTTGTCATTCTTGTGATCGAGCCAACATCATGACTGCTAGAATTGTACTCCTGCCACCCTGGAAATAAAAGTTGGGCACTTTTCCATCTATATTTACTTAAACTTTGTTAAATACAAAACATCACAATTTCACAATATGCATTTAATGATTGCTCTGAATAATAAACGCAAACGATGCGTATTTTCGGAATTACCAACACAATTTAGAAATTTGTTTAAAAAATAATATATTTTTGATTCCGGACGCAATGACGTGTTGTTGTAATAAATATATTTTGAATTATTAATAAACAGTAGTTTTGTACCTAAAATGTAACCATTTTTTTTGTTTTTACATCTTCATAGTCTATACATACCAGAGTTTTATGCTTCAGTAGGTTGCTCTATTAGTTCAGTACTTGGCTCCTCCGTCGCAATCGTTTTTACTTTAATTTCTGTCACTTCTGACTCTGTTTTTTTATCTGACAACCCATTTTCTACGTCTATTGAATCACCGTTCGAACCGTTAACAATTTCTTTGCCATTTTCTGCTGAAAGACGCGATTTTAATTCTTTGTCTACACTCGTGTCGCCATTTTGTTCAGTCTCTGTTTCTCCATTTGTAGCCTTGCCATTTAAATGTTCTTCCTCAGGTTCTGGTGCAACCTTTTCTCCAAGTGTCTCAGTTTTCGAATCAGGACTCTTATTTTCACTGTCATTGTCGTCTACTTTTTCACTGACACTTATTTCTTTAGAGACTTCTGGTGCATTTGAAACATTACTAACAGATTCTTCCTCTTCAACACCATTTTCGCATTTTGCTTCTTTTGCAGCCTCTGTGGTGGTTTCTTTATTTTCAGTTAGGTCTTTAGAAATATCATTGGTATCCTCACTTTTACTTTTTTCAGTGTTTTCGTTTTGTCCGTCAGCAATTTCCGTCGATTTTGCTACTTCCGCACTCTGTTTCATGTCAAGCTCTAATTCTGTGTCGAGGATTCTATCCACAATATCGTTAGTATCTGTGTTTTCCGTTTCCATGGATTCTTCTACTATTGGGTTAAGTAAGGGTTTCACAGTAATACTATCCAAGTTAGTTACGTCTTGTACTTTCGATAGAATTTCATCACATTCTCTCTCAAGTACATCACCCACGTTCTTCAATTCTGCTATATCCTCATTCGTAACTGGCTCCTCCACGATAGGAACCACATCTTCTATGACATCAGCCTTAATACATGATTCTTTATCATTCTCAATTTCTTCGATTTCCGTTATAGTTATTGGTGGAGTCTCTTCAGCAATAGACGTGTGCTCTTCAGACTTATTATCAACTATTTCATTTGCTGCTGCAGATTCAGATTTTTCTGACACTTCGTTTAGTTTGGTACCTTCTTTAATCTCAATTTTTGTCTCTATACATTCAGTCTTATCATTTTCAATAGCTTCCAGTGTTTCTTCAGTTCCTGTATCCATTTTTTCAATTTCACTTTCCTTGCTATTTTTATCTTCGGTAACTTCGGTTATAATAGGTTCAATATCGGTTGACTCAGTTACACCTTTTATATCAGTAACCTCTTCAATTATGGTTGTTGATTCGTTAATTTCTACATTGTTATCGGTTTTTTTCTCAGATCCATTATCTTTGGGTTCCCCTGCACAGTCTTCAACATCCATTTTCTCAGACTCATTGTTTGTTTCAGTTATATTTTTCGTTTCGGCTGCCGCTGATGAGTCTTCAGTTGTATCAGTCTTAGGAATTTTCGCAGGTTGCTCACTTTCCTGAAACGCCAAAACAATATGAAATGAACAAATGAATTTAACTTCACTAGATAAATGGTGCGCTTTTTGATATTGTAACTATCTCCCTACTTCAGAATTGTTTTGAATACAATGCGCTTCTTAACTGACACAAAAGCCAAAACATTGAGCTATCAGTATTATTGTTTATTGAGCTATCAATATTATTGTCGCCGTGCGAGTCGTATTAGTACTAACTAGGCATATGTATACTTTTACGTAGATCTGCGTAATGGGCCATTCCGCCGCTTTAGTGTCTATATAAACGTAAAAATTTATCGATTTTTGTGAAAAGATTTAACATAGTAAGGAAACTGTTGCAATAAAATATAATGCTTATTCATAAGTAGTAGGTGATTCCTTGTATTTGTAAATTACTTCTAAATAGTCCTCGATATTGTTTTATAGAAATAAAAAGTAATATAGCAGGAAGTTATATTCTTACACGAGGGTGGAATGAGAAGTACTAGGCCTAACACAGATTAATTCAATTCTAAAATTCAAATTTACCCCTATAATTTAGTTCAGTTCAGACTAGTCAATTGTGTACAGTTCGAAAAGTGTGCGACAATTAGTTGTGATTTAATAATTTTTTTAACAAAGTAATCGGACATAGTTTCCGCAAATAGAGCAGCGTGCCGTCATTACGTATCTCCATGAGACGGGGCTATCACCGAAAGCCATCCACGATGTTATGGTCAGTACTTTAGGAGATTCTGCTGTCTTATTCCTCCGTAAAAAAATGGATAGCAGAATTCAACCGTAGTAGAGAGAGAGTGTGAAAGATGAACTCCGCCCTGGAACGCCTTCCGACGTCCACTACTGGCGAAAAAATATTAAAAAAATACTTGATTTAATTATAGGAGACCGCATACTAAAAATTAAAGAGATAGCCGAGATTATAGGCATCTCTTATGAATGAACTCAAAACATCATAGTCAACGAATTGGCCTTCCACAAGGTGTCAGCGACCTCGACTGCTTTCAGTTGAACAAAAAAGGACGCGATTGACTATTTCACGTTGACAGTTTTGAGTTATTTGAAGCTGATGCAGAAGAATTTTTGAATCGGTTTATTACAAGAGACGAAACATGGGTTCATTACTGTACGTCAGAAACAAAACAACAATCGAAACGGTGAAGAAGATCTGGTTCACCACCCCCTAAAAAGGCTAAGGTGATTTGGCTTCGGTATTCTGGGACTCGGAGGGTGTGATTATGATTGATTATCTTGAAAGGGGTCAGACTATAAACTCTGATTACTACTGTCTTACTACGTTGTTTACAAGGGGAAATAAAAGAAAGAAGTCCAGGAAAGCCCACAACAAAAGTCCTGTTTCATTAGGAAAACGCCCGTGTTCACACGTCTGTGCAATCAATGGCTGAACTCCACTATTGTGGCTTTGGAGTAATAATAACGAATTTCGCACCCACCTTATTCACCTGATCTGGCACCGTCCGACTTCTTTCTGTTCCCTAACCTAAAAAAGCACTTGGGAGATCAAAGGTTTTCAACAAACGACGAGGTAAAAACAGCACATACTTTTGCTTTAAATGTGTGATGGTTAAAGTGCATCGAACTTTTAACTGTATTTAGCATGTGTTTATTTTCTTGGTTACGCCAAATACTCTTCAAACCACCCTCGTTAGTTATCGTAAAGGAACATTTTTTGTGTTTTAAGAATTGTATCGTTAGTTATCGTAAAGGTACATTTATTTATGTTTTAAGAATTGTATCTTGTCTTTCAACACTATTTGTAAGGTCATATGTCCAAAAAAGCTTGTAACTTTTAAGATAATAAAAATACTAATGAAGATATAGATATCACAAATTGGTTTAAAATTAGGATTAAAGTTATAACCAATTTGTACTCGTTTGTGTTTAATGTCTCCCGCCGCACCTTGTGTGTCTGGGTAGCTTTGGTTGGGAACACAATCTTCACGACAATCAGACAAGGCCAGAATTATGCCAGTATTTGAAAGCGTTTTCATTAGTTATATTGTTCAGCTCATATGCCATACTTTTCCATCAAAATCATCAGTGGTAAAGGAAGAGACCTCAACCTCAACAAAAAGGAAAAGAAACAGTTTTCACGAATCGGAATGCAAGACTTGTCATGCATGGCGAACATACTATGGAAGCACAGGCCGGGTGTCGGTGTCGTCCTACTCTATCGTACGTCTAAGTGTCAAACAGCATTTTATATTTTGACAACTTTGATAGCAGACATAAAATTCTGTTGCGAGAACTGGTGGCGGGAACTGTAGCGTAGATCCTAGTCTCAGGCGCATTTGAATGAAAATTATACAGAGCCCAATAAATGACAGAGAAACCAGGCAAAGAAGGTGCGAAAGCAAAGAATCGGAATACCTGATATTATATGTGACATTACTTGTTAAAATGTCAATTCATCATTACTTTTTTTCGGACCTGGACTTATATGCTGGGGAAGTGAAGAGAAGCCCAATACAGCATCATCGGATTGTTACAAGTTCTCGTCCGACATCGAGAGTAGGTTTGGGGGCCGATCAACCTCTCTCCCGCAGCTGGGATATGAGTGTTTGTAGCAGCTAATTTAACCATTACTATCTTGGTCAGAGGGATCGAGATGTTCCTCCTCCTGCCCCGACTCTGACGTCGGAGGCAGCTCGCGCGCGGTAGCTCAATGTCTTCGACGTGACGTGAACGTTTGACTCAATGAGAAGCTTATGACCTGTCATCATGTCTACTTTTTAAACTACCCATTGATGATTCTTAACACAATCTACGCGTGTTGATGGTCAATAGCGCCATCACTCTCAGAGGTCAGTAGAAATTTAGTTTTAATATTCATCATACTTGTGTTCATATATAGGAACAAGCAAGTGATGTAATTAACAAAATTGGTAGATTTGTTATTAGGAAGAGGGGTTTTGTGTTATATTATCAAAACTCTTTTATTAACATGTAGAAACCGTTTCAATGACAAAAAATATTCCATGAAAACAATACCAGCAGCAGGTGTGGACAAGACATCACATATTAACCTCATTTATAACTTTTCGTGTAATTATAATTTGTGTTTCTGTATGACAGCACTTGATAACAAAAATTTGAGAACTATGCAAAATGAAAAACACTAAATAGTAACGAAAAACTATTTAACAAAATGTTTGCATCGAATATTTTTTTGCTTCGTGTACCGGCTACAGGTTGGTAAATGTGAACAAGACAGCAATAGTTAATGAGTGAGAAAAAATGAAGGGTCCGCCAATTATGATTCTCTTCTTTAATGAAACAGCTCAAAAAGAATTCCTATTTAAGTGGCCATTTTTAACCTTTCAAATCAATCAAAATAAAATAAATATTAAGTTTTAATTGAAGGAAAATTATTTCATTCATAGCAAATGTTTGGAGTACTATCATTATTCTATAGACAAATGTTTCTTGTGTAAAGGGAACCCACTATATTCAGTGTTGCTCACAGAACACAAACATAATTAAAACAAAAAATTTTTGTTATATCTCTGAACCTACAGAATTAATCTTATATCTTGCTCGACTTTGCAAGTCCGTTATTTAATTTCACATAACCGGAAACTTACATTTAGTAATTAATTAGATGCGCATGTAGTGATTAGAAATAAGAATAATATTTTATAGTTTTGGAAAAAGACGTGTAAAAAGCGAGTTAATATGCATGTGAAGGAAAGCGGTATGTAAGGTAAATATGTGGCGCTTCGTTCTCTTTGCCTACCCCTAAGGGAACTGACGTTAAGCTGTGATGATATTATTTACGTCGGAAAGCTACTTGATACCTTAATAGCAACTTGTGGTACCAGGACTTCAGTTTCTTATTAAAATATATTTTTTACATTAGTTGTGACCATTCACCATATCATATTGGACAATATTTAACACTAAGTTTTTGTAGCCAATATAATAATAAATTTCCAAGGACTAAAAGCAAAGCAATCAAAAACTGCAACACACAATAAAAAGCATTTATTCAACAAGTCATGGGCAATGTTTTGTGTACAACAACAACCTATTATTATTTACATCAATACCATAAAATATCCAAAGCCTCTAGGTAAAATATTAAACAATAACCACACACTAACTAGCCAACACTTCACAAAAATATTATTTTTGTTGTTGAAGTGTTACCACATTATAGAATGTTATTGTGTTAAACATGTGCAAACTAAGAAGTAAAAATCTTTAGCTCCACCCAGTTGCCTGGTATGAACGGTTAAGACGTGTGCGAAGTTGCACCAGCAAAGCCTTTTTCTTCAAATTTTACGGTAGTGATAATTTGGTGAGGTATGTTTGGTAGAGGTAGGTAGAGCCCTTGCTGCGTTGCAGCCGAATTGAGCGGGCACAACCGGGGATACCTGTAACTTACTCGATACCGACGCAAGGTGGTTGCTATGCTGTCGTGTTTCGTGCGGTGTGCGAGTTTCTCGGGCGCCTTAGAGGGGAAAGCAACAACGTTAATTTAGACTCGTCTGCTTAGCCTCTGTACGGATAATGACTGGCGGCGGTAGCCACCAGAAGGCTCGTTTACACCATGTTAAGATGTAAAAAAGCTGTCTTTGAAGCTGGTAGAGATGCCGCTTCGCCCACGCCTTGCTATGCAAATCACCCCAAAGTTTCCACAACAAATAATAACGAATTCAAGAAAACAAATATTGTCCAATGGTACATTCGGAAGGGGTCGCGAAGCTCAAACTCAGGGGGAGTTTGGGCCCCTCGACCCTCAAAATTTGTCTTATGACAAAACCTAAATTCTCCTGGTAGAAAATGGAATATATTTTATTTAGAGAATCTGTGATCTGTAACTGCGTTCATTAGAGGCAAAAGCTCCATCCAAATCGAAATTGTAAATCCGCCACCATACACAGCCTGAACTACATAATGAACCAACAAGTTACTAACCTTCTCCAAATGAATACAGATATAATATACAGTGCATGCACAAGTGCTAGTGGGCAGAGGCTAGGTCAGCGCGGCACCTGTGGGTCCGTCTTGCGCTTGTTGGAGGCGGTGAGCTGCGCCAGCGTGCGGATCAGCGGGTAGGCGTCGGCCTCGGCGGGGAGCGCGGCGTTACCTTCGCGGCTCACCAGCGCTGCATGCAGGCCGGCCGCACGAGCCGCTTCGGCCTCTGTAATTAATTATAAAATCATATACAACTTAGTTTTTTTTAATGAAAATGTGCAAACATTAAGTTCCTTTCTCTTGAACCCCCCAGCATAAAGTCTTCAGATTGTTTTCCTACTTTTACTATGTAGGATACTTCATTAAAGAATAGTACTTTTATACCCTACTACAACAAAAAATGTGTGAAAAAATGAAATACCTTTTAGAATATCAGTAAGGAACAAGATATCGCCAGGGTTGCATCCTATCTGCTCTGCAATAGATTTGTAGCTGTCGCTCTCTTGCTTCGAACCGACGGCGGTATCAAAATGTCCAGCAATATATTTAAGCAGATCCCCTGCTGAAGATTGACCAAACAGAAGTTTTTGTGCTTGCACGGAGCCCGACGAGTAAATGTAGACTTTTTGACCATCCACAGAATGCCATTGTTCAAGAGCTGCAGACACATCGTCGAAGACACTGAAAATAATAGTTGGACCTCATATAACACAGTTTTAATATTTTGACTAGTAAGAAAGGAAAGGTAGGGATAACCAATGAAGTATATTTTTTTGAAACTTTCGGAACACTTAACATTATTCTATCATAATATAATTTTAATTTAATACGAAAAATAATGATAATAATCAACAATTCAATAATCTTTTCTTAAATTACCGTGATAGTGAAATTGTGCAATGCTGATGGATGAATCAGAATGTAGAAGAATTGTGGGTACATGAGTATTTGCAATTACATTTTCAAGAACTATTTTAAGAAGAGGTAGCGCCATGCAACGGAATTGTACCGGCACGACCGGGCAAGTAAACCTCTCGCTCACTTGATACCGGCGTAGTAGTGACAGCGTCACTGTCGCGTTTCGTGCGATTTGTAAGTATCCGGTGGCCCATTGGTGGGGGGATAACAGGAGGGCAACGCATCTTCGTAACAACTATGCGAATGTTCATGGGCGTCGGTAGTAATCAGGCTCCGATAGCTCGTCTGCCCCCTTATGCTATTTAGAAAAATTGTACAGCTGAGTTGAATGTACAATTGTGATGCATTCCTTTTTTCAAGCGTCCCTTCTTTCTTGCAAAGCAAAACAAGCTTATTAGCAATTATATATCATGAAACAAATAAAAAGAATTACTCACTGTCCCTTAATATCACCGTTGTCATAACCCTGTTGCCAGATCAGACCTTGCAGTTCTTTCAAGGGTCCTGCTTTCCGGTCAGAAGACATCTGCCATTTAACATTTTTAACAATACATTCAATTTGGTCCTCCTTAGATGCATCCTGTAAACATAAATATTATTTTTAACATTTATGTCTCAAGTTTACGTTGATGTTTTTACAAAATTAACCTATTTTTACGAATTTTATCGTGGTCTATTTAGTTATTGAACAAGGCAGACCTAACAACAATCATGGTCAAGGGCGGACAGCACGGAATTATTATTTTTATCCACATGACAAATTTAAAATTAATAAAATCATTAAAGTTCAATATAGTACTTTCATTATATTCAGCCACTCCCTTAGACAACCCCTAACACATAATGTACCTATAGTATATACCAGATTTCTCTTTCAGAGTTCATTTCAGAGTTGTGATCGATGGCACCAGGCAGCTAGCAGCACTGTCCTACTGAGAATGCGTCCAATTATTTGTGCCTGTTCTTGAACCACAACTTGTGGTCCCAATTAAAGTCTAAGAATAAAAGAGTCGAGCCAAAGGCAATTCTCGCTTTATTTAAACTCTTACTGTATTTACAAAATGTGGTTCCCTTTAATTTTTAGCATCGTGTCGTAACAACATTTTGTAGGAGGTGGTGCCATGCTGCAGAAGAGGAGGTAGTGCCATGCATAGTGAATTGGGTCGGCACGACTGGGTTTTTTTTTCCACTTGATAGCACCGTAAAATGACACCACGGTGTCGTGTTTCGTGCGGTTTGTGTGTATCCGGTGGCGTCGGTAGTCGTTTAAAGGCTCCAATTGCTCATTTGTCCCCCTATAATAAAAAATAACAGAACAGCTTAAAGTGGAGTACCTTGAATTTACTTTTAGATTTTCCAACTAGTGTTTCTATAATGGTCCTTTGAGTGCATGTGATATTTTTTCTTCATGTTTTAGTTGCTTGCTAATACCAAATTCATAGTTGCATAAAAGTTATAGGGCATGCATGGGCTATATTCATATAACACTAGTTCATAAAATACTCCTACCTACTGAATTTCAAACATGCAATCTCAGAGTATAAAAATATATTAGTATATTGAAATTACAATGGTTCCAACTTTTGCCAATTACAACTTAGAAAATGTAATGTGGGAAGACCTGGGTACGCCATCCACCTTTTATTTATGTTAACAGATATATATTTACACACCTCTCCAGGAATAGCAACAACACCATCAACACTTTTTTCTGTATCTTCTACAGCCTGTTTCCTCAGAGTGATAACTGCCTCTTTGACATTGTCGTTTTCCCATTGGTCTTCTAAAAATTTCTTCACATTTTCCTCAGCATAAGGAAATAGCTTGTCCTGTGAAACAAAAAAAACTTAATTTACTTCAGCTCCAGGTCGTATTTCCCATAAAATGTTATTTAAAATTAAACAGTGTTTTGTGTATCAGAATGACTCCCAGGCGGCGACTACAATAGTAGTCACTATCTGTCATCAGAATGACATTTAAGTATATATTTACTGGGGGACGATGGTGCCTAGACTAAAATTTAGCTGGATTTTTAGTCCCTCCTAAAATGTAATTCATTCAAGTTTTTATATATTTTAGAAATTTATTATGTATAGCTTAAAAAGAATGACAATTTTTCTCGTCATAGATACTTAATTATCTAATATCTCGAGGACAACTTCCGATAAAACTAATATACCTAGATATATAGCGATCTTGGGACAGACATTACAAGTGGCGGCACAATTCGTGTGCAAAGCAGCAATTCAATATAAGTGCTACGAATTTTGGATTGGAAAAATCATTGCCAGTGTAAAACATTGAAGTTAGAAATACAAAATAAGGAAATAGACTGTAAATATTTGGTTCGACAGCGTTCAGATACTTTAGGTCAGGCGGCCAATCGTTAACCACAGACAGAAAATTTACGGAGAAACCGGTGTTTCCGGTAAACCGGAAAATATGATACGTCACCGATCGAATGCAGCATTCAACGAAAGTTGAACATACGCTCAGTAGAACTGTGAAAGGAATATGATGATGTACTATTCATAGTATACTTCGGTATTACAACACTTGTGTCCATGATTTAATTCAATTTTTAATTATTCAAAAGTTAAACAAAAAAAACAGGGATGGTAGGAGGAACGCATCTGCACAACAGTCATGTTCATGTCTATGGTCGTTAATGTTCACCAACAAGCGCAGACTGCTCGTTGACCTTAATACTAAAAAATCGGCCAAGAACTAACCGGGCTCGCATATGAAAGGTTCCATAACATCAAACCGAAAAATTGGCATAACTACCATTTGAATCCTAAAATCTATTTTTTACGATATTACTCACGGTAGTTAAAAAGTTAAAAAAAGAGTGTTTGTTAAAAGGAGGAGGGGGACACTTTTTACCACGTTAGGAGCAATTTTTTTCAAATTTATTTTTCTTAAAAACCTCTATGCCATTAACCTACTCAATGACATCACACACAGCATACCCCACCCACTCGAAAAAAAAAACATCCCTGAGTTACATGTATGGAGACTGCTACCTATAATAATTATATTCTTCAAAATCATTCCACATTTTTTGCAGATTCTCATAAAAAACTACCTCCTAAACTTTCAACACAGAGTACCCATAATATAAGAGTAAAACGTCTAACATACCAATTGACAGACGGACGGATAGAATGAGGGACGGACAGGCCGATGTACGGATAGAGGGACAGAGGGACGGATAGACGTACAGACAGACAGACGGACATTATGAAATGACTGGAAAATAAACCTAAAAAGTTATGACAGCTTAAATTAAATTCTCAAAGAATGTAAGGTATTTCTGTGTCAATTAAAACACGAATTTCAGTTTTACGGATCCAATTAGAGGTAATAAATACGAAGCATACCATAACTAATACACAAAGGTAGATAATAGTTAAGTATTAAATACTTTAAAATGACCCTGAGGGCAGACAAATAATAATAATTTTCAATTCATTTTCATGTTATTCAGGCAAGGTCTCACTACTTGGCTAGCAACCACGCGCGCAGGGGATATAGGCAATTATTTTGCTCAATGTGTAAAGCAGTAGGTAGTGAAACTGTCGCCTAGTCTACGTTGTGAATCGCGATGCGGCAGTCGGCAGTAGGTGAACGAACTTAGGCGCCCAGCGCTGGTACCCAAACCGGATAGCTCGGCCATGACGGCGACACAGCCTACTAGTCGGGCTCTGGGCTCTTACATTTATATATACCTACAAATTTTCATACTCATGTTATTTATTGGGCTGCTAGCTAGAGTCTACGTAAAGATGAGTATATTGGGAATCAGGTAACAAATGTTGGTAACGTTTACCATTTCTAACGTAATAACCAAGTTAACCAATTTTGAAGTTTGGAACATTTGGGTACAACGTTCTTAAGCGTATCGATCTGTCTTACGTCTAGCGGACAGGTTCCGCCGAAGCCGAAGTGCCTAGGCGCTCAGCACCTAACACACGACTATTGACAGTCGAAATACAATATCCTTTGTAATTCTCGGCATTTTCTCCCTTTAGTCGCTTAAATGCTTTTTGTCAGATCTTTACAATTTATTTTTAAGTATTATTCGTCGTAAAGAAAAATGTATTGTAATATCCCATAGCGACTATAGAATTGGATACAATTCTGTAGTCGCTATGGGATATTAAACCGAACCCGACACAGCCTGATATTATATCCCTCGAACACCAAATAAACAGATCATCCAGAATGTGAAAACCAGATCCAAGTAAGCCAGGAAAGCGGTAGCGTTCCCTGACCTTTACATACAGAACAACAAATGTGCAATGTAATAATATTTTGCAATGTAAATTTATTTTATTTGCATATGTTTCTACAAAAGTGCGCGCAAATAGTAAAGTTGGTGACTATTCGTTTTCGATTAGCAGCTGATTTCTGTAATAATCTATGTGACATAAATTCCATACCAAAATCCTATAACTAAATGCATGGAAAGACATAATATAGAAAACGGCCACAAACTCCCTAGCTCCCGACCAGTCTAAATTCTGCCAAAACAAGTCAGAAAAACAAATGATTCCAATCGAATTAGAAAGAACCATAAATCTCTACGTCATTATGTGGGAAATAACTTCACTCCACAACTCTCACCTGCGTTCCATTGCACGTATCAAGATTAAATATGGCGATCGACACATCTATAATAGCAGCTCTGCCCCACGGTTGCAAGTATAATATATCCGATAGGAAATTTTAACGTTCTAAAGGATAAAAAGCATAATTGTATATATATATAATCCATGTCTAGTTGATTGAATGTTCACTTCTTGATGGAAATTCATGTTAACACTTGAATATATAAATTAACTTTATATACAATTTCACAGTTATTAAGTTTCAAGTTACATTTACGACCGGTTTCGATTCATCATCATCAAGTAAATTTATATCTGTAACAAATATCATCCAAATAGCTTCCGTGCGTGAAAAATTTCCAGACACACTTAACTAAACTTTCATATTTATAACATAGTAAGTACATAGTAAAGGTTCACTACAAAAATCATGTCGATTTTGCATAACCTTGACACATTTTAGCGGACATAAGTTCCTTGGCATTAATGTTTCTTTAATTCACATCATCAAGGAAAATGAAACAAAACGCAGCAGTAACAAAGTGGTTAATTATTATTATGTTATCACGCGGTTCAGGTTACCACCTCGCAACTGCCGGGAGCCAGACCTGCTCCTGAGCCCTTTCTAACGGTACCGTTGCTACTTTTTATGTCTCCCGCTCATAGCTTTGCTTTAATTCTTGACGAGTCGCTATTTATATGTTTTTAGAGTGGCCACTGGCCGACCATTTGTAAATGTCTATAATAGTTTTTAAATTAGCCCGCTAAAAGTAAATATTTTTAGGTTCCTTTTTTATTTATTTATGTCACGCACATCTCAACTAAACCATATTTTATAAGTTGTGGAAGTACCTCCCGTTTGTACGGAACCCACACTGTACGGCACCTCGCAATTTGCTTTTCTTTTTTCTTTGTATCTAGGGCAAGTTGTGGAATCACAACAAAAAATTTGTAAACCTGATTTTACGCCCAGCTCATCAAACAACACATTTCTAACCCGTGCAGTAGGTCCCAATCGCCACTTAGTTCAGCTTCGAGTTTAACGAAATTTGGCCGACCTCTGTAACCCTAGTCGTTATAATCATTATCTGGCCTAATTAAAGTGTATTATTGACTGCCTCCGTGGTCTTGTGGTAAGAATGTGTCACACATCAATGTAATTTGTTAGATTCTTTTCAATTTCTAATAATAGTCGTACGTCGGGAAGTTGGATGTACAAGAGTTCCCTGGTCATGACGGTCTGCCGTCCCACCGGAATAGAGGAATGATCAGTGGCTTCCCTCATGAGACGGTACACAGTGCTCTCTCCATACACTTGTGACCTCTAACATATCCTACGTTATACTTAGTGGCTATAAAGATGACCGCTGTAGTTGAAATCGAAATACCGCTAGGAGTACATTATGTAATGGTAGCAGGCGATAAAACATGGGAGGAGGACGAAGCAGCCAAGAATGTTTTGATGCTGACCAACATTTTAGAAATTCTGAGCCTTTTCTGTAAGTCCTTTTCAACATCAGGCATATACTATTACTGATATAGTAATACAGATCTAAAACCGATTTGAAAATGACTACTAATTACTAAACCATGAATGTGTGTAATTTCAAGACAACAATGTTTTCACTAGTCTCATTAACAGTTTTGGGAAAATTCCAATGGCAATGCAGTAAATTTAATGTCCTTTCGAAAATCTGAACCTGATCTACGTAACATCACCAAAGTCGAGTATGATATCAGTAGATGCCAGCTACTCGAATGCCAAATGGCGCTGGACTGATCAAAAGTTACGGCAGTCATCAGAAAAATGGGCAAAAACACTCAATCAATGCAGACACACCGGATACAACATCAACAGAAAAAGATGGGCTGATAATATCAAAAATGTTGGTGGCACAATCTAACTTAACTAAGGAAAGCTTGATGTGGAGAACAACGGCAGAAGTTAGAGGTCTGTTTCCACAGGACACACTGACAGGTAAGAACCAGACTGATGTGTAAAACTTTATTGAATTAGGGAAAAATTGAAAATCAGTATAAAAATAATTATGGAAATACAAATGAAACAAATATTGCAAGGACAAGTGGAAAAACAGAAAAACAAAATAAATCGTAAACAAAATTATGAGCTTTAGTTTTACGAACGGATTGACAATTTACTGGTAATATTAGAAACGCTGTAATTTTTCATTTCACTCAATTCTAAAAATCAAATCTACCCACATTGTTTATTCATTTCAGACTAATAAATTGTGTGAAGTTCGAAACGTTTGCGATAATTAATTGTGCTTTTATTTTATTTTTAACAAAGCAATCGGACATAGTTTCTGCCAATGGAGCAGCGTGCCGTCACTAAGCGCCTCCATAAGGGGCTATCACGTCGAAAACTGGATAGCAGAATTCAAGCGTAGTACAGAGCGTGAAAGATGAATCCCGCTCTAGAAGGACTTCAACGTCCAATACTGACAATAATATTTATAAAGTACTTGATTTAATTACGGGAGATCGCAGATTAAAAATTAGTGAGATAGCCGAGATTATAGGCATCTCTTATAACTAACTCAAATCATAGTCAACGAATAGGGTTTCCGCAAGGTGTATGCGAGGTGGGTTCCGCGACAGCTTTCAGTTGAACAAAAAAGGACGCTTGGCTATTTAAAGCCGGTCTAGATGATTTTTTAATTGCTTTGTTAGAATGGACGAAACATGGGTTAATTACTGTACGCCAGAAACAAAACATCAATCGAAACAGTGGGGAAGACCTGGCTCACCATCCTCTGAAAAGTTAAGGCGATTTTGTCGGCAAGTAAGGTAATGGCTTCAGTATTCTGGGATTCGAACGGTGTGAATATGATTTACCTTGAAAGGGTCAGAGACTATATTTTTCAGCCATCCATTGCACGTCTCACGTGCAATAACATGGCTGAAATCCACATTTGTGGCTTTGAACTATTACCGCATCCGCCTTCTTCACCTGATCTAGCACCGTTCGACTTCTTTCTGTTCCCCAACCTAAGAAAACACTTGGAATGTCAAGATTTTCGACAAACGACGAGGTCAAAACAGCAGTAGACACATTTTTACTTTGGAGTAAAGGTTTTTACTAAGAACAATATTTTTTTCAAAAGTCTAAATGCTTTAAATGGGTGATGGTAAAAGTGCATCGAACGTGATGATTATATAGAAAAATAAAAAATTAACTTTATTTAGTATGTGTTTATTTTCTTGGTTAGGCCAAATACCTTTCAATGCACCCTTGTAACCTAACCTAAATGGTGATTTGATTAGTATGCATACATTAATGTATGCAATTTTTATTCTAACATACATCTTATTTTATCAAACAAAAATTTAATTCAGTCTGGAATTAAAATTAAATTATACACATACAAAGACACATTAACAAAGGTGCGTGGATGTCCATTGACGTGGGTAGTCAGTAGTCACTGATCATAGGTGCTTGTTCGTTAGCATTCTAATAGGATTACATTGCTGGATTTCAGCATTCATCAAATTGAATCTCCTTTTTAATATTCTAAGCATCCTTATCAATACATATTTAAGAGCCAAGATATTGTGTCTGTTACATTATTTTTATACCTAATGTTATGTTGGTATTTTAAATAAATACATAATGTCATGTTCATTAGTAGTTACCTAATTGCTCCTAATATGTACACACTTTATATATAAAATGTATACATTCAAAGTGTTGTATAACATAAATTTATATTAAATCTCCACATTTACTGAATACACACTTATGTGTAAATAATCTGTTTCTTACCTCCATAAAGGTACACCTATAATGCAATGACATTATTTAAAATGAATGAGTATTGAAAATGAAGTGTACATTGCATCGAACTGGCTGATTACAGTCAAATAAAAAAAAAATGCAATATGAATATTATTCATGCTGTATGTGCATTTGTGTATGGAAAACAGTTTAAAAAATATGGTTTCATCAAATTGAAGAAATATTTTCTGACCATAATTAGTAATAATCTTGACTTTCATTACAATCATTTTAATTATATAAGCCAAATAAGTCCATAAATAATAAACCTTTTCAGAATGATTTGGTTCATGTGAGCAAATCATCCCTCGCAATCAATATTTTGAATCTATATATATATACTTTTTAGACAACATGAAAATAAAAATGAACTTTATATGAAGAACGAATTCAAATTCGTAAACGTAAAACTCACACTATCTACGTGAGTAGACACGGTACACTCGCAGACATCGCGCGTCCCTTTCGAGCGAATGATCAAGCCTCTAGGAGAAAGAGAGGGATTGATAACCTTGATGTCTGTACTGTTCTACATTTTTTTTATCAGCCCTGAGCCAGCTGCGTCGAACAGCTGTTTATGCCGGTAGGCCGTTTTTTATTATTTTAATAATGCGGTACATACAAAAAATACAAAATTGTATTACACGAATTACATGCACCGATAATATCGATATTAAAATCAGTCTGATCGGAATATTTAAGCTTTATAATTCTGATAAATAACTCAGTTAAAACTATTTAGTAATTTCAATAATATTTAGGTTACAAAAAACAATCACTGTTATGAGACTTCGATGTATACAATCGATGTAGACTGGCTGAAAAATATATAAGACATACCAATTTCTAAAGGGTACGATTTCGTCCACCATGTTGCGAATCTGTACACGCAACGAACTCGCACTTTCATACAAAGGAATCCATGTGTTAACTTTTTCGGCAGACGAAACAGTATCAAAAAGAAAAAACAACTACAAATGATAGTGAAACTATCACATGTTGAAACAAAAACACCGGCCGGTGAATGATTAAGACCTACCTTAACAAAGCTGATCGATGTTGTTGTTCCCTCGATGTCTAGCAGCAAAATCTTAGATTTCCTCACATATTCACCAATTTCCTTGCATTCCTTTGCCATTTTAGAAATACACAACCTTATTAGGTTTTGTTCGATTAGATTTTAAATTTTATTTGACTAGAAATTATCCACGCAACTCAACGTCCCCGCTCCGAGTTCCAACTATTCAGAAAAAAGCATTGATTGAACGCAGAACGGGACACGAGAGCAGTGCGAACAGAAGGACGCGCGGATGCGGGATGCCACACGTTAGAGCGAGATGCCTGTAGAAATTTAACGAATGAGGGACACGAAGTTTGCGGAAGGATGTAGCAAATATCAATTCTTCCAACATTCCGAACATTCCTAAAATATTGCCACATTTGGGAAATTTCTCATTTTTATAATTTTTAAATTGTGTCACAAAATAGCAAAAATGTTATGGCATGCTATTTTTACTGGCTTTTCACGCAACTTTCATTAAGTTACGGTCTCTTGTTTTATTTCGTCGTATTTTGTCTTTTTAAGTCTTTTTAGATTGATAAGATGCTTAATTCGATCAAGATATTATTCGAAAAAAATTGTAAAAACTTTTTTTTATCGTGAAATTGTAGATCACCAAGTATATTGTGCAAAGATATTTTAAGTGATTAGCATTGGTACCTCAACGGCAGTATAACTCGAGTAGTTTGAAGTACGACTTACGTCTCTTACGAGTCAGGTTTTTTATTTTACGTCACCACTTGCAAGTCACTTATTTCCTATAAGTGTATCTAATACATTATACCAAATTACACATTCATTATCTTTGTATGAAAAATGATATTGATCTATGTTTACTGTAATGCACCTGAAAAACCAGGTCAAGTGCGAGTCGAACTCACACACCGAGCGTTCCGTACCGATGTGAGGTACAAGTATTACAACTGACAACATTAAAAACTTGTTAAACTTTATTTTGCAGGCTTATGCGGCCACAGTATAAAATTAAAATGGTTCTTTTCTCTGATATAAGCAATTACTTAATACCCACTAAGTCTCTGATTATACTTTTATAGCTATCTTATCGCTAAATATCATGATTCAGGGCCAAAATAAAGTACCACAAGATTTAATTGCTTCGCAAGCTATAAAATTAAAATATTTTTATTTTAACAGAGTAGAGTGCATATAGGCAGGCCTATGTGAGTGTCGGTGTCGAAAGAAGATGAGAAAGACATCACCAGCTTCTGTCTCGGATGCGTGGATGGATGAATATTCATTGCACGTTTTTAATTTATATATTTCGAATAATGATGTTTGTATACTGATGATCTATTCCTAATCAATTTGTTTGTTAAATCTAATGAGAGACTGATAGTAAGCAACGCTCGCTTTCGCTTTCGACTTTGACGGACGCGTTTTAGGCTGGCGGTACCTATAATGATTCTACAAAGTAATTCCATTGCAAAAGATTTCACGTTTTTAGGATACAGAAGGTATATAATACGAGAAGTATTTCTACTTAATCAAAATAAACTTCAACGAATTCAGTGTCATTATTTTCACACCGTATATATGTGCATCGTATGATACCGAAGCAATTCGCGCGGTCAAAGGTCCACACAGAACCTTACCCTGGCGCGTCAATTGCACAGGGGACTAACGGCCGCCCAGTCTAGCTAACCATACAGTACGAATTTCACATATTCATAATCAGAATCGAGTAGGTACTGTATACACTATGTGATTCTGTACTTTACTTAAAAAAACATTCCTGTATCAAATACCGTATTTCTATGAATGTGCTTAATTTCGGAATTGAAACAAGAAAACATAAAATATGGAAGGTGTAATCGGTAATAGCTATCTAGAATGAGGAGAGGAAGGGATCTCTTCGTTCAATGAAACAGATGTAATTAGATGTTTTCCTAACTTTTTGCATTTATTTCATTTTTCATAAATCTATTTTTTACTAGGTGGTTGATTGCTACACGATTAGAGACACCTCTGGTGTGAAATGACGGCTACGTTTGGACCAAAATATAAAGGAGACGACATATATCTCCGGGTGTACGTATGTATATGGGTGTCAAAACTAGTGAATTAAACCTATGGATAAAAAAGGATTCCAACATAACACAGTAGATATACCATACTATTTTATATTCTATAGATGAGCTAAATACCCCACAATCTTTTCTTCGTCGATCGAGTATTTTCCAGTGACCCAGTGCCCAGATGAAGGAAACAAAATATTTTTAATAAAATGAAAGTTTATTTATAAAAATGAGTTTTATATAGCATCTGCTTATCTATTTACAAATTTAACTATTCACAAAAAGCGTCGTCTTAATACGATTTTTCTAAATTACTCTATCACTTCTAAATAAATTACAATTCATTTATAACCACAAACATTTGAGCGGCAATCCATTTATAACCACAAACATTTGATCTTACTCCTTATGAAACGTTCCAGTCGCACAGTATAAATAAATATGAGATGTAAAATAGTTTGAAACATTGATCGTAACACCGTTTGCTGTTTGTTACGCTGGGTTCGTTTTTCAGGAGTAAACCCCAGTTGTGTGTCGGCAGCTGACACACACAGTTTTAATTTTTTTATTTCGTAATAGAGTTGTAGTTTGAAATACTGCTATTTTCTTTTCCTTGCCTTGCCCTTATTTCTCTTGACTTAAACCAACACATGGTCATGTTTTGAAATGGTCGAACAAGCTATTTTTCAAATATTTTTGTGTTTCTTCTGTTTTCAACTTTTTCAGCAGCCTCGGGGTGCTGGCGTTAGTTTCTGCTTTTCTTTTCGCCACCTGGAATGCAAAATATTCATTTTAGTTCGTATTGGCAAGGGTTTTCTCATAAGATAATAAGAAGTTTTCCCAATTGTTGTAACTATTATGTAATGGATGCATGTAATAAGTATAAATTTGTAGTAATAATGTTGTAGAAGATAATGTCATGCTGCGAATGGGGCCGGCTCATCCGCGGAAGTACCTCTCAATGACCTGAAAGCGCCGTAAAATAACAGCCATGATGTAGCATTTCGTGCGGCATACGAGTTGATTAATTTGAGGGAAAGCGCATGTATTATACCTATTTTGTGGATGTATGTGGCAGTCGGTAGTCTTCAAAGTGCGGTTGCATGAAGTATGTATCAATCCTACGAATACACATAAATAGAACGTATAACGCCTCTGTGTACAATCACGTTAAACACTAGTGTTTCCAAAGATTAGCTTCGAATTGTGCTTAGGTTATATATATACAACTTTGCAGATGGGACTCGCGGGGTTGTAGTAGGTCGGCTCCGCCGCGAGTTCCAAACACCCACTTTTATTTATCTTATCTCATTATTTTACATATATAAAACTCTTGTAACGGTATTTTTTCCGTGAAGGACGCCGTAGCTACTGAACCTATTTTCATGAGCTTTGGTATAAGTAATTAGGCGTGAGTAATTTGGTCTACAAATACAAAAACATTTTGGCGGAGAACATACGGACCATTTTATCCCCGCATCGTAAACGAAGCCAATTTGAAGCGAGTGGGCAGCTCTTTGTACCACTCGTGCAAGTGTGACTAAGGAACAGGAGTAGTTGCATTTGCAAACGCGTCACTGTTCCGAAGATGGTGCGGGAAAAGTGAATACCTTAGGCACCGGCTCGGGCTGCGATAGAGTGGTGAAGACGAAGTTGCCGGCGGTGCCGGAGGAGGCCTTGGGTCGGGGCGCGTCCGCGTCGGCCGCCAGCGGAGTCGCCAGCGCCGCCAGCCGCGCCAGCGCGCCGCGCCCGCGGGACAGCAGCGATCCGTGGTAGCTCTGCTGGAATAATCAATACACACTTCACACACACAGCTCTACAGAACCTTATTTTTATAGTCAGTTCTACAACTACCCAGTTCTGACTCAAAGAAGTCTCAGAACGCAGAAGGAAGCCGCAATTGCAAACATTGTTCTCATACTAATAGTAATTATTGGGTCCTGAAGGACATTGACGAAATAATTTTGGATATAATCCCTAAACGGACTACCAAACCTTGCAGTGCTCAAAATCTCTCTTCGTAACTTAACCAAAGCAGGCCAGATCATTTTAGGATGAAGCTTATTTTATTGTGTTGCATTACATAATAAAATAAGCTTCATCCTAAAATAATCTTAAGAAATTATTTCATATATACATGTATGGGTGAGATTAACAAAAGTACACAGCCCGGTAGTGTTACAAACATTCCAATCCAAGTTATGTAGAAGAAACTAATGTTGGACTCTTTCTTTTTCTTCATGTAAGAGTGTCACTATAGTGTCTATATCAGATGATATCTGCGTCGGCTCCTGAATCGCAGAGACTGTCATCTGACCTCTGCAACCCAGAAGGGGAACTAGATCTAATCCTAGATTATGACTAATACAAATGGACGAACTGGAGTTTCCTCGCGTGCTTTTCTTTGCCGTAGAAGCAATCAGATAATGTACCTAACTTAGAAAGCTCATTACATGGCACGGTTGCCACTTGGACTACCGGAATGGGAGCGAAACGCTAAGAACTATACCACCGAGGCTCAATTTTATGGTAATTGATTGCAATATTTTTTTTACTAATTACTCTAGTTACCTGTAATATCAAAAATGACTTTTTCGGGCTAGGTATATCCTTCGTGGGTTTCGTTTCGACCGGAGGCTGTGGTTCCGCCTCATTCTGTTCTTTGGCCTCGTGTCTAGACACAATATTGGAATTTAGGTTTGCCTTTATCATCGCGGTTCTGTTGACCGCAGTATTGGCCTTTGCTTCGTCTCCGTTTTCTTGCTGAAAAAGTAATTAGGCAATTTATTAAAAAAAATAATAGCTCTCTATTTTTATAGTACATCTAAGGTGGCAAATGAGCAATCGGAGCCTTGCACGATTCCCTTCCGACCGCCATAGGCATTTACAAATTTTCTCTCATCTATTCTCCTCCCCCGTTCATATGGAGGCATATCTCGTACTTCCCATCGGTATCATGTCCTCCCGGACTTGTCGGCCCAATTCATGGCACTATTACTTACTAAAAATAAGTATAGAAATCATAATATATACGTGAAAATTTAAACAACATTTTTTTCATGTATCACCTGACGGAAGGGTCCAGTGCAGCTTCATTGGCTACCACAAGACGCCACATTGGTTACTAGAAGACTTTTCATTGGTTACTACAAGACGCTTTATTGGTTACTATAAAACGCTTTATTTGTCACTATAAGATTTATCGGTTTTTATAAGACGCTTCATTGGTGACTAGAATACTCTTCAATGATTACTATAAGACGCTTTATTGGTCACTATAAGACGATTTATCGGTTATTATAAGACGCTGCATTGGTTACTACAACACGATTTATTGGTCACTATAAGACGATTTATCGGTTATTATAAGACGCTCATTGGTTACTATAACACGCTTCATTGGATACTATAAGACTCTTCATTGGTTATTATGAGACACTTCATTGGTTACTAAAAGACACTGGTGGTTACTATAAGAAGCTTTATTGGTTATTATAAGACGCTTCGTTGGTTACTTTAAGACGCTTCACTGGTACTATAAGTCGTTCTATTCCATTCATCAGCGACAGTTACACCTCCTCTTATTTTACAATACCACACCGGTAAAATAAGTCCATTTCGGTACACTTTAGAGTAGAAAATTTTGGGCTTGGCAAACCACAACATCCCACCGCAACTACTCCTATGCAGCCTGGATCGAGCCGGCAACCACTTACGATCCTTTGATAAAATCATTGCACGGAGCCCGAGCGGAACATCAAAACTGATCACAGAAAAAAAGATAATAGGCAGAGGCCCAGGACATTACTGTGCAACTTACTGACATCGGTTTTAATAGCTAATTTAACTATTGTTATATTGGCCCGGATGTGCCATGAGATCCCTCATCTATTTTTTGTGGACAATGATAATTTCCCCTCCTATGCTGTATGATTGTTATAGTAATTGCCGTTCCTACCGTGTATAAGCTGTTCAGAAGAAATAATAATTCAAGTATGTACCATGCCCTTCAGGAACACCTCCCGCTCGTGCCTCTGCTTCCTCCACAGCTCTTCTGATTCGAACTCATCCTCCTGTGTGTCGGTCATGCTGATGGTACCCATGCCCGCTTCATCGTCGCCATCTTGAATGATAAATATTTATATCACATATGTAGTCACTGCTGCCTTGCTGCTTAATCAGGCCAAGCGGCCTGGTAGTAGCTAATATATAATACACTGCCCAAAAACATATCGTAGTTTTTTTACCTCCGGCTGGACTAACTTGGGATTTTATATATTTTAAGTTGCCCGTCCCTATAATGGGTCACCGCTTACTCACGATCCATACGACACCGAAGAAGTCACGTCAGCACGAGGGAACAACTCGGCCGTGCTGGCTCAATTCGCCTGCTATGCAGCATGGCACTAGTACTAAACGACTACTACTTACTAAAATTACGTGCGTACGTTTTCGTACCGCACAGCCGCCTAGTGTTATCAACAATTCAGCGCTCATTGATGTCTTATGTTTACGCGAATGTTACTCATTACAATAAAACTAATTTTACGGATTTTATCGCGCTTTATTTAATCATTTAACTAGCCCGACGTTTTACAAGCTTTACAGCAACCATGGTTACAAGTGGACTGAGATGTCACAAATTATTATAATCATGATGAAGTAGGCCCCTGCTATTACATTAGATGTGATAAAGCTCAAATCCTCACCAGGGAACACCGATTCCTTCCAAGGATGATCCGGGAGGCTATTGAAATTAAAAAACATCCAAATTTCAATAGAAAATATGGCTGGGTTCTTTTCTCTGCTTGGGAGCCAGTGGTAAATATAACCAAATCAAAAAGTAAACACAACACCTCAAGACAGCAAGATATAATAAGTACTGTTTGCGTTAATCGGAACAACTAAACAGTTATAATTCTTCGGGTACTTTTAATAATTTGTGACATCTGGACTTCTGTCATCTCGGTCCTCCCGTGGCAATGGTCGCTGTAAAGCTTCTGAAACGTCGGGCTTGTTAAATAAATAAATGAACCGTGATAAAATCCGTTAAGTAGTTATTGTAATTTTGCACTTTCCACATTCCAAGTGGACACAAGGGCGAGAGTACCTGCATCAGTCCTCCAGCGGAATTTCCTCTGGCGGTGCCCGTCGCCCAGGTCTCCGTCCTCGAACAGCAGCTCCTGCAGCAGGCGCACCTCTCTCTTGTCCTGGTCCAGCACCTCGCGCCTGATGACGGAAGTTTCAGGTGAAAAGAAGTAGGAGGGAGTGGTAAGTGAGTAGTAAGTAGCTATACATACATGTGTATCTGGCCCAGCTCGCGCTGCAGCCGCCCCTGGTGGAACACGTCGCTGTCCCCCGCCTCCCGCTCCAGCCGGTCCAGCCCCGCCTCGTCCTCGTCCCCGGACCCCACCCACTCGTCCTCTGACGTCAGCTCCGCCTCGTTCTCGAAGAATTCACCAATATGCTTCTTTTTGGACGGTTTCGCTTTTATTTCAATCTGAAAATATGATTTAACAAATTACAAGCCGGAATAATTAGTATTTAACGAAAATGCGCATAATACAAGGGTTTTAACCTAACGTGGAAAGTTAAATAGTAGATAGACATTAAGAATCTCCAGTGTCCTTAATTAGTTTCAAAAGTAATGCGATTTTTCATCGGATCATAGGGATCGAATTATATTGACTAACTTAATGTTATACCTACATTATATGAATAATTCTAAGCGCACAATATGTGCTGTGCGAATGACAAAATAATTGGTTGGTATTTGACTGTTGTGTGGTTAAGTTCCAGACGTTTTGGTTTCTGCAAAACCTCATTGTTGTGATATTGGCGAGTTGCCTTTTCAATTGGAACAAAATAGCCCCGTACTCTCGTACAACAATATTTTCTGAAGTTTCAGTAGCCACTCAGCCGTCTGTCATCGTACATACAATATGGGTATGAACGAATGATGGCAATGAACGGAATAAAATTTGTTTTTGTACAAGAACATCACGTAAAATACGAACGTGTCAGTATGTTTAGTCCTTGCCGGCTTTTTGTCGATATCTTAGATAAGCGTACAGTACGCGGGCCAGAACCGACCCCCTTTAAATCTGCAGTTGGAGTTTTAGATCAAGTTTAAAGCTGCTAAATTATATTTTATTATTTTTAGCAAGGCGTAGTGCCATGCTGCATTGCAGCAGAGTTGGGCCGGCACGACCGGGGAGGTACCTCTAGCTCACACAATATCGCCGTAAAGTGACATTTTTCAGTGTCTGCTTTCGTACGGTTTGTGACTAGACGGTGACCCGTTGGGGAGAGGGGAGAGGAGGGCAACGCATCGGCATAGTAATTATGTGGATGTTCTTGGGCGTCGGTAGTCGTAAAAAGGCTCCGATTGCCCCTCCATTCTATAACATAAATGGACCTCATTCTCCTCGGAGTCATATTCGACCTGCTTGTCTGTTCCTTCTTCTATGTCTGATTCCTCTTCTTCTTCGTTTACTGCTTCGTCGTCATCTTCGTCATCTAAAGAACGAGCAATTATTAAATATAAGTTTTAAACACTATATTTAAAGATGATAGTCCTGGATAGACGCTGCAGTTGCAGCAAGACCAGGGATGTCCGGAGAACTCTTCTCACTCACAGTGTATACTGCTTGTCCCGTCTGATATTTTCACACGTATTTGTCAATATATGAAAAAAATCCCATCCCTTTTTCAAAGTTTTGTGTAAAGGGAGGATTCTGAAATTACTGTCGAATATCATATAAAGTAAAGGAGATTTATTGAATAACATTAATCAAAGAATCTGATACTTAATGAAACTCCCGGTCCGGACGGCATACGAAACGAGGCATTAACATATGGCTCATCAATTCTATGTCACCCACTCTGCTAACTGCTGGCACACCGGCTCAGTGGTCTTACTCAAATATAATACTTATTTACAAGAAATGCAACCCAAAAGACGTCTCCTGCTACCGATCGATGAGTCTATTGCCAAGCATTTATAAATTATTTTCAACGACATTACAGAAAAGAATAAGCTCTACAATTAGTAGATATCAACCACGATACAGCACGAGCAGGCTGCCGCAAAGGGTACTCCACAGTCGACCACATACAAAGCGTAGAGCTGTCGATAGAGAAGCGCCAGGAACAGCAGAGACCTTTGTGTGTCGCCTTTAAAGACTACCTCACAGCCTTTGATACGATATGGCACTCGAGTATACGGGGGGCACTGCCTATACAAAATGTGGAAAAAGAATACATAGCTGTTGTGAAAAATATTTATAAGATTCAATCTCAATCAAATTGGAAGCTACGGGATCGCAGATACTGATAAAAAGACGAGTCACTCAAGTAGATCCTCTATCACCAACACTTTTTATGTCAGTGTTAGAAAATGTATTCCGACAACTACAGTAGGATCGACGTGGAATATAATGAAAAACACACATTGACAACTACAATATATGATCGCCTCACTTCACTCGGCTAATAAACAAGAAGGACTGGAAATGAACTCTTTAAAAACAAAAATAATGACCAACAATCTGCAAAAATCTATATATGTTAATAATATAATACTACATTATGTTAAAGAGTATTTTTACCTGGGAAAACAGATCAGGGGAGACAAGAAAAACAACTTACATGAAGTAGAACGTAGAGTGAAACAAACATGGAACAAATATTGGAATTTAAAAGTGACCTGGCGGTATACTTAAAGAAAAAGTAATGGAGACGACCTTACTCCCGTGTGCGTGCCAGACGTGGATATTTAACTCCAACGTAAGGAACAAGATACCTACCTGTCAAAGGGCACTCGAACACAAGAGAACAAAGTAGAGTGAAGCACACAAAAATAAGGAGTTCGTCGAAAGTCATTGACGCGCTTTTAGACGTAAAGAAGCTTAGATGGAAATGAAGGACGAAAGATGGACAAAGGAGTCAGCTCCTCAGTTGGGACCGGCTGGTAAACGCCAACGAGGTCGACCAAACAAACGATGGGCAGACGAAATACTACGTACAGCTGGAAGTTGATGGATGGCAGAAGCGCAAGATAGAGAGACAAGGGGCATTCTCTGGCGGAGGCCTTCACCTCGGGGGTTCTCAACTAGCATCTTTTCGTTTATCTTTTTATATAACTTTAAGTTAAGTATGTCAAAGAAATATAAGGCTTTTTTAATTTATTTTATTTATCATAGAAAGACGTGCAGTAAGTTAATATTTTAATATAATATGATTAAAATTTCTTATCTTACTGTACACACAATGTTTAAACTCATGTAATACGCGCAAGTGGCAATGATATTTCCGTTTTGTTTAAGTCAGACTATTCGAAATCGAATGATTCAGTTTTATAATTGAGGTCTAATTTCAATCCCCTTTTTTTGTTGACGCGAGGAAACGCATTTACGCGCCTTCACGTGCCCTGGGTGGGGTCCCGTGGTGTGTGTGGCTCGCGACACATGATAGTGCGAATACCCACTAAAACCACCGCAAGTACCATCAGTGCCGCCTTTGGTGAGGTGCCCCGGAAAAACAATCAACAGGGCACTTCGACGGCCAGTCAGCCACCCAAGGGACCAACTCCCCCTCCACAGATAGAGTTGCCCAGTACTACACGACAACCCCCACCGACATTGGAACAGTGCAATTGGGTGAGGTTTCCATCCTCGCCCCTTGCCCCGTGCACAAAAGCACAGCTTCCTGGTGCTCTTAGGTCCCCTCCTCTTATACGAGTGGTACCGAGAGCGATTCCTCCTCCCAATCTTTAAGCCCCCTCCTCTTGTAAGAGGAGTGCAAGGATCCCCTCGGTTCAATTGGCTTCGCCTGGGTTCACCACAGGCTACTAAGCCCCACCGCCACGACGAGGCTTGAACCATGGTGGGCGAATTTCGATCCCTGGGCAATCCGTAGTAATAATATGTAATTCACCTAAACCACAACTAATATATTTTTTAAATGCCATTCTAAACGATCAGATGTACGCACGTTTACATAGTATACGCAATAAGGCCACACGTTTGATGTCTTCCTAGGTATAGCGGAAGAGAAATAAAAGACTTTATATTGCTTACAGCATTTGCCTAGTCGACACTTCTGGAAATTAAAGCGAACCAAACTCAGATGGGTATAACGGTCGGTGTTAAGCCTTACAAAGGCTGATGTTACCTGAGATCTGTAGAGCCCGTTTTTCGGGTTTCCGTTTCTTGAATTTCTTTTTTCTCTCCTTATTATCTCCCTCACCATTATCTTCATCTGAATCGATGACGAATTTTTTTTTTACTGGATTTTCCTGATTAGCGACAAAGAACTTATTTGTGTTTTCGATTTCAGGTTCATTTAATTCATCTAAAATGGATTTCAAAATGTTGCCATCTTCTGTTGCTTTTGTGTTCTCTTCTTTGTTCTTTGGTTCTGTATCCTGACGTTGAGCTGTATCCATGGAAACTTCGAGAGAGATATTATTATTTGATTCATCACTACAGGTTTTCTGTTCTTCAATTTGTGTAACAAACGCATTATCATAAAACTTTCCAGTGCACAGGGCTGCTATATCATCACCAATTTCTTGAGATTGTGAGTCGAGAGGTTGTGACATCAATAAATTTTGCGACAAACTGCCAGAGCATACTTTGTTAAATGAGTCAAATTTTGTCTGAAATAAAAAGAAAGGAAAGTTGTCCTTTATAGTTTCTGGATGTGTGTATTGAATGTAAGAAATGTAAGTGAATTAAGGATTGTGTATTATATGTAAAGCCAAAGGAAACCGTTATGAATTTAAAAGTGGTATACATACATATCTTCTATTTGCTCAAGTTATAAATGGCCGATAAGTACCCAAACTCGATGAGGGCCTGCCTCAGTACAAACCAGATCGAGGAGAGTTGCTGGTCCTGATTTGAAACGTGTCGGTTCATTTGTGCACTGCAGTATGTTATGTATGTATACATAGCAATTCTTCATAACTTGAGCAAATTGAAGACATGGATACCCCTTTTCTATCCTTAATGTAATGTAAATATTTTGGCTTTATACTGGCGTGTAGAAGCTCTCTTTAAAAAAAATGGTGTTCTTCTACAATAATAATGTAATTTACCTCATCTATTGATTGTGTAGCAGACGAAATGTCTCTGTTTTGTTGCTTTTCTTTATTATTTATTGCCGAACCCAAAATTGAGAATGTCTGTGAGCCCAAATCAGCAGTGCAAGGTATGTCGTCGGTACTTTTGTTCCAATCGCCGTTGCTGATAGCACCACTTTGATGGACATCCAGAGAGCCTGGTGTTGCAAAAATGTCTTCGGACACTGATCTATTTAATTGTGCCAGTTGAATTTCCTCGTCTGGAAAAATCATGATAAAATATATTTTATAATTTAAATGCATGAAACGTTATACATTTCAATCAGCTGAAGGGATTTTGTTGTAAATCCTAGGAAGATTCATCAACATTTGAGGAGCGGCTGGCGCAGAGGTAGCATAGCCCGGATGATCGTGTATGTTGGGCCAGAGGTCACGGAACTACCGATTAATAGATATTTATCTATGTGTTATATGCATTTCCATAGTAAAACTCTTGAATACATAACATTTAATAAAAATAATTTTACACAAATTCCCGTTGTCTAGAACGTGTAAATCAAGTCTGACTTAGCACAGAGCTAGGTAACTGTGGCGTGCTGAAGTCCACAGATTATTGTATAGCCCATTATTATAATGGCCCAATGGTTCCTCAAGTTAAGAGTTGGTTACTAGAAAATAAATTTAATATAAAAGCATTCACTATTTAATACAATTTACCTTGCACATCATTTACATCTACAAAAGCAGATGTATCTTGTGGAGACTTTACAGCCACATGCGTTGCTGGTTTCACCTGTGTCTCGACATTTGATTCATCATCAGAATCTTCAAAAGCTTTTAAAATTCTTCCCTTCTTGGGTTTGGATTGTTCATCTTCTGATTCAGATGAAGTGTCATCACATGAACTGCGTTCGCTGTCATCGTTGGCATCACTATCTGCCGGCTCTCCATCATCCGCTTCCTCCTCAATGTAGTTTTCTTCATCGTTAGATTCCTCTGCTTCATCATCAACCATAGGATTACTCTTTATAAGCATATCAGTCATATCAACATCATCCTCAACTAAATCGTCATCCTCACTACTTGAAATTACTTCTTCTATATCTTTGTCTAGTTTGGCTTCTATTTTCTCTATTTCATCAACAGGTTCCATGTTCATTTCAGATTTTAGCTGATTTTCTTCTTCAAGACGTTTTTCCCACTCAAGAGACCTCTGCTCTGCAATTTGTTCTTCAAGTTCATGTTTTAACTTCAAGTGCTGGGTTCCAGGTTTATGTCTATCAATGAAATAAAACAAATATTCATATTAAAGCATTAATATCTACTTAAGTCTGTAATAAATAACCCATCTCGAATAGAGTATTTTTTCTTGTATTAAAATTAATTAAATATATATATATAAAATTAATTAATATTTAAATAAATAAAATAAGCATTCATTTTATTCATCTTCTATATAAATAAAAATGTTAGCATTGTGATCTAGGCACTTTGATGCCATTGTAATGAAGCATTGATAGGGTATTCTAGGGACACGTTTTTGTATCGGATAGGATATGGGGACACAAGCAATCAAAGCCTTTTGACAACTACAGACACCACACATTATTGTTGACATCAAGACCCCTTTCCTTTTCCTATCCAATGGGACACAAGACGCACGGAACGCGACAGTATGGCTGTCACGGTCGTGTGGGCCCTAGTTGGCTTCAATTAAGCATAGCACCATATCTTATTAAATGCCTGTGCTTAAGCACTAAAAGCCTTGCCCAAAATATCTATAAGTTTTTATGTGTTAATGCTGCTTTGTAGGAATAAAAAAGTTAAATCGCTCCTCCACAACGACTGATGGAAGTTGTTCACCAAACCTGGCAAAACGGGGTCAGCTTGTTGTACTTAAAAGTAAATGTTGTGCTCATTATTATTTTTTACGACAACAATAGAAAAAAAAACCTTTATTTGAAAGAAGGTTTTTCATTTATTTCAGTAAACAAAATATGTGTTAAGCTAATTATTCAGGATTTACAGGAATCAAACTTCTAAAAAAAATTGGAATTGAAAATAAATCCAAATTTATCTTGACAAATGTCTACAAAACCAATTTTTACGAGAATCATGTTTTGAACTTATTTAAAGTTAATGTTATCTAACATTTTTTTTATAGCATAGTGGTTCGTCTACTCACATACCCTGAAAAGCAACAAGAAATCCATCACTTTTGAAATATGTGAGAGACAACTTCCTGGTTGTAGATTTTTTTTTAATTTCTTTGAACATTTGAAATTACAAGCTTCATTTGTAAAATCCTTTTGTAATGATAGCTACATTGAAGAGAAAGGTTAGGCTATGTACGATCACACTACTACCAATAGGACTGGAGTAGCAGAAGCAGAGTTTTGACTTACTTAGTACTCTTATTCTTTTCAAAGTCTTCTACACACTTCAATGATGAAAAATAAGTAAATCTCTCTTTTAACAGATCCACACCAGTAAGTAATTTTGGCATTTGCACACCAGATTCCAAATCAATAAACATTCCTGGTGCACCAGTCAATTTGGGTTTAGTGTTTGACTGAGAAGTTGTTACAGCATTTGTTGAACAGGTGTCCACATTAGATATATCTGAAAAAAAAAAAGCATTTTATAATTTATAAATTTTTAATAGACATAATAAATTATTATTGAAGAAAACACTGTCTTTAATTTTGTAAGAGGCTGAGCATGAAGAAGATGTCTGAAGTTAACTAGTAGAGAAAAAAAATCTCCTATATCCAACATTAATTCTGCCCACTTAATACAATTAATTGTAGAAACATATCATAAAATGGTACAAGAAATTGTGAAAAAGGGCCAACATAACCAAGTCAAGTGATGGGTGTTACATCCGTGCGCCCTGTGAGAGTCCAGTGACCTGTTGTATGGCAGGTGTGCAAATCATGTTCATATTGTCAGGTTGTGTGGATACTTATGTGCATAGGCTCCTACTGTTTAAATGTCTTCCTATGGTACCAAAATTATTATGGCCAAATTAATTATGATAACAATTTTTCTTTAACAAATGTAAAATTGTTCATTGAAATGTTACATTTGTTAAGCCTTTGTGTGCGTTTTTCAGAGGACAATTTTTTTTTATGTGTAAAGAGGGAGAAATATATGTGAAATTATCTGTAGTGTTACTAGTTTACAAGAGATAGCGCGAAAATCTTTTGCTGCAAAGTTTTTTGAAGACAGTGGCCAGAGGACAAGGGTTGCGACTCCACAAACTTGAACTAGAAGAGGAGGCAATTTTGTTTCAAAACACAACCCCAAATGTAATTTTTCAGTGGACTATTACTTTACATACCTTTAATAATTTCAGCATTTCCAATAAGACTGTCAATATCTTCAAGGTTAAAGTCACTTTCTTCATCAGAAAACTTATTGCCAAATTCTCTTTCTACATTAGAAACATTTGGTATTTCGTTTTCAATTGCGTAAATGCCAGCATTTTTGATTAAATATTTTTTATTGGGTTCCGTATCTGTACAGTCCCGTTCATCATTTTCAGTTTTCTCAGAATCGAAATTCAGTGTGATAAGTTGACTATCTAAGTTAATGGATTTTGGGCAAGATTTCTCTGCATTTATAGATGAGATTTGAATTTTGTCATTGCTATCAGGTTTGTTCTGACCAATAGTATCAGTCTCTATGGAAAAAATATTATTTTCTTTGGCCTCATTATTTCCTTGAATGTTTTCATCAACATTTTTTTCAGATAACTTTTCGTTATAAATTTTGGTCTCAATAATGATGTCAGTATTGGAAACTTTCATATCTTCATAAGTCTTTTTATTTCCTTGATAAAGAGCATCACTATTATGCAACTTTTTGTTATCATTGTCAGTTTCATTGAATACAGTAGTTTCTATGGTAATTGTATTGCTTACTGTAGCTTCTTCTTTTCCTTCGTTAATTACATCAAAATGTCCATCACATCTTTTATTATGGTCTTGGATCTCATCATTAATAACCTTATTATTATTACTGTTTTCATTTTCAATATTCATTGCTCCTGGGTCTGCCTCCTCTTCACTCTCACTTTTACATAATTCTATTATTTCCTGTTGCCTTTCTTCTAGCAATTTTCTGAAATCACACATACACAACAATCAAGTGTTAGAATGTAAATAATTTGGAATCTCTTATTCAAATTAGTACTTATATTATTAAAATTGTTAACTTTAAACTTACGCATATTGTGCTAATTGTTCACTGTTCATTTTAATAGGCATAGCTTTGCCATCAGATGTAAGAGTGGGTTTCTTTCTGTTTATAACATCTTGCAGACATAAAGCTCTTGGTTTATGATATGGTAGTGATACATCTTTTTCTCTTAACATACGGTTTGATACACTTTTAATCTTTTGCATATTTTCCATGGCTTGTTTTGCTGACATCTAAACAATTCAAAGGTCAATAATCATTAGCAACATATTGTCTTTTAATGTAATGTCAGTAATTGTCCAACATTAAATGGGGATCTTAGTTATACAGATGTTGTTCCCCATCCCTCTTCAACCATCAGAACTACAGCAAATCTACTGCATTGTAGTGTGGTTGTGTTATGTGAGTATAAGAAACCTTCCCAATTGTGCCAGACCAATTTGGATGCAAAACTGCATGTTCACACAATTCTTACTAACAATTCAATTTCATGTAGAAATACATTAGGAACCCATTTTTAATAATTATTTCTACCACTATTCTACTAAATTACTAGAACTATTTCTTACAATAGTACAAACAAATAAAAATTATATTACAATACTCACTCTTGGCTGAATTTCTGTGGCTGATTTTTGCTTTGATTTATCCTTGCTTTGCTTTTTTATATTTAGGTTAGAATACTGATCTATATCTGATGTGTCAGCATCACAGATGTTTGACAGAGTACTCTTCTTTTTCATTATTTTCTATAAAAAGACTAAACTATAAAAAGCTACCCCAACCTGGAGTTACATGATTTTCACATCTCACTTCTTTCAGTCATCCAAAAGTACTTATACAGGGTGTCTTGGCATATTCAGTACTTGATTCTAATTCTGAATATTTAAAAAATAGGTACCTAAAATTTGACCTGACTGTATTTCATAGACCTGGCGGTCAGTAGGGTGACTACCGTACAGTTGCTGCACCTAAACTCTACACATATGCTTATGTGCATATTGAACTTGAAGAGTTTAGGTGAGTTAGGTGTTTTCTCAAATATTCTCGATTTATGGGTTACGTAGGGTCATTACCTACAGAGAAATGAAATTCACATTATAGTTTCGAACTCTGACGAAGCCGTTCAAAGTAGTTATGATTGGTGATTTCTTATTTATATAATCCAAGTCTTTCTTAGACCTGATTGACTGAAGATTTTTTGTTTATTCCAAAAAAAAAAATTACAAACATTTGTGTTTAATAAAGATATATTACTGCCAAACTGTAACATTTGTGACATTCATGCTAAACTATGACATTCATGCCAAAGTGTAACATTGGATGGATGTATGTGCATTTAGTTACTCAATCGGACAAAACAATATTACAATTTCATCAATACACTTTGAGGTATAGATGAAATTGCATCATTGTCTCATATACACCAGAATGTGTGGGTGTGGTCACAATCCTCAGCATTGAGGGAACATCAAGGAAGAAGAAGAAGAAGTAGTAGTAGTAGTAGTAGTAGTAGTAGTAGTAGTAGTAGTCGTAGGTAGTAGTAGAAGAATAACACATAAGCTATAGAAATACTGACTTTTACATATGGTTTTGTCTAACATAAGAATATTTCCTCCTAATATTTCCATGGGATCAAGAGAAAACAGTTCCTCCTAGTAATTTGTATGTCTTAACGAGTAAACATAACTACAATGTTTGTAACTTACATGGTTATAGCTAAGTCCCACATATTGAGACAACTTATACAATCAACAAATTATTACATAAGTTTTTCATACATACCTTTCTTATTTTAAGACAAGATATTTCTCCATCTGATTTTCCACTACTCTCATTATCAGAAACTTGGGTTTGGTTGGGGTCAACAAAAGTGTTTGCTTGTGGGGTAACTAGTTTTTTGAACTTTTCATGTAACTTTATTCTTTTATTCTCAACTCGCGAAACACGCGATATTGTTGCAGGAGATTGTGTAGGTGATGATGAATCGCTATCACTGTCGGAAATTTTCTTAATTCTTGACTTCGTAACATCATTTTTTATTGAAGGTTTTCTTGGTATAGGAATTTTATTTTCTACATCGTTGTCTGATTCTGAATCTGTAAGATTTCTTCTATACTGCTTGGTTCCTCGGCCACGAACAATAATGTTATCATCACTGGAGTCACTTTCTCTCTCTAGACTCGTTCCATCATTCTTAGAAATATTTCTTTCAACCGTAAGAGGAGTGTGTTTAGATACATCCATATTAGATAAATAATATAAATATTCACTTCTTTAATTTCAAATTAAAGATTAACTAAACACCATTCAAGAATGAACATCAAGTGAAAACATAAAATTAACAGTATCCATTTGGAATTAAATAAGTTTAGTTCCAAAATTTAAAAGTACAAATAATTATTAAATTTTTCTTTATCGGAAAACATAACAAATTGTGTTTCAGTTTGTATTTTTAGATAAAAAATAAAAATTATGAACGTAAACACTTTCGCGCCAATAAATACTATGACCAAAGGGAATGTAACTACGTATTTGACTATGACACCTTTATTTCTTTCTTTGTAGATTGCTACTATACACTATATTTAGCCACAAAATGTTTGGACAAGACATAGACAAGAGAGGGTAGTAGTATACGGCATATATGCAGTTATTACATTATGATGATGACTGTCCGTCTTGGTTGATAGAGAAGGAAGATGAGAAAGCAGTCATGACTAATGAGCAGTAGCAGCAGTGACAAACCTCGCATGCTCGTAACGTAGATAGAAATTAATGAAAAAAGAAATAGAGAAAGTATACTATATTTACTGTTTTTTTTGACATAGACGACTCTTCATATTATGTCTGTGCATATATCAGCAAATGATATCCTTTCTCTATCAAGATTACCTGATAATGACCATAAAGATAGTGTACATAGATGATAGAATACGGAATTAAACGGACGCGTTTTAACCTGGTTTCCGTAACCAGGTTAAAACGCGTGAAAGCCAACGTACAAAGCCAATGTGACTTACTATGTGTCCCTTTTATTTATTTATTTTTCTCTGCGCAATATGTTTCATTGTATTCAACATACATTCTAATCTTCCGTCTTTAATAATCAATAAGGACACTCGCCGTCATCGGCTTGACTATGGATTTACTTCTATCTATGTTATCTCTGGAGTTGACACCACACGTGACACTACTGACTACCGTTGTATTTGAAATACATAGAAGATAGTTTAGAAATTAGAATTGATTTCTATAAATTTTGTGAATTGTTTTAAAATTTAGTTCTGTGGTACTGATTTGTAAAATGAGTGGAGTAGGATTAAAAGGAATAATTGAAGTAGATTTAAATATAGAAGATCAGTTGACTACCACTTCTTGTGGACATGTTATTAATGAAATGATCAAGTTCATTGCTTATCAAAGACTGCAAATTCCGTATACATATCAATGGCTAAAACAAATTGTAAGCAAAAGAAAGGACTCTGAAGTAAAGAGAAAAGAAACCTATCAATCTGAAAGACATTATCATGTCGTTTCAACTGCGCTTTCTAACTTAGATTTTATACTTAAGGTAAGATAATTGAGCAAGATTTTATTTTTCGTTTAGGAATATTCAATCTTATTTTACAATAATCTTGTTTTAGAGTCTTCTGAAAGAAATAGACAGTGCAAATTCACCAGAAGAAATATGTATAGCACTTGGAGCTACACCGGTCACATGCAAGGAAATTTATAGAATACTTTTGCCATCTGTGTGTCATAAACCTCAGTGTCAATCAGAACTAATAGCAAGTGATCAGAAAATACAAAGGAGTGTATTCAGGTAATTGTAGTTTTAAATTTTGTTTATTCAAACACTTGACATAATAATAATAAACAAATAGATACAATTAACTTTTTTTATTGGCTAGGTTGTTGATTGCATATATTCATATTTATATTTTATTACTAATTTGTGTAGTATACCGATGTTAGTTTTACATTATCTCATTATGTACATTTAAACACCACCTGAGCAAGTAATTATATTCTAATAACATGTATTTAAAAGTTCATTTAAACATATCTTTTAATGATAATAATTCATGTGCTATCAAATCCAATAAAAATAGTTTCCAATGAAAAAAAGTAATAATATATACAAATCATTAATTTAAAATATGTCAGTAAAGTAATCATTAATGTTGTTGAAATATTTTTTTAAGCTTCACTTTAAAATAGCCATGTTGTTCATTTGTTTTATATCATTTGTTAGTTTTAATTTTTGGTGCCATTCCAAATAAACTTTTTATGAGTTCAGTTTTATATGTCTGCAAACACAATTTAATGAAATCTGGTCTGTTTCTGCTCATAAATTCAGATTTTTCATAAAGTATGCAACTTTGAGTAGATACAAAAACAGAAGTTTCAGAATTTTATATTTCTCAAATAGATGTTAGTAGTAAACAGGTAGTTAGCAATAAACATAATAATTTATTAATATAACAGATAGATATTTATATATCTATCTTGTTGTATTATTGTTATCAATATAATATAACAGACAGATCATTGGTTTTAAATATTATCCAGATGAGTTTCAAGTTGAATGTTAGAGTGGCTTCTGAGATGTGCTAAGCAGTATTTGTTAACAAAAATAACCTTAATATTACATCAGTTAAATAATTCTAATTTTTTTTTCAGAACATTGGCTACTTCAGAAGAACTAGGTAATATATTTTATGATGCTTTACCTCCAACTAATATGTATGTATTTATTAAAAAAAAAGCATGCAATCATGATATTGTTTGTAGTGATGGCTTTATATTTCTAAGGGGTTATAGGATACCAAATAGGTGCAAGGTTGTCAACATTAACTTTAGGAATAAAGGTGGCGTAAATGTTGAATGTTGTAACAACTTCAACATTTTTGGGGACATTATAAGTAAAACATTTTCTAGTCTAAACATCAGAGATGATGTTATTGATGACAGTGAAATTGAATCTACAGATGATTACAAATGGTTTCAATCTACTTATGTAATGAAGGGATTTAAAGACTGTTTTGTAAATGGGAGTTCTATGACTAATTCATGGTCTATAGACCCTACAGACTAATTAGCTTTAAAAAATTCATGTAGTAAAAATAGCAATTTGACTCGTGTAAAGTTTTATTAGACAAATATACAAATGTTTATGTTTAATTTAATCAAATGTTAAGCATCAACAACTTACACTTATTAATTACTATGTAAGCTACTGATAAGCACAAATCTGCATATGCATATATATGTTTAAGATAAATCAACTGTTTGCTACGTGCCATACCTATGTTTTTGTATTTTAATATTTGTTAATCATCTATAACATTGTAGGCTAGTGGTAATAACTTGGTTATAAGATGTACTTCAATAGGTACAAACACCTGACACAAGGTGATCACAATAATTGTTTTTGACAAAACATGAGAAATTATTATAATTTCACACCCACTACTTCTGCAGCTTGGCCATCACTAAAAATTGTTCTATCTCTGTGCATAATGCACACTTTCTTCAAGTTTAAATCCATCGGCCTTGTTGTGCAATTGTTCCAATGTTCACAAAGTTTGTAAGCTTTATTAAACTCCGTTATAAAATTGTTTCTTCCTCCGTTAGGTGCAACCACATATTCACATTTTATATATTTTGTTACCATATCTCTGAGACAACACTCCATTAGTTCATAATATTCTAGCCAATAATTTTCAGGAAGTTGTCTGAGCTTGATTCCAAGAGATTCAGTTATGAGACCTGTAACTAATATGTCATCTATCCAAAAATATTTGTGGCGTTTAGCTTCCTCACAAATTCTAGCTGCTAGTGATGTATGCATTATATAATACCAACCAGACAAATAGGGAGGATAAAAACGCCTAGGATACTCTTCATAGGTAACATACCACTTGTTTTGCTTATTTCGTCTTGGTGTTGTATCATTTAACATATAACCTATTAGAAGATTATGATCTGTTTTCGGAAGTTTATTTATATAATTATAAGTGGTATCTATATTAAATACAGTGTCATCATCAATTTTTAATATAAGTGCAGTGTTTTTACAATATGTTGAGGCCCAATTTAAACCCATTAGATGCTTATGTGTTAAGTTTCTATAATTTTCATAAAATGATCCTTGTAAAATGTCTCCAAAAGTGTTGCTCTCGTCAACAACCGCTTCTTGACTAATATATCTGAAATATTATTGTTACATTATTTGTATACAGGGATCTTAAATATAACAGAAATGTATATTTCAATAAAGAAATAAGTTGATATAATATAGTTTCATTTACTTTTCATTTGTGGGTATTCTGCCTAAAAGGAATATCCTTGTTATGTTCAATTTTTTAAGGTCTTCTGCAGATGCTGTTTGTCTATGAGCACTTCTTAACTCAACATGACCAATGTATGATGTTACTAGGATTACAAATAATGATGAAACTGAAAAATATAACCCATGACAAATAAAAAAAAAAATCAAGTTTAAATTAACAACAGTCAATAAAATACTTTATTTACCGTTACATATTGCTTTATGTGGCTGGATGATAGTATCATAAATATACAACTTTGAATTTTTATTTAAATTGATTAATGAGACACTGGCTTTATTATAATCATAAGATGTACTGCAATAAATCCACACTAGTAGAGTGAGTAAAGCAATGATTATATATAATATTGTTTTTCTGGGCATTATAGATGCAGGTGATGTAATTCCGGCTGTATATTCCACAAAAATGTAGCATTTATTATTGTTACATATTTTAATACCTATATACTTTTGCTATTTTGTAAGAGTGCCATGGCTTTTTCAATCACCCACAAAATCTAAGACCTCAAATTATAAAATGTATACTTAACATTTTTGTTTATGTTTTCCAAACACTTACGTGTTTAGATTTGCTAAACTTTCTATTGCATTTGTTTTTTATCAGCCCCATATGTTTATTTTCCTTATCTAACTACTCTTTATGATTTATTTATAATAATATTGAGTAAAGTTTATAAGCGCAAATGATTTGTTATTTAACATCATTGAAATAGGTACTATAATATTATTTCAAATTTCTACATATATAGATGAATGGAGGACAGGCAATAAACATTTTTGCTATCGAGCTTCCATTGAATGTGGCACTTGTCAAGTGTCAAAGACAGGATATTCACTTAAGAATCCTATTTCTTTTTAATTGCATATTATGACTCAGGTACCGAAACGTGACTACGCATACGGTTTGAACATTTCATTTTTGATATAATTAAACGGTTATAAATTATATTATAATTAGTAGTCTAATAGGCAAAGGCGTCTTTACTCTCTTTCACGTACCTCTTAAGGTCAAAGGCCTCTACTCTCTTCTTACTTCACACCTCTCTGTTTGGAGGTAGATTGGGCTAATCCAAAAGAAAAGAAAAAAGAAAAACTTCAAAAAGTCCAGCTCGTCTCGCCTCTGCCGACGGGGTCTGCCGCGTGTTCGCCGGGAATTCCGAGTGGTCCAAAAGTATGTCCTTTTGGCCCAGAAGCCCCGTTCCACTTAGACATGGCAGGCTTCCGAGTGAGATCCGTTGTCCCTGTTTTAGTTATGTGACCTACGATCATGTCCTTGCGGTCATGTAGCTGAAACCAGAGACCATTTTCTGTGGGATGATGTGGCTTGTACAAAGACGAGCGAAATATCATGTTGGACGACATCCAACGGACGACAGTGGGCCCAGTCTATCACCAGGATTTGGTCGCAACGGAACAGAGTTTTATGTGATTGAGGACGTTTGCTCATGCACCACCAGTACCCAAAAAGGGTAGCACAGTCGACCCAGAGAACTCCAGTCCCATTTCAGTCATATCCATACTCTCCAAGGTTATGGAACGTGAACAACAAGCCTCTAGCGTACATTGAAGCGAATGATCTGCCCAATGACCGGCAGTACGGGCTTCACCGAAATCGTTCAGGAGATCTTCTCGCATACGCCACGCATACCTGGAGTGAGGCTATTGAAAATTACGGGAAAGCAATAGCTGTGTCCCTTGATACGAGGGGTGATTGATAAATATCCGAAACGGCAAAGAAAAACTTTAACAATCTATTTAAAACAATTTAAAAAAATTATTAATTTAAAAATTAATTTATCAACGTAGTTTCCTTCTACCTCGATGCGTTTAGTCCAGCGTCTCCAATGCCGTCACACCGGTTTGATAATGTTTTCTCTTACTAATCAAAATACTCGTCTACGGCGACAAAACCGTTTTTGCTTACATCGGCGCAGGTTATCCGCTCTCAGTCAATTGCTTCGATTGTTATTTTGTTTCAGGAGTATAGTGATGTATCCATGTTCCCCTAATGTCACATAACGCCAAAAGCTAATTAGTATCACGCTTAAACAGCGCCAAACGCTCCGACGAATCGTTCACTTGACGTTGCTTTCGTTTAACGGTGAGCAAACGCGGCACCCATCGCGCCCAACACTTTTTCACTTTTTCATTCGCAAATGTTGGAGTAAAATGTTAGAAACGCGTTCAGAGGAAATGCTTACCATCACTGTTGTCTGCCGCAACTTTAAGTGGCGATCAGTCACAACGGCTTTTTAAATCTTTTTGATCATGTACGGACTCGTGACTTCATTTGGACGGCCAGACCTGTTGGCGTCTTCGCAGCTTTGTCTCCCACACTTAAAATCAGTTACCCAGGTATGAATTGTACTCATTGCAGGAGCAGTGTTACCTAAAACAGTGTCTAGCTTGACGTTAATCTGGGTTGCAGTTTTCCCTTTCAAAGCGTAAAATTTTATCACCGCACGAATTTTTTTATGAGATAGGGGGCAAACGAGCAGGTAGGTAATGACTACCGTCGACATCTCTAAGACTGGGCGTCTTACAGACGCGTTGCTGGCCTTTAAAGAATATGTATGCTCTTTTCTTGAAGACCTCTAAGTCGTATCGGATCGGAAATACCGAGGGAGGCAGCTGGTTCCACAATACAGTGGTGCGCGGTAAAAAGTGTCGCTTAAACCGCACTGTTGTAGATTTGCGGCCATCGAGGCGACGGGCGTGGAACTTAGAGTTCTGTCGCGATGTCCGAAGATGGAATTCTACTGCTGGTATTAAGCCGAAAAATTCCTCGGAACACTCCCCGTAAAAATACGATAAAAGACGCACAGCGAACCGACATCTCTTCGTAGGACCAAAGAATCAAGCTGTCCGGAAATAACTTGGTCGTGAACGATTCGAATGGCTCTACGTTGTATGCGGTCAAATGAAACGAGCTGATATTGCGGGGCGCCTGCCCAAAGGTGGGAGCAGTGTTCCATATGCGGTAGGACCTGCGCCTTGTAAAGTTGCAGTCGATGGGCTGGATTGAAGTACTGCTTCGCCCTATTGAGCACGCCCAACTTCTTTGATCAAATGGCCGCGGAACTGAACGTTACTCGATATGTCGACGCCAAGTATTCCGATACTAGCTGAGGCCGGTAGGTAGGTGTTCTGAAAACGGGGAGTTACGACGAAGGGTGACTTTTTAGCGGTAAACACGCAAACTTGTGTCTTATGGGGGTTACATTTAATATGGGGGACTAAGTTCTTATGGGGGACTAAGTTAAGGTCATTGTCATCACAAAGCATCCCCAGTACTATCATCTGCGTAGCAAGGAAGGCCACTCGTTTGCAGTATATCATTGATGTACAGAAGAAACAGCGTAGGAGACAGAACACAGCCCTGGGGAACACCAGCGTTGATAAATATAAGGGCGGAGCATGCACCGACCACTACTATCAAACTGCGATTTGTTAAGAAGATTGTGATCCAATCGCACAAGAAATTCGTATGAATAAAGCTCCTTTCAAGACCGCTTTGTGCCAAACGCGATCAAAGGTCTCCGCTAAATCCAGACTAACCGCCAAAGACTTCACCTTGGTTTCAACTGCCTGCGCCCATCGGTGCGTTAAATAAATTCACCGATGAACGATCACGGCGGAAACCGTACTATCTTCTAAGTATTGAAAGAGCTGGCAGTTGATAATAGATGGAATCTATATATTATTATCTATATATATAATTTTGGGAAACAAAGGGGTTATCGCAATAGGTCGGTAGTTGGATGGGTCTGAGCGGTCACCTTTTTTTGGGGTCGGGCGCACTAAAGCAGTCTCCCATGAGCCGGGGACTACGCCAACAGAATCGGAGAATCGGAAAAAGGCGCGTTTATACCAGAGCCAACTCCGGAGCACATTTTCGTAGCAGAATCAGAGCGATGCCATCGGACCCACTAGACTTATGAATGTCCATGCAAAGAAGTGCTGTAGGCAATGCACTCTGCCGGAACATAATATCCGGCATCGAGTAACGACACCACGGGATAGTAGGCAGCAGAGTTCCCTGATCATCGAAAAATGAATTCGACGCTAAAAGAGAGCCCAGAAGTTCGGATTTCTCTTTTGCGGCATGGGCCAGCGATTCATCACTTCGGTGCAAAAAGGGAGGGATGGCTTAGCAAAATTCCCTAAAACAGACCAGAATGCCCGTGCATTCTTGAGTAAAAGATCAATACGTGTGGTCATCGATGGCTAATCATCCGATATTATGGCTATAAATGCTGGAGTACCACAGGGGTCAGTCCTCTCTGCAACTCTATTTCTACTGCATATATAGGACCTTCTTCGACCTATTGTAGAGAGATATACATCCAATGCACGCACCACCTTGACACATATCAGTTCCCAGAGAGAGGAGATTATAACTCGCTTAAGTTTGGCTTTCAGGGGTGATCTGACTGGGGTGATGCCAATCTGGTCAAATTTAATGCTACTAAGACCCAAGCCTGTATATTTTCAGCCAAGCGGAGTCCGTTTCTGCTGGCTCCAACTTTCCGTAACGAACTAGTGCCGATTATTGCCGATAGCTCAAGGTGGGCGAGCTTCTGGGCATTAAAGTCTCGTCCAAATTGAACTCTAGCTCTTTTATTGAATCTGTGACTCAGACCACTGCTAAGAAATTGGGAATCCCATCAAGAATGAGGTAATGCTTTTCACCAGAACAGCTGCTCAATTTGTATCTAGTGCAAGTTCAATCTTGTATGGAGTATTGCTCGCATTTTTGGGATGGCTCAGCCAAACACCAACTGGATGCTTCGGAATGTATTGGAAAACGTGCCTTTAAAGTAATTTCTAATAATAAACTAGTTACTTGAAAATTCCAGAGCCTAGAACACCTCAGAAAAGTCGCAAGTCTCTCAATTTTTTATTGGATACATTTTGGAGCGTATGCTTCCGAATTACACGACTTAATTCCACCATCACCTTTCTATCAGCGAAGGACCAGACGCACTGAGACTCGACACCGTTACACGTTTGATATTCCAGTAGTACGTACAAAAAGATTCAACTCGACATTTTTTATACGTACTGCAAAAATTTGGAATCAATTACCAACTTCTGGCAAGATACCTTCTAGACACACGTGCTTCATCATAGGATTCTTCGTCACTTTCCATCAGGTGATGTAGAGGCCAAACGCACTCTTAGAAATTTAAGAAAATCGATTACATACAGACACACAGATTTTGGGGACTTTGTTTTATGATATATACTTGAGAAAGTTTGTAAGTAGCTACAGTCTAACTGTTCGGTTCTTTCAAGCATTAACGACTACTGGATTTGGGTGAAATTTGACACAGATATAAATGACAATCCGCAATAAAAACCGGTCAAGTGTGAGTGTCAATGACGCACGAAGATTTTTGTACCATTGCATAAACTCCAAAATTCAAATTACAATGGAGTGGAGACAAGTAACTTTTTAACTTTCCTAGAGGTTGTAATCATCCGTAATCAAAATAACACCGCAGGCCATGCGGTATACAGAAAGTATACCGCATGGCCTGCGGTGTACAGGTACAGATAGGTACCTGAACGGCAATTCTTATGACCATCCAACACAGTTATCTACCGTGGGTAAATCTTTGTTTCAGAGAGCACGAGGCATCTGTGTCAAGCAACATCTGGATACCGAACATAATATGTCAAGCAAGTTCTGCGAGACAACAAGACCCGGCTTTCCCGTCTGTCCACCTGTAGCAATTAGGTTTTGGTACCTAAATATTTTATAAAAAAGTATATCTGTCATCTTTGACTGTGAAGCTTAATGTTCTCGGTATTGAAGAAATGTCACTCTTTTTCCTTTTGTCGATGTTGAGGATGGATATGCTTGAGATGGCTGACGCTATTTGCTATTCCCAATTCATAATTAAATAGTTTTTATTTTCGGCCGGGACAAAACGACCTTAGCCTTTTTCGGTGTAGGACAGTCTGATCTTTTCCACTGTTTGGATTGTTGCTTTGATTCAGGAGTATGGTGGTGAACCCAGCTTTCATCCATGGTAACAAATCTAGACAAAAAGTCCTCGGGATCAGTCTCAAAAAGTTCCAAACAGGAGTTTCCAAACAGAGTCTCGCGAAATTGTGTATCGAACTCGTTTTTGTTCAGCTGAGAGCAACCTCGGGACCCAGCGAGCAGAAACCTTATGGAACCCCAACTCTTCCTTTATTTTGTGTTGCACCTGGCCATAACTAATGTTTGTTATCTCAGCTATCTTACCAATGGTTAAACGTCGGTCACCCAGTATGAGATCACAGATTTTATTAATGTTTTTTCATGGTAGAGGATGTAGGCCTTCCACTCCTAGGATCATCTTTACTGCTCTCACGACCGCGCTTAATCTCAGCTACCCACTTCTTGACACTGGAATACGATGGAGCAGACCCCCAAAGTGCTCACCATATCTTGATGGATGTCTTTTGGTGATAGACCTTCTTTATTGAGGTACTTAATGACTGCACGGTGTTCAATTTTCTCCGTTATTGAAAATTGCGTCAGATTGCTCACAATAAATAACAAATAATCACAGAAAATTTATATTGTGCAGTATAGGAATGAAACTGCGTACATTAAATCAATATGACACATACTAACAAATGACGGTAGATTTAAAAAGATGTCATAGCTCCATGTAGGTTAGGCCACGAACTTTTAGATCCACCCTAGTATATTCATGTCACTATGCACGAATGAATATTTCATATAAAAGGAGCTCTATTCCTTTCTTTTTCTTTTTCATTTTAAAATTTGGGTGTAAAATGAAGATATGTTCTCACCATAATTTTTGAAATATTGAATATAAGGACCATCCAAGTTGCAGCCGGGAGTTTTGGACAACTACCCAGACCCTCACTTTTTACCAGCCCTAATTAAAAACTATATTGATTCTATTGTCTGTTCTAGTAATATTTGAAATTGGTTCATGATTGTGAGTGTGGAAAGAAGAAAGATTATTAAATAAATGTATATAAAAACCTTAATAAACTGTAATAGTCCTTTACCCCCTATTCTTGGTAATTCCCTATATAGAATTTAAAATAAATGGTCACACACAGAAGCCGAGTGAAACCAGCCCCCGTCAGTCTACGCGCTCGAATATGCCATATTATCATTTTTAAAAGGGGTCCCCGACAAAATGACCATATTCTCAAGTGAGCTTCGATAAGAACTTATTTTAAGCCTCCAAATTAGTTTAGTCAGTTCTTTCCATGAGTAAAATGCCATATCCCTCTGTCTCCGTTAGACAACACCGATTCCTTTCAAGGATTATCCGTGTGGCTATTCAAATTTAAAAAAATCTAAATTTCAATAGAGAAGATCGCTGGGTTCCTCTCTCTGCTTGGGCCCAGTGATAAACATTAACAAGTCAAAAACTAAGCACCACAGGAAAGCAAGATATAATGAATACTGTTTGTCATAACCGAAACAACTAAATAATTATAATTCTTCGGGTACTTTTAATAACTTGTGACATACGGACATCTGTTATCTCAGCTCATCCGTGACCATGATAGCTGTATAGCTCCTGAACGTTAAATAATTAAATAAACAGCGCCAAACTCCGTAAATGTAGTTCTATTGTAATGAGTAAAATTCGAGTAAAGTTAAGACTACTAGAACTGGCCGTCACTTCCGCCTGTCAAATCCCTCATGATCCATGGTTCTTCAGCTATGTTGCACTCCTCACGTTCTCTCCTCCAACAGGCTACCGAGAACCGGATATAATGTATTCATTTGTGGTTACCCTTTCGATTCGTTTCGATTCGATCGTTAATTATTATGAGGTAAAAATCAAGTGATTTAAAAACAACCACATGAAATTTGCCTGCAAAACAGCTACATAAAGACATAAAAAAAAATTTATAAATTACCACACACGGTAAAATTACTAAAATATACAAAAATATTTCTGTACTGTTCCAATCGCCACAGTTCCATCACTAGTCTTGAGTTGCTACCTAAGCGCTTGTGAGTGAGATTAATCAAAGAAACCCAAATACGGTGGGGTTGCTATATTTTGTTATAGCATTCCCATAGCTACCTCTCGCCGCCACATCAGATGTTGGTTATATATTGGATCGACATCCAAGTCACATAATTATGTGTATGAACTTTCGTACAGATCCAGCTTGCGAGCTTTGACTTAAGCAGTAAACTTACAGTATACTATATAGATAACTAATGTACTTATATACAAAATACCATGTACTAACACATAAAGATACCTTTTTTATGGTGACGCATTTACGGGAGACGCATTTACGCGCCTTCACCGGCCCTGGGTAGGGTCCAGTGGTGTGTGGGACACGCAGCACATGATAGTGCCGAATATCCACAAACACCACCGCGAGTGCCATCAGTGCCGCCGTTGGTGAGGTGCCCCGGAACAACAATCATCAGGGCAACTCAACGGCTAGTGAGCTCCCTAAGGGATCAACTCCACCTCCACAGATGGGGTTGCCCAGCACTACAGGGCAACCCCACCTAATTTGGGACAGTGCAATGGGTTGAGGTGCCTCGCTTATGCCCCGTGCCCAAAAGCGCCTCCTCCTGTTGCTCTTAGGTAGGGGTACCGAGAGCGATTCCTCCTCTTGATCTTTAAGCCCCTCTTCTTATAAGAGGGGTGTAAAGATCCCCCCGGTTCAATTGGCTTCGGCTGGGTTCACCCCAGGCTACTAAGCCCACCGCCACGACAGGGTGGGGACATAAAGGTACCTAACCCGCCTTTGGGCTAAGCCAGGTAAAGAGGATCACAATCAGAGATTCTTCTACATTTTTACAACCAATATAATTAGTGATGTAATTACAATCTAAGATAAAACATTGACCTATAAAATAATGATTACTTAAAGAAAATAATGAATATTAATTATTGAGACTGCTATTGATTACACCTTATCATCACACAATTTAGAGTGACTGAAGATGGTTTATTAATTTATCATCGGCTTCGTTATTACATCCTTGGCCTTTTGATAGGGCCTAGACCTCTTCAGCTACTCCGTACTTTATGGTCACTGTGTAACAGTTTCTTTTTGTTTTAATATAAGGGAACAAACGAGAAGGCAGAGCCTTTTGGTGACTACAACGGCCATGGATTCACATAACTGTTAAGCAGACGTGTAACCCTCCTCACCTCCTCTGTAATGGGCCACCGGGCGCCGGGTACTCACAAACCGCACGAAACACGCATAGCTGTCACTTTACGACAGTACCACGTGAGATAGGGCCCTTTTATTTCAGCCGCAATGTAGCATGACCCCTTAGTTTAACTATATGAAACAGCTCAACCTCAACGTTTTATATAATTTTTTCTCAGTGAGTAAACCGACACTCAAAGAATATTCTGCGTATTTTTTAAAATATATTTTTACTTCTAAAAGAGCTGTTTTAGTCGGCAGATTCTTGGCAGGTGAGCCTAACGGGTTTTACGATTTGTTACAATATCTACAGGCCCAGCCTACCGAAATATGATTTGTACCAAATGATAAACATAAGTATAATTAAAGACAATCCACATAACAACAATAGACAAAGAAATACAATTAGGAAATATAAATCTAAAAGTACTTTGTGTTAAGGATCTTTTTTTCTACTCCTCTATTTTTGGTTTTACCGCATTACAGAAAACCTTGCAGAAGGCACCGTGCAGTATATGTTGAAACTTGGAGGTATTACAGAGGGCACTGTGCGCTATATGTTGAAACTTCGAGCTATTACAGAGGGCACTGTGTACTATACGTTGGAACTTAGAGGTATTACAGAGGTCACTGTACATTATATGTTAATAGGTACAATTAAATTACTAATTTACCGCTATAGAGACGACGTCGCGAATTTTTCTCCATGCACTGTCACTTTGAAAAGTCTGTTGTTTAAATTCGGCTTGGCCGATTTTCAAAAGGAAAACAACCACGACTAAGTATCGCTACGCACTATACATTTTCTATCCTTTTTTAAAAATCCGTAATGAAACATTCAAATGACGACTAATTTGAAGTTTTTCTCTGACAATGTACTGAAAAAGTCGTTACTTTCTTTATTTTCCTCCTGGAATCGTCACTTTTCACCCGATTTTCACAGTCGTTACCACAAATTGATATTTGATCATTTTCATGGTGGTACTATATATTGGTGTATAGATCATCTGGTACTGTAACTTTTGCCTCTATAACAATGTTTTATCTACGGAGTACTAGCACTTCTGCTGCGATCGCCACGACGGATCGAATCCCCTTCTTCTGTGTATATTTGTTAGCTATGAGTAATTAGACTTGGTCGTAGAGTATAATTTGATTCAATGGTCAAGATTGTAGATCGAATGTGCAGGGGCATGGTTAGCCTGCTCTTGGACTTAAAAAGCTTGAGTGATGGGCCAAAGCTAGACGAGATGTCACACTGCATGGGAAGCGATCCCACCCATCGTTGCGGAATCTGTACTGATTTTTCAAGAAGTCGAAGGGTCAGTTTGTTGTCTTCAGTAGGATATCGGCAGTATTCGCGTCTCACGGGGTTTTTGAAGTCAATTAGTGCTTTGATATATTCCGGGATATCAAAATGACTCTCGTGGGTTGTTGCGATCTCTTCGGTACACCTATCAATTGTGTTAAAGATGTGTTTGAAGAGATAAGAGAAGAGGCTGCCGACGTGGCAGCTTCACTAGCATATATCTATACTACTACGCAGTCGTTAAAATATATTTTAAGGAATGTATAGTCGATAATCTTTATAGAGAGTTCAATTCAATTTCATGAGAACAAAAGTCGAGTAACGCCAGCCTATAGTATGAGTCTAGCTCGTGTACCGTCTCACTCCTTCAAAAGCTAAACAAAACGTTTTTAACGCAAGATAATTCCAATAGGTAATAATTCGGTTCGCTGTGCTAAGCCATGACGGGTCGGTTCAATTACAATAAAACAGAAATCTGTGGGTCAGTTCGAATCATACTTGTTTATTTTTAGGCTTTGGCGCTTTGGTACACTGTCTGTAGTTTGTCGTGTGGCTGCGGCAGAGGCGACAAAGGCCGGTGGCTCGACTGTGATGCTCTCAGGCCTCCTCAGCACTCGCAGCATCTGTACCACGCGTAGCATTTTCGCGTCAAACGACCGTATCGTTGGCAGTTGTGACGCTGCGGGATATGCGCGTTTACGAGTGGCCTCTAAGGACTGGTCTTGCCTTCGCCTTGAATGTAGAAGTGGGAACGTACAGATATAGGCAGGGTACTACGTAGGTAGACTTATAAGAAATAAAAGGAAGTTATTCAACTATAATCAAGATTGCTTGGCACCGGAAATCAAGCGAAATAAATTTATAAATATTACATACACTTTACAGATGCATAATAAACACTAAAACCGGTTTTTGTTTACTAAGTAGGTAGGTCGAATTCACCCTCTGCATATAAATCTGGAACATTACTTATTATATATTACCTGAGGAGTATATATATATATATAAATAACCTGAGGAGTTTGGTAAGTAATGGCCGGGGATGGGCGAAACCAGTGCAAAGGTATATGGAATTGGCAAATGGAGCTAGAATTTTGAAAATATTGAATACGGATCTTACATCAAAGTTGCATATCCAGCAGCCAAATCCATCTATAGATAGGCTATCAAAAACTGACCTCAATTGACATACAAAGAGTATTTTAATTATACTGCGCCTCATGTTTTCACTCGCGTAAGTTTCGATCCTCATATAAAGTATCAGGATCGAAACTTTCATATTTTGATAAAAATATAGGGTTGAAATATACCTTACGACCGATTCGCAGACCTATCTAATGTACACAGATAATTTCATAAAAGTTGGTCGAGTCGTTACGGATGAGTTCAACCACAAACATACGTAGGTATATTTTATTGTAATTTTTTTTTAATTGATATGAATATCATAGGTTAGTACCCAGATTCTCGCATTTTACATGTGAATTATATGTGAGAACGGAACGGAGTTATCGGTGGGCTCTGCGACTGTAATTTTTATCATTAACGTTATCAAGAGTCCGCCTACATTGTAGGCTGGGGCGTACCGGCTACCGCGTAGAACTCCGGACTCAGTAGTGACAAGTCACCGACGCGGCGCGTTGTCTGCTAAAACAAAACGTGCGCACCGAATTAAAATTCAAAACCGACAATGAACACAACAACTTACGCCGGCGAAGCCTACGATGACGATCAAAGTAACGTGTTGCAAGCTAAAATAATAACAATGGTGACTTTGTTTGCGGTTTCAATGATTGTGGGATGTCTACCTTTACTGATATCCCTGAAATTCGACTGGCTGAAGAGCTCTAATGGCCCAGACATGAGGACTTCCAATCAGCTGGTAATTGGATTGTTGTCCTTCGGCGGCGGCGTACTCTTCGCTACAACTTTCATGCACTTGTTGCCGGAAGTCGCTGATAATATCGAAATTCTCGAAGGTAAGATATGGAATAGTGCCCAATATGTGTTCATTTATATCTATATATTTACCTGCAAACCAGTTGTGGGTATGATAATCTAGTCCTTACTGCGGAGATGCCCTTGACATAGATGGTATTTTAAATTAGTTTTCTTGTACTTCTGCGAAGTAATAATAATTTCTCCTCGTAGATAATATCTAGGTGTAGGTTAAATTTTAAGATGAAGAGGTACGTACGTCTGTCGTATGTTTAACCATAGCTACAATACATAATTATCGATCTTTAGGCAATCTAAAAGTGGTATACTTTTGTTTTAATTGTTGTCATTTATTTCCTTTAACCCAAGAATTATTTTTGGAGACAGATTATAAAATTATAATTCGACTATTACCGACCCACCTTAACATTGTCTTATGAAGTATTATTCAATACAAACTCTGCTTATCACCTCTAAACGGAGATAATTATCTAGGTATCAATGTAGCGAGTTCAATGAAAAACAATCTCATTGAGAAATGAGGACATCATGTGGCACATATATAGTCAGTTCCTAGGAACCCTGACTAAAAACTAAGCTATTATTATTGTTATTTTTATATCTCATTATACTAGACGGAAATATATTTAATTTAATTATAAATTTAAGAAGTTTTATAGATTTATGATTTTTAATATAGAAATACATATAATACACAGATAAACACCCATGACCTAGGCGGTATTCGATCCCGCGACCTGCCACGTTACCAACTGAGCCAGCCGGTCGTCTATTTTATTTATATGTGTAGTTCTGTATCCGACATGATGTCATGTAGTTCTATGAGTGCATCTGGAATTTGGTGGGATGTCTTAGTTGGAGAAATTTTCAAGGAGGACGATCGGCTTCAATAATAATTTATTATGATTTGTTAGTCATTAGTTTTGTGTGTATCTATCAGTAGCCGGTCCGTGATGGATGCGAGTAGCAGGAGATCGGTCGTCTTGGCGTTTTTTGAGAGAGGCCCACGTCCAGCGGTGGACCGATGAGGGCTGATGATGGTGATGATGTATCTATCTGCTAATACACGGTCGCAGGACGACACTTTGCACTGAATGGTTAGCGACGCCCCTTGGTCTAAATATGGTTCCTCCAGACAAGACTCGTCCATGTAGCGATTCCCGAGAAAGGTTTAAGTATATAAACTGTTAGGTCTCAACGTATTATTCACGCCAGAAGCTGCAGGGGATCGCTAGTGTATAATGTATATACTTAGTAGACGTAGGTCCAATTGTCCTATTTAGAAATTTCTCCAACTTTTCCTGTTGTCTCGCCAAATTGAATCCTATTACTGGTTCCGCACATCCCACTCAAAGGTTTGAACTCAATTGCAATGTGAGCCCGAGCTTATATTTATATTGCGTGCTATGAAAAGACTGATGTCACTGACCGCTAAAAGAACCCCGCTTTATCTCCTGACTTGGAAAACAGCCCCCAAATGGTCTCAGCTAACATAGGAATACCTATCAACATGTTGAGTAACGATCAGTTTCGCGGTCACTTGAAAGAGATGGCTAAATTAGCGTCTAAAAAGCTGGTTGTGCTGAGTAACGCGAGGCAATATTTCACGCCAGCGTATCGGCTGCAATAATACAAGACGCACGTCCGTCTACATAAGGAGTACTGCTCTCTCTTTTGGGCTGGAGCCTCGCAATATCAGCTCGCTCCATTTGACCGCAATTAATGTAGAGCGACTAGAATCGTTGTCGACTAAGTTACTGCCGAACAGTTTGATCCTTTGACGTCACGGAGAAATGTTGGCTGGCCCTGCATCTTCCACCGGAACTACAACAGAATTCCACTTTCAGACATCCCGGGAGAACTCTAAGTTTCACCTTCACCAGCTTTATATCCCAAAGTCCACAACTGTGCGTTTCAGGCGCACTTTCTTACCGTGTGCAACGTCATCGTGGAACCAGCTGCCACCCTCTGTATTTCCGAACCGATACGACCTACGCTACCTCAAGAAAAATCATAAACGGGTTCTGAGGGTATCTGTGGGTAGCGGTATTTACCGACAACCTACTCGTTTGCTTCTTTTCCTACATAAAAAAAAATATCGTGTGCACCCTTTAGTCTGATGTTATCAAGTGTCGCAGCGTAGATGATGGTGTTATGTTGCGATTATGTTCTGCTGAGTAATCAACAAAAATCGGTTATTTTATACTACTCAAAACAAAATAAGGGCCACTAGTTTATTTACATTTAAGTGCAATTTAGTAAACTAAAAGTAACTGATAAGTGGCATTATATTCATATATACGAACTATTTGGTGTTACATCTCCTTTATGCCTTTTTTTATTTTATGTGTTCGTGTTCCTAATTTGAAAATATTGGCCACCATTTTAAAAAATAATAATTGGATATTATTCTTGTTTTTCTTTGATTGTCTTTTTAACTTGTTTCGGTTATTTTAGGGAAAAAGTATTACTTTTGCAGTTTTAATTGATTCATTTATCATCTCGCGTTAATCATGCCACCAGTACGAAGGCACATGGATACAATTACAGCAACCAGAACCATAACTATGATTCAAGGAGGACGTTCTCAGTGTTACGTGGGTTTGCAGTTGGGTTTTTCTCGAAGAGCTGTCCAAAATGTATGGAATCGCTTCCAAGACACTGACAGTGTTGCCAGGAGACCTGGTTCAGGTAGAGTTTGCATAACAACGACTCATGAGGATCGGTACATCCAACTAAGTGCTCGTCGTGATCGTACAGCAGCGGCCCGTAGTTACAACACCACCTACGGCTGACGACGGGTACCCGCGTCAGTGAACAAACTATACGTAATCGATTGCACGAAGACCGGCAAACGTCGAGACGACGAGTTGTTCGAATTCCTCTGAGCAGGGTTCAACGTGCAAACCGAACAAGATTCTCCCGTCAGTATTTGAACTGGGGGATTAATCAGTGGGGCGAGGTGCTTTTTACAGATGAGTGCAAAGTAAAATTTCTTAATGATGATCGGCGTGTTAGAGTGTGGAGACGACGCAGCAGGTTTTTGGAGTCCTGCATTCACGAAGTTGACCGTTTCGGTGGTCCCAACGTAATGGTTTGGGGTGGGATTAGTTTACACGGTAAAACCGAGCTCACCATTTTAGATTCGGGTACCGTAACTGCAGAACATTACATTGAGGACGTCATCAGGCCTCAAGTGATCCCATTTGCACAGCGAGTGGGGCCTGGATTCATCCTGATGCAAGAGAATGCCCGTGCACACCAGGTCGATCAACCCAAACTGTCCTAGAAGGGTCTCATATTGAGGTATTACAATGGCCAGCTAACAGTCTGGATTTAAATCCGATCAAGCAATTGTAGGACCAATTGAAACGAAGAGTTAGAGAGAATGAGCAAGGGGTTTACAACCACCAGCAGCTGTTTGACGCTTTAAAAGATGCTTGGGAGGAGATTCCAGATGAAAACGTGAGGAATTTAATCCGGAGTATGCATACGAGGATGGAGTGTATTGCTAAGAGAGGAGGACATACTCGTTAATAAAAAGAAGGAACGAAAGTGACAAGAACAGTAGTTTGTCCTTTTCCGGTGATTTCTTTTGTACATGTTTTTCATTCAAAATGGCCAATTTTATTATGAACATAAGAAAACAATTCATGATCATTATTTTAAGCAATTGTTAGCCTATATTATAATCAATAACATTATTTTGTAGTTACATAAGTTAAACAAGTTAATATCTTTATTATTTTCATGATACATCAAAAATCTTAGTGGCTCTTATTACGTTTTCAGTAGTATATATTTACTTATTTGCATTGTATTATCTTGCGTATTGCTCAATTTCGTGGTTTTAGTTCACCAGGAAGTGTTTAGGTTTTCTTACAGGTACCCTAAAAGACTAATCTCTTTCAGCAGGAAATGCTTTTTAATGCTTATTTTTGCTAGTATGATTCCTCACAGTTTGTATGTGTTTAATTTTTAACAATATAATTTGCAAGGTATCAAACTAAATACCTTATTGACTAGAAATGCTTCGGACTATATCACAGTATGCACGACAGTTCCATCATAGTCCTGAGAAAGAATCTTCATCCTCGCACAATCGTGTTAGATATACGAACAACGCCTTCTTGCATACGTCAGAAGTTTAAGTACCCAGGTACATTTGTTAGATAATATGTACATTCCATATAAAGACAGCCAAGCGGTCGCAACAAATGCTATTTGGCTTCGTACCGGACTTAGTTGTGATGCCTCAGCAAATATACGTGTTCAGTCAAACCCTGATAATGACACGAGTAAACAACAGGTCGTCGCCGACTGCCTCACACAGACAATATTATCAATCTTAACTTAACACAGTAGCATATAAATATTAAAGCGCGTTGTAAGGTATAAATCATTGCCGATTATTTTTTGTTATATAATGGTTTTATTATACAAACTAGCGATCAACCCCGGCTTCGCCCGTGCATCATCAAGAACATGATATACAAAAACATAAAAGCCAACTGTTTCAAATATGTTTCAATGTGCCCAGAGGCACTTGTACTACAAAGACAATGCGCCGCTCAGGCATTATTCCTTGTAAGATGCACCGTACTAATTTCACATGACTATTCCGTTTGTCGGAGTGACATACATATATCCTAAGTCTAAAATCTAATTTCAATTACTGTTACTGTACTGTACCTACATACTTCTACATTGTTAAACTGCTCAATAGAAGCCAAATGCTTGTCTAGGTTAAAAAATAAAAATACGCCACTCATTTTTTGAATCGCTACCAAAATAGATGTCGCGCCAGCTATTCCACAATCTATATCTGTTCGCGTGTACTTATTATCTTCAATAATCTTTATGAATAAATCGATAGACCGTCTAAATGCGAGATTATTTAATTTTGTAATTTTTTACTTTTTCGTCTGATAAGTACAAACGTCGACCTTGTCTTCTTCGTCTTGTAATAGAACTCACATAACTCAGTTTATTTTCATTTTTAGGGCTCTTTCCTTTGCATACGCTTACAATAATCATTTGATTTTGATATCAAGTTACTAGGTTTTCAGAAACTAATAATGCAGGATTTTGCTTCAATAAAAATAACCGTTGGAGCATATTTTTTAGGATTCGAAGCCAGGTCGCAAAAAAAACGGAACCCTTATACTTTTATCACGTCCGTCTGTCGCAGAAGTTTTGCTCGGGCATTATAGGTACTGTGTGATTATAATTTGCAAGGCTTATGAACCGCTAGAAAAGGATATAGTATGATGTTAGTACATACTTTTAAAACACTGAAGGAAAAATTGTAAAAAAATTTGATTATAGAGTTGAATAAATACTTCACACAAAAATTGTTTTGTACAAAATTGATTCGGTACTCGGCAAAACAAATCGTACGTCCGTTTTTTTTTGTTTGCTGCTACGAACCTCTTCATGATTGAGCCCGATTTGCTCGTGGTTAGTTTTTTACTCTAGTCTAACTAAAGGATAATATACGTACATGTGCTAAAATAAAGTTCAACACGTATGTTAAACAGGTTTTGAATTGTGAAGGACAGATTAAAACTAAAAGCTTAAAAGATTTTATTTTAGAATAAGTTTGTATTACCGTGATACCCACGATGCCGCGCGGTCCCTTCGTTTTCCTTTGGACATGGCTGGATATGATACCGCCAATAATTAACTCAAAATTGTGAACTAATTATCATCTTGAGGTCCTAAGGCTCTAACTATTTAGAAAAAAAAGAATTTAACAAAATGTATCGACCTCCTTTTTTGACCCAGTTTGGACCATATTTAATATGTGTGACCTCAAAAGCAAAACGGTACAATGAGGCATCAGCAGCTGGTGTCTTGGTGTCATGTGAAGACAGCCTTGTAGGCACACATTGTTGTCCTACTGCTTCTGAAAAAACTACTTTTAAAGTACACATTAGTAGCAGTTTGCCCGACTGCTTCAGAAGGAGGGCAATTTCGAACGAATGCCATATGGACTCCGAGTCATACTTGGTAGGAGTTAAAGTACCCAACATTAAAAGTATAATCTTAGGTTAAGTATTACCTTCGCTTTATGTACCTACTCAATATAATTTTAAGAATTATAAAAAAATGCCCACCGCATCCAGTAACTACTAGTGCGTATAATCGACTATTATATCGATTTTGGTATATTGGAATTAATGGATGATTTGATTAAATAATTCAAATCTCTTACCGGCAAGTGACATTTCGAACAGATATGTAGTACATTTGGAAGTCCGATCAGTTTAGCATCGAGGTGTAAACTTAGAAAGTCAAATAAAATAATGTAATATTTACTACGAACTAGTTAAGACATCTTTAGGGTTCAATATACGCCTATCCTTAGGCGTAAGAATTTCCTCTAATAATGTGGCAACACACAGTATTCTAGTTAAGTTATTTGTAAATTTGTTGGCATTGAATAATTCACTGAAATCACCTACAATAAACAGGTAGGTAAACTGATGTAGTTAAATAAACCATGAAGAAGCAAAGACCCACTTTACGCGGGGAATTAGAAATTTGATAAAATTCTATTTAACGAGTGAGCTTTGGAAAATTGACAAATTTTGTATTGGAAACACATTTTGGGAATTTAAAAACATCACAGATATAGACACTTAGATTTCGATACATAAAAACAGATTTATATTTCACAAGTACAGTCTATGAAAACAAAATTATCTTTAGTTCGTGTTATGCATTAGTATTTAATACCAGCACAAACCCTTTCCTAATAACCTTGACTGATAGTCGCAAGTCGTGAGTCGGCAGTCGACACATACCTACTTCACATCGCTGTACTCGATTATATTCTATATGTATATTCATTAACACATAATAATATTTAATAGGAATTGATTATGGTCGGAATCTTCCCGTAAAAAAAAATCAAATTGGAAATAGATAAAAAAAACCGTCCAAATGCGAGTCGGACGCGCCTCTGAAAGGCTCAGTAGCAAACGAAAAAATAGCTCTCACATTACGTAATCGATTTTGATTAAACCAACATTCAAATTCACATTATGTAGCGGGTCATAGAATACCTATCTTCTAAATTTCGCATGCAGTACCCAAAACCTCGGAGTAAAACGTCTGTGATATACGCAGGGAGGAAATAAACATGACGAAATTGTAAGGGTTCCAGCTTAGCCATTTAGTTACGGAACCTTAAAAACGATATTGTTATATACAGTAATTCGGTCTGATTCGATTCGTGTTTACATCAGATCTCCAGGTTTACTTCCTAGGAATCTTTACAGATAAGAAGTAATGGGTCAGCGAGATTTTGAAAGGAAAAGAGGAAAAATATTGAAGTCAAAAACGTCATCCTGAAATATAATAATAATTAATCGCAGAGGATAATTCATTTTGAGCTTAAGGTTACTCCTTTTAAGAATCAGTTCGTAATAAAAAAAAAAGATAAATAGAAGAGGACGACAATACTATTAAATGTAACATATTAGTATGACAAATGCTGAGTGGCCCCCTCTATTGATCACAGTGATGTTGTACATTTTATTACTTTGTAATGTTACTAAAGTTACCTAGTTATATACTAAAGTTACCTAGTTATATACTAAAGTTACCTAGTTATATACTAAAGTTACCTAGTTATATACTAAAGTTACCTAGTTATTTACCTAGTTATATACTAAAGTTACCTAGTTATATACTAAAGTTACCTAGTTATATACTAAAGTTACCTAGTTATATACTAAAGTTACCGTCACCACGAATCCGATCTGCCAAAGCATGGTGAAACGTTTGGGATATGGCAAATTTGCGGACCAGTTCAAAGTTTAGCACGTACGAGTATACGTAGTTTAACACGAACGAGTATACGTAGTTTAGCACGTACGAGTATACGTAGTTTAGCACGAACGAGTATACGTCGTTTAACACGAACGAGTATACGTAGTTTAGCACGAACGAGTATACGTAGTTTAGCACGAACGAGTATACGTAGTTCAGCACGAACGAGTATACGTAGTTTAGCACGAACGAGTATACGTAGGTCAGCACGTACGAGTATACGTAGTTTAGCACGAACGAGTATACGTAGTTTTGCACGAACGAGTATACGTAGTTTGGCACGAACGAGTATACGTAGTTTAGCACGAACGATTATACGTAGTTTAGCACGAACGATTATACGTAGTTTAGCACCGGCTATTCACCAACCGTACGAAACGCGACACAGCAGGTGTCATTTTACGCCTGTATCAAGTGAGGTACCTCCCTCGCCGTACCGGCCCAATTCCGTTGCATAGGAGGATGTAGTGTCATGCACCGTGCATGGCAACTACCTTCTGCTATGCAGCATGACACTACCTCTTACAACATAGTACATTTTACAACATTACATAATAGGCAACTAAGTAACTCTAGTGATTAACTTAGAAAATGCAAACTTTACACATGTTGTTGCTACAAATCGAGTATTTTTTTCCCACTGACTATTGATAGGAAGTATTACAATGACTATCGTCTTAAGTCCCAATTGCCTGCAGATTACGACATTAGTAATAAATAAAATTAATTCTTATTAGCTTTTAATTAACATTGTTCATATTATCAGAATGTTTTCAAATACTTAATTAATCAATATTCGATAATAAACTGTAGTACCTACGATTTGAAGTACCCTATCCAGTTAGCGATCGTTTGTATCAAAAAAGGAAAACAAGATTGCCTAAATATTATCTTAATCCACTATCAGGCAATTGAGTAATTGAACAATACTTTTAGTTTCAGTAATGCGATAAAAATAATGATACATCTATCATAAAGATTAGGTTTGTTGTCACCGTTTATTTTAATTTATTGTTTAAAGCAATTAAAATAATGTTGACGCTGTGTAGCGATAATTAGTAATATCGTTCTAATATAATCAATCCAATGGCGTGTTCGAAGAGAATAAGGCCGGTGTCCTAGCGTCTTTGTATTTTCGGATTATGCTATCTGCAGCCCAATACTTATTAAACCAAGAACATTACTTACATATTGGTTACCATATACTCGTAGATACGGTTAGCAAAAGAAACTGAGTAGATCCCGATTTCAGATTTGATCCTGACAAAACAGATATTATTAAGAGTTTGGTTGTTAGTAGGAGGTTGTCCCATGTTGCATGACAGCGGAATTGCGTCGTGCAATTCCGCTGCAATACAACAATGCAACCTCTCGCTTTTAAGACACCACCGCAGAGTGACAGGCATGCTGTCGCGTTTTGCGCGGCATGTGAGTAGGAAGTGCTCATTGGAGAGAAGGAGGGGAGGGCAACGCATCTGAATGACAACAGTAATGCGGATGTCCATGGACACCGTTAGTCGTCGAAAGGCTACGATTACTCGTTTGCCCCCGTATACTATAAAAAAGATACACAAATGAAGCACTATTTGCTTATGATCACCATGATACCATTGATGCCTTTGTTGTAACTAATTGGTCAAAATTAAATTTTTTTTTTAAAGATTTGACGATGATTCGGTGATTTATTGTAACCACTAGTTATCTAATGGTCACCTAATGGTTTCTTCCCGCGTTATAAAAAAATTCGGCCGGTCCCAAACCGCAAGAAACACGAAAGTAAACATATCACACTACGGCGGTATCGTGTGAGTGAGGGGTAGCACTCCGAGCGTGCCCAATTCGTCTACAATGCAGCATAGCACTAGCTCTTACTGTGCTAAGATAACATTCATTCGGTATATTTGGTTTCATATTAGTTCGGACGAAAGTTGACAAGTACAGGTTCAATGTTATTTATTTTATAACAGTTTCATTGCGCCTGCGTGCTCACCTGGTCAGTCAGGACAACCGGCCGACGATGTCGATGCCCGGCCACTTCTGCGCTATTGTCAAATGCGTAATGACTCCGGCACTTCCACAAGAACCATCACCGGACGGAATAAAAGTGCAACTATGACAGAGCATGTTTTGCAGCCGTTACTACTTTTTAGGGTTCCTGGCCAAAGTTAGAAAAAAGCGAAGCCTTGTACTTATAACGGTTCGCTTTTACAGCTTATTAAACAAACTTTTGTTCCCTCTCTCCCAGTATGTCTGTTTTTTTCCGGAAAGTGGAAGAATAAAACTGAAATTCATGTCATCGTGTTACCTCAGAGGTCGCGCCTTCGAATCCCGAAAGGTCATGGATGTTTATACTCGTATGTATTATATGTATTCCTATAATAAAAATCTTAAATATATAAAATTTCTTAAATTTATATGAACATTAAATATATTTCAGTTGTCTAACACCTATAACACAATTACTTACGGTACCTACCAATGGACTGGGCTAACCCTGTGTGATAAGTCCACAGATCTTATATAAATATGTTATATAATAATTATGAATTATACTTCTAAGTCGACGCAATCAAGATATAGGTACAACCGAGTATCAAAGTTGTACTACGTTAGCAATAATAGTACATAGCCGTTTATGCGCATATTTTGACGATAGCACTCACTGTAAATACCGATCATATAACTTGCCGAGAAGTAAAAACTGACAGTAAAAATAAAGAAATTAATCCAACAATTGATATGTAAATTAGGGTTGTGTTGCTGGAAAAAATCGTTGTAGTTGTTTGTATCTCATACAAAATGCTCGCCCACGAAAAATGTTATAGGTACTCATTTCGTTCCGTTGCGCGTTGGTACGGAACTCTCTGCGTACGACTCCGGCTGGCACTGGGCTTTGTTTATTGTAAACAGAAAATTACATTCATCCTCCGTATAAACAAGTATCATTAGTTTCATTATTTTTATTTGATCTAAATTGTTCGATAACGTCGTCTGTGCCGATAAGCATTCCGTTCCCGTTATCGTAAATCCCTAAAATGATTGATACAGTATTGGCTAATTTGATAAATGACAGATAATAATTGCGAAGTGTCGCACTTGTCGCAATAGTGTTCAGCGCTTTATTTGTTTATCAAGAGGCTATTATACGTGCATCGTCGGAGTGCCACTTGGTCACTATTGCATAACAGGCACAAACGGGTGAAACGATATCTGCGGGAAAGGATGTCACTATATTCTGTAAGAGGTAGTACCATACTGCACAGGAGGAG
>JAFELO010000970.1:384847-419527 GCA_017140195.1 Eumaeus atala
GGAGAAGGGCAACGCGTTGGCATAGAATTGTGGATGTTCATGGGCGTCGGTAGTCGTAAAAAGGCTCCGGTGGCTCGTTTGCTCCCCTATTCTATATAAAAAGGGTGCCCCGGTACTGCAAATCATCAGGGCATCTCGACGGCTAGGCAATCCCCTATTACGGAATGACACCAACTTTAGGACAGTGCAATGGGGTGAGGGTCCCAGCCTCGCCCCTTGCCGCGTGCGCAAAAGCGCCTCCTCCTCTTGCTTTTTACTTCCCGTCTTCTTATAACAGGGTTACAAAGAGTATCCCTCAGTCCAATTAGCGTCGCCCAAGTTGTCTGGGTTCACCCCAGGCGGAGCACCTCCGCCACGACAAGGCTCGTCCCACAGTAATCGTTCTCTTCCCACCATGTATGTCGTTACTAGTTTATGTTTATAATTCAAACTTTATCTTTCCAGGGTCTCGCCTGCGGCACTCTGGTGTACGTGGTGTTCTTCGAGGTGTGGAGGCAGGACCGCACGGGGCTCATGCAGTTCGTGTGCTCAGTCATCGGCTTCACGCTGATGGTCATACTTGAAGCTATAGTTGAAATGTGTACGTACTTTAGCTTTTTTAAGTCGTAGGGATAAGGTAAGGAGTGAGGCACTTCCCCGGTCGTGTCGGCTAACTTGCACGACAGTCCGGGTGTACGGTCTGCTGTGGCTCGCCCTCAAGCGAATACTAGACAGTTTATTTTCATCAGGCATGCGTCGATGCGGTGTCCCTTACCCTACGTTGAAAAAAGTACTATGGAGTATCATTAGGAGGCACAGTCTTGTCTAGGTATTAAATCTCATAATGTAATTTCTTTTGCAGATGCTTGACCTGCGGCGGCTCCGGCAGACATCGACAAGTAGCGCCTGGCAAAGTATTGTTTTTATTTATCATATTTTAAGACGTGTAAATATATTTTTCATACTGTTTCTGTATTAATTTCTTTTTCCCATTTATTTTTTTGAAGTTACAGTTCACTGGTGCGTTCTAAACTCTAACGCGTGCACATAAGACACACAAGTACGCACACACTTTTGAGAAAATTTAAGTACCCAAAAAGTGGTATTCGAAAAAGATTATTTGTAATTTACTCGGTACGTTGGTACTTCTGAAATTATCACACAAAATATGCAAGTTTCTTTTGTGATAGCCATTAATAGTCCCTCAAGTAAAAGTAATTTTGAATAATTTTAAGTAAAATTAAAAAGTTAGGTCAATAAGAACACATTAAGGATTTTAACAAATCAATAATATAATTAGAAATTAACATTTGTACCAACTATGCTAGCATCTCAAGGAAGAGATATTCGTGGTAGATACATATTCTATGGGCCGAATTGGCTCTAGTGTTATCTTGTGTAGAACTCGAAAAGATTATAGATAAAGAGGATACGATTAAAATATCTTTATTGGAATATATAGACATATCTTGTGTCACCACACTAACTCTTAACTAACGATCGAGAGAGACATAGAGAAAATTTCAAAAAATCTTAATTATCTGTACAAAGGGTCACTCGCTTTCAACTTTATTACAATACATTTAAGTTCATTTTCGATTAAAATGAATCTAGTGGCCCCTCGTACAGCAGCGATATAACCAAGCTTTACCTTCCTAACTATCCGTTACTCCTAAGGCCGGTACAACGATCATTCTTATAACAATGTTAAATATACACGATAGTTTAAAGTTTTAAATGCTCAACTAGTTAATATACTATTGCGTTAACATTAAGATTAATCACAATACATGTTTCAATAATTAAATATAAGATTGCGAAATCCGTTAAAGTAGTTTTATTATAATTGTGAAACATTTTCGAACTACCCACAATACTTGAACATATTAAATGATTAACGTCCATGTGTGTTACATGGACATTAATAAATAAGGTAACAAAGCGCTGAAATTAACAATTAAATAATTTCAATTTAAATCACATCAGAAAATATATTTTAGGCACCTTTAGTCTTAGCCTAAAGCTCAATTATTTAAAATATACAAAACAAGATACAGTTACACCAGTTGATAAAGTGGATACAACTACGCAACATGAAATGTCTCTGCAACATCATTATATATAACAATATTAATATTACTATTTATTAATATTAAAACATCTATAACTATGTATATATACGGGTCGAGAAATAACATGTTTTAAAGATAACTATTTTTTTTTCAAAATATCTGTTCTATTTTGAGCTATATTGGTACATTCTTATTTTACGTGCGTACGAAAAGCAAATAGATTTATTGGAAACCAATTGATTACAGAAAAATGTTTTTGGCACGTCAAAGAAATTATAACCTAAGTGCAACATATGTTTATATTACATACTGGCGACACTTTCACTACGCCACTTGAAAAGACGAATTGTTTTCATTTCTTATTACAAAACGTGAGAAGAAAATATTTTCAATAAGGCCTCTGCGCATGTAGTGACAGGCTGCTTAAGAAATATCGTACCGTAGGAAGATGCGACCGTCAAGAAGTTCATCGAAACCTAACCGTTCCGGACGAGTTTCATTGTAATCAGCAGCGGCTCGGGGTTAGCCCTAAAGTGTTATGGGTCTGTCGCGGTGCGTCGCCTCTATGTTCTTTACAACATTTTATTAATCTTTAGCATCGTTCACAGCCAATTTATTCAACTTGTCACAACAAAAGCATCATTACAATATTAAATAATATGAGTTTTATTACAAATATTTTTATTATTATACTGTTTTAACACGAAAATTATCAACCAACAATGGAAAAACTTGATAATAATATGAAAATTCCAATGGGACGTTAAATACTGCCACACCTGGCTGTGTAGTATAAACGATATCACCTAAGGGTTAAAATGAAACGGTTCAGTTACATGACCATCGTAATCGGTTTTGCTCATATTTTACATGGTTTTAATTAGTTTTGTTGGTCTCGTCTTAAAACCAGTTAGATTTCTTTCGTCTTTCTTTTTTAAAAAGCTTTAGCTAAAAAAACTGCATTCGCCACACAGAAACAGTGATGTTACAATGTTGTCTACAGTATATATGCATGCACTAGAATAATCCAACCTGGAAAATCTAAGATTTCACATTTTTGATACTTTCCAATGTTTACAGCATCCAATGCGTCATAACATACTACGTACACGTGCAGCGCACGCTATTCTTCAACAAGACCTTTTAATACCAAAAATATCATTTGTGTGCACAATATCAACGAGTTCACAAAGTGACTTTTTATTCACTCAGTATCGGAGCATCGCATACTTGCGCTCCGAGTTAACAGCTGGCAGACTCGCGCAACTCACTTTCATGTTAGCTGCGCGAGTCTTTTCCTATTCCTCTACTCTCTTCTTACTATACTGATCATACATTTGAAGTTAGTGATAATTACATTACCTTTTGTTTTACGGTTCCTTGGTGTAAGTAACACATTGATTTGATCGACGAAATTTTACATAGTATAATTATCCATTTAATTGAAACATTATATTTACAGCTAGCAGTCTAGACCGTAGTGCATAGGTTAGGTGGTGTTGTGAAAAAAAGTCATTTTGTGCATTCAATTCCGGCCAAATCAATTTCCTTGAAGCAGTTTAGGACTTCAGAAGTTTGTTCGCTCGCTGGTTCGCGACAGCTATGCGCGTCTCGTTGCTCTCACCCTAGAACACAGGTAAGATAACATTAATATGATAAAAGGGGATATATTTCGTTCTTAATGAAGTTAATGACACATATTAAATTTACTCTTCATCATCATCAGTATGATTGGCCCACTGCTGGACATAGGCACTCTTTAATGAACACCAAAACGACCCATCAGCCGCTCGCGTCCTTCCCGGACCGGCCGCTGCACGGAGACCGTGTTTCCATCACTTGGTCCTCTTAAACGCGTCCTCCTCCAATTGATAATTAACATGTATGTAACAATAATAATTATTTGTTAGCATATCCAAAAAATATGAGCGTAAATTAACAAAAAAATGTCATCAAATATTCCATTGATAAATATATATTTATGGAATGATACATATATTCACCCCTCATTAATGACCCTGTACTGCGATAAATAAGCATAATATTTCCAATAAAACTCCAGAAATGAACGCATTCAAGCATGACATTTGGAGTATTGTTAGGTACAGCAAAAGTTTTCAACTTTCGAAGCGCAATTCTTACAAAATGACAAGAAATACATGAAAAAATATATAATAAAGTAGCCTGGAGTACCTTATATCTAAAAAAAAATTGTAATAATTAGAATATTTGTATATTATACCATATTTATATATTTTACACATGAAACTGAGTAAACCATTGTTAACACAAATTAAATTTTGCACCACAGTAAAAGTAGTAGCCATTGCAAATAATTTAAAAAACACGAGAGCTGATCTATATAGCAAAGTAGACTTTTCGTAAAGGTTTGCGTTAAATAAAATAGTTTTTTTTTTAACAAAAACTTTTAAAAAATCTTAACATCAAAGTCTTTGCAGTGTAACTCGTGAGGTTTTCAATGACAGATCATTGAATACCTCGGTGTAAGAATAAAACCTCTATTTGTAATGGTCAACCACTTCCACTGTCAATTTTATTAGTACAAATAACATTTTTATATACCTCATAACGTAAAGCATTCTTAGTGCTTTTAAAAGCTGTGCATTGCATTAAATAGTGCCTTGATATAAAATTGTATACTCACAGATGTTGCCGGAGACGTGTATGTCTGTGTGTGTGTATGTCTCGTGGTGCATACGTAAATATGTATGAAACAATTTGCACATTTTTTTGTTTGTTGTATTATGTTTGGTTTACTATTTATTCGAATTGGTGGCGTTAAAACCTTTCATGTCACGTCAAGGATTTTTTTAAAATTGAAAACAAAAAGAACATAAAACATAAGTTTTATTTATTGCTAAAAAATCATAAATAATATGTTACAATTTATAATCTATAGATACTCTATAACGCTAGATTACATCATAAATACTGTTTAGTATTCCATAGAAGCAGACATGTTATGAGAAGTATTTTTTTAGGACAGTGTGTAATACTTAAAAAAAAAGAAGACAAAACAAGGAAACCTAAAATAAAAACCTTAAACGCAAAGTACATAGACGCTTCTATAGAAAGAAAGATCTGATTTGTGGTCCAACAAACATTTAAGTCTAAAACTTATTACTTAACTCCAACTATTATCACATTTCATCCGCTTCGACACAGATTTCTCATCTAGATACAATTAATTTCGGTACAATAATATACAAGTTTTTACTGTGACTGTACTGCCGCGTGAACGGCCTTTGCAAACTGTACCTTTTCAGCCATAGATGGCGCTGTCATTTAATCGTCTCCGTCAAACAATAGGTGGCGCTTAACGATTCAAATTTTAACAATATTATATAATTTAAGTATACTAGGCAATTGAAAAGTGCTCAATTCTCATAAATGCTCTTTAAATAATCATGAAAATATATATTTGGATTTGACAAAAACTAAGCAGAGAGCAGCACTTTGTAAATACTGAAACTGAAAATTAGCAAATGTACCTAACACTTGAGCGTCACAAACAGTACATTGAAAGCATATAATAACATCCGATGCGTCAATGAGACGCCATATCAACCTCCATACTGTAACACTATAAAGTCATCTAAATAATTGATTAAATGTTACGGAATTTTTGATAGTGACATACGAATTGGCCGGTTGCGCTAGTAACGTATACACAAAAACAAAAAATCTACGATATGTAGTAAGTTTCATTGCATACTTATTAATTATCCAAGGAAAAGTATTTTAAATATGGATTATAAATTATGATAATATTATTGCTTATGATTATATTAAATAGAAAGCAACCGGCCGGTACCACGAGACGTTTTGTGTGTGTGTTGTGTGCGCCGCCGACGTTTACTTGAGGAGCTCGTGCGCACGCTGGTTGGCCATCTTTATTCTCGTTTCGTTCGATTCACCCTACGATATAGAACATCGGTTTTGCGTCTCTTTCAATCCACAACGACTGCATAGCCTTTCATAAAAACCTTTACACATTTAGCTAAATAGATTTAGCGCTATGTAAATTGTGTTTTCGTTAATCAACTGTACGATTTGTAGTGTTCTATTACAAGTTTCGCAGAATTCAATTTTAATACAAAGACATTTTTGATTGATATAAATTAATAATGTTTAAGTAACCGATATTAACGTAAGTAATATTTACTATTCACCTCCTTGCTTATGTTGAGCTTTTTTGTTCCTTGGATGTACATCATTAAAGCTTTTTATTTCTAAGGTTTTCTTTATCTACAGTATTTTTTTTTTAATATGTAGTTTACCCCGTCAATCAAGATCGGTAGATATATTTAGCGATAAATCTGTTTAGCAAGATCGTGTGTAGCTACTTACTGTAATTTTGTATTCGGGAATGAGTAAAGGTTTTCGTGTGTGCTGAGTGTTACAAATATCACAGTCGCTGTCTTTTGAAACACAACGTTTGTGATGAGTGACGTGGATGAGTCTAGGCAGGTATGTTACTGCATGACGCTACAGGTGTGTACTCTGATATGTAGGTAACATGGCACTTCGGGAGAAAACACAACACCCAATCATCTAATCTACTTAAACACGGAGAAATAAAGAGCATGCTCAGAAAAAAAGACCGGAGTTAGGTGGTTCTTCGATGCTAGATTTGGAAGGACAGTAAGCGCAATAAGTCGCACGTTAAAAAAATTTACTACTAAGTGAATAGTACTAGATGGTGAAAATGAAAATGATGCACACAGGACAATTTGAATTTCGTTAGTAAAAATACTGTAATCACTTGCTATACAATAGACATAATACTATTTGAAATTTAATATACAATTTACTGTTGTGAACATTCTAGCTCTTGCCTTGTGGATTTGGTAAATTTAATATCAAGACTTTCAATTTTGTTAATCATTATATGTATTCAAAAAGTAATAACTGCTTTATCATAAATAGTATTCAAAAACTGGCAACATATTTATTTAAAAAATATAAAAGTCAAAGACAAAAAAGTTTCGGAATTTAAAAAAATTAATTCTTTTGTTCCATATTCAAGTGTGAAAAATATTATCAAATAGCAAAATGTTAGTTGAAAAACTCGCGGTGTGTGGGCGTGCGTTACCTTGCGGTTGATGCGGTCGATCTGTCGGTTCTGGTTCTCCAGCTCGGAGCCCATGTCGATGGCCATGTTACGCAAGTTGCCGATCATCGTGTTCACTTGTCCCATGTTGTCCTCCATCTCGTCTTCGCGGGCGTCGTTTGTTATCCTGGAAAGTCGGAATTTAATCAGCAAGCAGCTTTAGCCGTGAAACATATATTTTCTGTAGCATGAGCGGGCAATTGAGCAGAGGACGCCTTATAGTAACAACCGAAGCTCATAAATCCGTGTCGAAGAAATGTTGATACGTTGCTCTCTTTTACTTCGTTCCCGCAGTCCATCAACGGACTCTCAAAGCCCGCACAAAACTTGACGTCATGGCTGTCGGCATTCAAGTGACACTTTATGTAATCGAGACGTACCTTGGCACTTCCAAAAAGTAGTGGGTAGGTAGTCGTATTTCAGCTAGATAGCGGTCATTGAAATACTGCTACCTGCAGCAGAGCAGTCGATAGAGACATCAGATGGGAAATAAAGAGTTTTTATATGTTAATAACACATTTTAAAACACTTAAAACAAACAACCCTGTAACATTTAACAAACGGCGACCGTAGCCTCTTGTACGTGAAAGTAATTATTTTCTCTTCGCCTCTGACCTTTCGCAGTCGGCACATCGCGACCTCACGCGTTAGGTAACGCTTATTAGTTAATCTTAGCGTAAAGGACATTACGCTATTTATATATTAAAAATCGTTTTAAGAAATTGTACCTCGATTTTAGCACGGACATTGACAAAATTAATTTTAATAAAGTGTATTTCGGTTTTAGCAAGGACATTGACAAAAATAAGATTTGTGAAAATGGATTATAATTTTAGCAAGGACAATTACAATGTTGTTAGTTATAGGAAAGTGAAATAAAGTATATGAAGCAATCTTCAATACATAAATAATACAAATTCTTGTTTCGCATTTTTGTTTGTTTTAGAGAATATGAATTTTGTCAATTTGTAACAAAATTCCCTTTCGTGTTTGGTTTCTTATATCATATATTTGGCTTCTATAGACACTTAGAGTCTACGACCACATTCAACACGTTACAATCCGTCAAGACGTGCAGCAAGTAGCTGGGAACAGAAAATCTACATACATACTTGTGCTGGACACTCTTACTACCCTTTTGTGTATCTAGTGCTTTGGTTTGGGGGACTTGGCCCTAGTAAGGGTAGGTTTTATCAAGGGAATATAGGAAAAGCACTAGCACTGGCAAGCTTTTGGTTCTGGGTGCTTCTGACGCAGTCGATTGAAAAAGAAACTATTTATAATCACCTTCCTATATAGCCGGCCTGTGGCCCGATGCCGTTCCGCTCATCCATCACCCTCTGCGGCTGGTTGTTCACCACCTTGCCATCATCGTTGCCCTTCCATGTGCCATCGTCCTCTTTGAACGACGCTCCTCTGAAAATATTTTGTCCGCTTTATCGTAGACACAACGGAGTAATGTCTGATTTAAAGATTTTTAAAGATTAAAGACATTTCAATACTTCATTTTCCATCAATTGTCTTTCGAAAAGGTAGCACTTCTTTCTTCAGCAACTGCTATTGGAAATTCAGGCACTTTAAATTCATATAAACCCAAATCGCTGTCGAGTTTTAGTCCAATAGCTATGAAGAAATCAAAGCCTTTTCGAAAATATGCAAGGCCTGCCGGGGGGCCATTTCTGCGCCTCCGCTGATGTCAAAAAAAGATCACAATTTTCCAAATGTAGGTATAGAAGCCAGCGCGGGGGACATTTGTGCACCGCATCTAGACTTTCGGCTAACCGCGGTGATCGTTCCTACATTTCTTTGTTAAAATGGTGATCGACACGTCTCAGACAAGTGTAATATTTGTTATCATAACGTATTAGCAAAGTATGTTTCAGACGTACTTGTTGCACGGTAGAACACAGATGCCACAACACTTCTCCATACCAGACAGATTCTTCTCGGCCTCACGCATATCAGCGTTTATCTGGTCCATCCCCTCCTCGATCCTGTCCAATTGCTCTGTCCACACACAGGAAACAATCATTTTAAGACTATCCATTATTCATCACATATCATTTTCAAGCCGGACATCGCGGAAATTTACTTTATGTTATCAAATTCGTTTGTAAATTCTCAACGCCCTCGACAAAAAAATTGAAATCGAGTGTAAGATTTGTGCACTCCAAAACAGTAAAGCGACAAATTCAATAAGTACTCCAGCCAGCACCATCTTACATCCGTCTCAATATAATCAACTAATTAGAAATATTATCTTCATTTATGAATGTGCTAATACTAAGTGATATTACCAAATACTTAATATCACTAACACTTAGAATTATAAAAGTATAAGTAATATAAATACTAGTTCATGCATTCACAGCGAAATTTAAATAGTCGTGCATAGCTGATGCGTGAGATTAACTAAACAAAATACGCTACAGATAAAATAAAAGAAACGTAATTCAGCAACTCGTTTTAACTCGCAACGTCTTCTTCACGGTTCATTTCCTTTTATAAATGGTGATGATTTACCTTTGTTTATTTGTCCATTATAATTTATCTGTTAGCACGTTTTAAATGATATTTTATTTATAATATTGCCATTCAACAAGTTTTTATATCATATAGAATTGGCAATACAGATTAAAGCGTTACTAGGTTCTGTGTGATATAAAAAGTACTACTGGATGCTTACCGCCCTGTTCATCCAGCATGACCAGGGTTTTCATGCCCACCTCGTGACTCTACAACACAATAATGATGTCACTATAGCTCGCAAAACCAATGCGATGAGTCGGGAGCGGCGCGCGCGCAGACTAGCGCCGGCGCGCGCCTCGCGGACAACCCATAACAACATAATTCAAACTGATAACTAAACAGAAACAAAAAAAATACATGAACATGGTCACGGTGTGCCACGCGGAGGCCGGCGGCCGCACCTCACCTGGCGCCGCAACCGCAAGTGTCGTTAGCATCAGTAAGTGTTAAGGTGCGCTTACACGGGCAATAAAAGTGGCTTAATTATTAACAATCATTGCTCAATTGTGACGTGTGAAAACTTTAAGCAGTTAACGACAGTTGCAACAAGCATCAATTTGGTATAATATTTATATAGTATATCTGGATCAATTCTAAGTAATACTACTCCACGTTACTTAAAGATTGATGAATTGATTAATTGTGTTGCAGTTTGTTGTCGTCGTGTAAGCTCACCTTTAGGAATGGGCAGGTTGCGTGTTATGCGCAGGGGCGGAGGCATTGCCGCCGGCTTCGCAAACTGACATAGATCGCATCGAGCTAACAGTTACAGACCTACGGCTCTAACATGAACAGTAGCTGCTAGCCATGGATGAAGGCGTATACCATTTGCTCTATACGTGAACAGACACACTCGGTAGACGCGCATTCATTTCTGTACCGCAGTTCGTTTAAAGAAGAGAATAGTAGATTCGGAAAGATAAATAAATATACCTATAAAAAGCGTTCCGATCGATCACATCAACGGAAGAACTAAACAGATTGCGCAGCTCATACAAATTAAATCTTCAGCAAAAGATAGAAACAGTCTTTTGCGACAATTAGCAACGAACGGCCATCGGGCTTTTCTATTTACACTATATTGTCAAAGTCATCCCCATTGAAACATAGAAACATACGCAACATCGATCCGAGATAAGTCGGTATTCAAGAGAAACGTCAAAGAAAAATAAATAGATTAGTTTTTAACTGCACATTCAACACAGACGTTCTCACGGCTTGACTACCCATGTTCAGTTTGACTCTTACCGCCCTGGTGACTCAACATATGAAGCGCTTGCCCCCCGGCGTCCTCGCTCTATACATAAAATACAAATCAAAATAATATATCGCAGGAGAGAGTATCGGGGTGTGTGGGTTGCGGGGCTGGTGCACTCGGTGGCAGGGGACCGCACGGGCGCGCGCGGGTGCGGGGCGTGCGGCGGCGAGCGTGACGCTACGGCGTGCGGCGTGACGCGCTACGGGAGCGAGCGACGTGACGCGCTACAGCAGCGAGAGACGTGACTCGCTACGGCAGCGAGCGACGTGGCGCGCTACGGTAGCGAGCGACGTGTCGCGCTACGGCTGCGTGCGACTGAGCGCGCTACGGCAGCGAGCGTGCTTGGCGGCCACCGAGCGGCGCGGCCGGCATGCTCGCCGCGCGCTACTCCCGGCCCTACCGGCCGCGGCCGCTCGACGCTAACACACACTACTCGAACAATGACATGCATGCAGTGAAGCTTGCAAGTAAAACCAGATCAAGTTTTATCTGTGCTCAGTTTCATATGAATCATGATTATTCTGTGTGATGTCAAGAGTCGTGCGTTGAGGAGAAGCGTTTCGAATTTACTTCATCGGCTATATATATTCGTCTCATGTGATTCAAGTAAATTTGTCGCATAGTTTTCGAGTTCTAACGGCTGAAATGCGGATGTATAAGTATCAAAAAATCAAATAAAAGTCGATTGTATGTCAATTCGTACGAGCTGACTACCATCGTATATTTCTCTGGCTGATAAGTTGTGCAAAGTGTAAAATAGCTACATATCGCCAAACCATACAAAGATGTGGGTTTTCCGTGGTCGTTGTGTGAGTCACCAAATGTACATTACAGGATGCCCGCACCTTTGCATTTCAATAAAAATGTTTATTCAAAGCATTTAGCTGATACCCCCTTAAGTTCTTCTACACTGGCGAGCCCGTCTTCGGGTGGGCTGAAAACCCTACGATGCTTATTAAGTTAGCGAGAGAGTAAAATAGATAAAATATATGTAAGTAATTTAGTGTTTCAATTGCAGTTCACTCACCTCCCTGGTCGTCAAGAGCGACCAGAGTTCGAATGCCGGCCTCCTTGCTCTAAACCAGCGGCAGAAAAAAAGTCACAGAGCATGTTAGTTGTGAGGGGTATAGTCGAGTGAATGGACAGTGGATCAGTGGCTCATTTCGCCAGGCTCGCATCGGCCTGTTACGTGTTTAGTTCCGAAATTGAACTTCAAGAAATATTTAAGTCTTCCGTTACATCGACTGAGAGAACTGAACACACACAAAGACTTAGATAAAACTTGTTCGACTTCGAACTGTGTCAATTGTAATGCAGAATTGTCGATGTAATGTGTCGATATCTGATACAATCCATACAAGTTACTATCTTAGGTATATAAACTGAACGAACAAAATAATGTATACATTGAATATATATGTACAATGACTATATACTTATTATATATTATATAAATGATAATCTGTAGACAATGCCTAGTGTAAGAAACACAAATAGGGAAAATAAAATATCTGTAACCATTAATTAATCGGTCTGTATTTGTTGTGAGAGTTTGCTAGGTGTAACTCGATATATGTTGGAGTCTAGTATTTGGTACGGGGTGTGATTTCGCCCATTTTGATAGTATTGTGAATGTTTTGAGAAGGCATGAAAATTATACAACAAAATAGAGTACAGTTAACAACAGAGATCAGCCACTACACAAAGACCAATAACAATAATATAGAGACAACTAAAAGGTATAGACAAGAAAATAGAAAGATATTGAAATTATAAATTCATAGGGATGTTCTGTTAGGTACACATGGTGGTAAAATTAATAGACAAATGTTAGTATAAATTAAATTTGAGGAAGAAAGTGCGTAAGGTTGTGAACTGGCCCGCGGGCGAAGTGTTAAAGAAGATTTGCGTCCAATGAAACCAATCGTTAAGCAAGCCCAAGCGAACAGACTCAAGGAAAGCACACTTGGAACGGTTAACATTCTAAAGGTCTGAAGTATTGTCATAACTGGAGATACACGTATCTATTGAGTGGGCTTCATGCTATGAATTAAAACAAAACTAGAAGGAAAATATCTCATGGTGTCGACAGTTAATAATTTTGCGCACATCGTTACTCACACATCTTTATTGAAATAATTTTAACTGTCAACGCCGTTTTCTGTAAACAGGGTTTGATTGACAATGTTACAACGCTACGTACAACACATGTCTATAGAACTCTAACATTGGTAACATTTTTAAGGCACGAAACATGCAACACCCATCAGTTATGTTAAACAAAACATATATACTTATATAATATATAGAGCTATAGGAAACATAACACAAACACAAGGACAGACGGCCGAACGACTACAAAAAAATATACATACACATCGAATAAATAACAATAGCGACATCGATACACAACTGCCAGGGTTAGCACAGGCTGCGGCCTAATGGGGGCTCTCACCGAGCTAGGGGCTATCTAGGACACTTCGCTATACCCCTCACTCCCTCGCATCGAGAACACCTCTCTCACAAGATGATCACAAATAATGGGGATAAAAACATAAACTTATTGGGTCAAAAGAAATTATAAGAAACACGTCTAATTCATTTGGTCCGAAAGCTACCGCAGTACTAAACGGTTGTTAGGATGAACTCTCTCCAGTTGTAGCTCGCTTGGAAAATTAATTATTATGACGTAACACACTTAACATACAACACTCTTATATTGATCTAAATATATAAAAAGTTATGTTACCATTTGGAAGGTATTCTCGACATAAAAATCTATGGATTGTCTATTTATTAATAATTTATTTATATCTTACGAATGTCATTATATATTGTAAATAAATTAATATATTTTCAGTTGAAACTCACCTCCTCGCACAGTTGCATCATACGTCGCGTGGACTCGAGGGACTGGAATGAGAAAGTGTAAAATACCTTCAGGTCTCATGTACACAAAATAAGTTATAATAATAAAGACGTCCTCGCCGAATTTCGGCCACGGCGGTCATGTCTGTAGAAACATTTGGCTACTCCGACACGACCGGAGAGAAATCAGGCGCAGGACCAACGGCGTAACGTTCTCTCCGAGGCAGGGGTAACACCGCTTACGTCCTGACGTCGGGTACTGCTGTTAGAAATTGAAAAATCCCAATTAAAGTTTTGCCGGACCTGGGACTCGAACCCAAGACCTCACAAACCCGGTTGAACCTATTTACCAAAAGGCCGCGAGGCAGTCACAAATAAGTATTAACGTCCTTTGTTAGTCTTTCACTTGCTTCTCACAGAGCTTGAAGTAGCGCGTCTTAAAGTATAGAGACCTACATTACAATAACATTACTAAACAGCTACTACCATAATAATAACAACATTCTATTGCAAGAGTTAATGAGAAAATAATATCTCCAACACAACTAAGGTTAACACTTTAGTATGTATTAAATATACAAGATCATTGCAGTAGAATCTTTTAACTTTTGAATCAGCCATGCGCTTTGTCCACTACGGTGGAAAGAATAGCTTGCTTGCTTGATGTAACCCTTTATCACTATCCATAAGTAAAATTTCAATAAGGAACAAAGTATACTGGTTAAAAAAATTATCGATTTCAAACTTTTGTGAAAATGTAAAAAGAAATCGGCAAGGAACCATAATTTAACCATGGTAGTTTATCTGAAAATTAAGCCGATATTCGAGTGGCGAGGGATTATTCATCTTGGCGTTCATTGCTTTTTTATGTCCAGCAGCGACGGATAAGTTGCCAATGATAATGAAGGAATGACCTCAAACCATGAAAGACATAGTATGGTCGTACCTCATCGGTCACCTCGCCAGCGCGTATCTGCAGCTGCTCGAGCTCGCTGCGTGGGACGCCATTTTCGGCTGGCGGCGCTGGTGCTGGCATCCTGAAACAACAGTTATCAAAATTATAGTAGAAGCACTCATTTCTCTACTCAAGCCACAAGAAATATGGTGGTAACGGCTCTTGTGATAACTTTATTACTACTACTGAATTAAGGAAGGCATTTGTTATAACAGCACATCGATATTAGCATATGAGTACTGCAGCATTGGAGCTGAACCTAGCCTGATAGCACATACCGGCGTGGATAATATAGTCCCCTATGGTCTGTCAGAGCACTGATAACGCATTAGGAAGGTGGGTTGGAGGAGGGCCGTTAACTTCTACTATGCGGATGTTTATAGGTCTTGGTATTGACATGATGCCATTTATTCTCTTACATTATCTCAAAAAGGACTTTGTTTCTGATAATAATGTTCCGTCTCATTATGTCAGCGAGTCGTAAATGTCACCTCGGTCGTGCTCAGCAGATTCAAATTCAAATTTTTGTTTGCAAAACGTCGCCTACAGTCGCCCCTATTTATACATGTACGAGCCATAATACAAAAACCACTTACGGATTTATCATGAAATCTCAGAAACTATAATGCCCACAAATTTTAGGTAGTTCCTTTTAGGGTTTACGTCCGCTAAGAACAAATTTTTCGAAATTCCACCAGGAAGAGTGCGATACGGGGGTGGAGTACGAAACCGCGAGGGGCTGCTGGTATAACTGTGCTGGTGTAGTATTGCTTAATCAAACAATGTTTACTCGCATATAATCTACTTTAGGAATCCAAACAAGTTATTTATATTATAGAACGGCTGAATGTCATAGGTACATTAGAAGCAGTAGCTGCAGTTATGTTATTTATCGATGTCATTGATTGACAAATAGCTTGATAATTATAGTCCTTAGAGACCAAACCCCTAAGTGGTATATATGATCGGAGCCCCAACCCAACATAAAATTTTGAGTATGGAAATATAGATTTGTTATAAATTACTGTCCCTAGAACCGATCGTATTGAAAGCTATTGTCGAAATAGGAAAGTAAATTGAAAAAAAAAATAACTTTCGTTGTCTAAGAAGAAAATGTGTGTATCGGCTCCGAAATGCAACTGGAGTTTACTATTTAAAAATGAACATGATTCTGAAAGAAGAACGTAAACGATGCGCAAGAGTTGAAACGCGTTAATGCGTTACGCTTGTTTGCTCAAACTTGTGTTAAAAGACTTCATTGTTAATATTTTTTTCATAACTCCTCGGTAAAAATATTTTCTTCTTTTAAATATTTTCTTCTAAACATTTTCTTATATTATAAACTTGAGCTCCAAAAATTTGTACAATTAGTAACATTTTGAGAATATTTAGTTTACTATTATCCAACATAGTTGACGTAACGCGTTTATTGTATCTTACGTATAACTTAAAGCCTTAAATTATAAAAGTTAGTATTAGAAGTCTTGGCCGGCGATTCGTTTCATATTACCTACAAAATGTTAAGTGTGATTAACAAGTGCCGATAGTTATGCCAGTGTACTACTGCTATGAAAGTGGAAAATGGCCTACATAAGGCCTTTTTAAACGTAGTTAACTTTAGTCTACGGGTCTTTTTCCAAAAAAATTTAGTTAGCGCATGCCAACTGCCGACCCATGATCCGCAGATGTCATGTGCCTTATACGAACTTCCACTGCGTATCCAATGTCGGTGACACTCTACGAACCTCACTTTCAGATAACCTGATCCTCTAAAGCGGACGTAATGAAAAAAAAAAAATTCAATGTATCAATTGAATTTAATTGAATATAAAAATGCACTGCAATTTGTCTGTCCAAATATAAATCACATCAAGCCTCATTCTATCGGTACATAATTAAATTGTGTTTTTATGTCACCTGTTGAGACGAATTAGGCAACTGTAATGTCTCTTCGTGTATGCTCTTATACTAATAAATACATAAATAAGTTAACTGAACGTTTTTGTTTACAAGTAAGGAAAACCTTGTACATTTCCGTGAGATCATGGTGAGAACTGCGTTACAAATACAGTTGATAAACTAATGCACACGCAAATAGTTCTTTGTAGACTTAGTGCGCTAGGCGCTGGCGCGTGGCTCGACTAGCCGTTTTTGTTAATCAAAAGATTAGGACAAGTTAAATGCGGATGACTTCCTAGTGGTTGAGTGTCACGTCGATGACATTTATCTCGAGCGTCTTCCTCTGAAGATTCCGTACTAGAGAGCAACCTAATCCCTTTTATCACTTCATTGGAATTGTCGTTATGTTAGTTGAAAGAATTTCGGGCAGTTGATATATAGTACATAGTAGTAGATGGAATATAGCTTGATGTAGGTAAAACTTACAAGCCATGCAGTAAGCACCACGACACTTTGTTGTACTGAAGCCTGCGTATTTAATTAATTGTATTATAGCCGTTAGTCATAGTTGCATAAAAATGTCCTAATCCCAAAATAAATGTCCTAAAAAAAATAACGTGATGTGAAACAACACACTTTGTATGATGATACGTTTCATTATATTTTAACTCTATTTTTATCATCTGTTAGGTAACACTTTACTAAGACCCTGGCTTTTATGGGCTTCTTAGAGATGACCAATAAAATGAGGGCGCTGTTGTATCAATTGAAAACAAATTACGCGACAAAGTTGCCAGCTATATTTCATCTAGACTTAAATAATAATGTGTTAAAGCTATGTTCGAGACGAAATAGTTTAAGGTTTTTTAACGTTTTTTGTTCATATAACAAAGACGTCATCGATTTATTTATTTATTACAATGTAAATTATTACAGGACATGAAATCGCGTGTCACCCGCAGGTCGGTGTAGACCTTCGAATGTTAAACATTTAATAACTAACATAGCTCGTACGTATGTCATATGTCAAATGTGAATGTTTCTTATTTTTGGCTAGAACTTGATGACGCAAAATACCTTTCCGGATTTAGCCAGCCACAACAAGCTACACATAAAACATAGGGTGAAATTCATGTTTTAAAATATTATGTATAGAAATATATCTATACATGTTATAAAGCAAAGTCCGAAAGAGCCGTCTGTCTGTATGTGATCAATTTTCGCAAAGTCTACTGGACGATTTTTTGATCTATGGTCATTCGGTTTTCACACATGGATAGAGCGAGGATGGTTTGTCGTGTATTATGGCTCTATTGTCTATATATTCTTTTTTTAGTAACATGATACCACAGCAAAGTGAAGGCTATCCCGTAGCGTTTCGCGCGGCTTGTAGCCGTTGTCAATGGGTTCGATGTTCACAAAACGACCCCGATTTCTGGTCTGTCCCCTTGTGATATAAGAAAGATGAATGATATGAAATAAAAAAAATCTTTCTTTTTGCTTTTCACTCTGGGAATGTACGAATCGTCCAGCTGGCCCTGATTGATCCGCAAATGGTATGTTGGGTTTGGATCGAAACACGTCCCGCTGGCGACCGAAAACCCAGGTCTAGTAGCATCAGGACACCCCGGCGACAGGCCGATGCCCTGCCATTGATCTGCCTTCATCTTAAGAGGGGGTCGCCCCGACCCATAAAGCGATCTCAACGCCATCGAAACCTTAAGGTGGTTCATGTGCCTGAGTCCTTGCCTGCATGGTTGTGTCATGACAGCAGTACATAACTAATTGAACAATTACGTAACTGCTAATTACCTTACGTAATTCTAATCTAATCAACCTAATTGATCTTCAAACACGCATTAAAAAGTTTTAGGCATAGATATTGTTGGAATATATGTGCGTATGTATATATATGTGTATATGTTCACGTGTGTATGTATGTATGTTCCTTTTTCATGTGTGTGTATAACATTACTTACGGGTGCAATTAGTACTGGTAGATCAAGATTTAATATGGAATTTAAAAATATGTTGAACATTTGTTTCATCATTTTATATTTTGTATCTTATTTATAATTTGGAAATACTGTGTATGTCTATTATGAAAACAACTAGATATACCCATATGTTTCAGATAGTGATATAAGTTTATTTTCTAGGTACCGATGTGTTGTGTGTCCTCATAAAGGTTTTTAAATGTTAATTGATTACAAGAGTTTGTACCCGAATAAAGAAATTGTCACTGTTGTCCTTATGCTTTCAAAACGCCCTTAGGTTGTCACAGAATATCGGTATTGAGGATATTCATATGATATCCTCAACATGAGCCGAGTAACATTCCTGTCCAGTACAAAGTTATATTACTGTTCGAAGAGTGTCTAGGTTTTGTAATACTTAAATTGTGTTCTATGTATGAACCGTTCTTAAATTGTACTCTGTTTCTGCTGTTTGTTTGCTACTTCTAACGTTTGTAGTACCTACTTTATTCGGCAATGTGTAAACTATGTGTGTCACTGTAATGTTACTTTGTCACTGAATAAAGCATTTCTATTATAGGGCACAATAATGGGTCACGAAGGCAAGATCTTTCTGCCAGTTTTTCACCTGACAGACAGGGAAGTAATGTTTTATCGGTTTATGTATGTAGATTATCATGTTCCGGCTTGTCTTCAGGAACGAGGCTCGCTTTTGAAGCTAGTGACTCTGGGTACATCAAAATATGCAGTCAGTGAACCTGACATTCATTTTTATGCTTTCGTGACTTAAAAGGAAATGCCGGATGACTTACCGGATCACTTTGTAGTCTGATTGTAACTCAGTCAAGATCTTTAACTCGGACATGCGGAACGTTCTTTATGTGTATGATACCTACATTCATGAGGAAGATTATATACTATTAGGTCCTTACATATGGAATTGGCGTTTTGTATGGGAGGAACGCAATGTCGAATATTTTTTAATATAATATGAATATATTATATTAAATTCAATTAATCAAAGTATGAACTTTTGTTTTTTATGCACTTTTGCCGTCTCATAGGTTGATCCATTGATCCATTTACTAAAAAAAACCAGTCGGACCAGGAATCAATAAAATCTTTGAAGGCGAATTGGTCTTTTTTTTTGCCCCATCGAAGTTGATTGTTTTCCCTTGCAAGAAGTTATCCAAATTTCGAAAAAAGATACCACAAAAATACGATCTATTCCACCTCACAGAAGTTATGTGGGTGAAAACGCGCGGTGCTTCTAGTGCCAGACTGAAAAGTACCAAAAAATATATGATTTTCTTTAATGAAACATACATATTTGCGTCACTTGCGTTCGAGAGTATGTGCATACTTACGTCAGATAGTTGAACTAAACGTTCGAATCTTTATTAATATGAAGAAAGTCTTTTCAAAGTTTTAGCTAGCAGCATGATTCGACCAACGTTATAGAGCAGAATAGACCGCCTCGTGGTCTAGTTACAAGGATATTTAGCTAAAGTCGTTAGGTTCCCGATTTCGAATCCCGGGTCGGGCCATAGTGTTATTGGATTATTTCAATTTCTACTAATAGTCCGAAGTCAGGAAGTCGGTATTACACGCAGTGCACGTCAAGGCGTCAGTCCTGCGCTTCATTTCCTTCCTCATGTCGTCGCGTTGGGTGGCCGACCAATTGGAATAAGAGAATGAGGGAATAGAGTGTACTTCGTCGAGCACATCGTTGTGAAATATATCCCGCATTGGCTAGTCGTCATAAAGATGACACTGTACCCAAAATTCGGCTTATAGCCTAGATAGAGGAAAGACGTAACTGGGGAAGCCTCGGTTCACCATCAGTGGGCCAGACTGCTTGTCTGTGCACTATACTATGAAGAAGCTCTATTCTATTATATAACTTCACGTTGCGACCCCAAAGAGTCGAGAACAAAAAGGTTAAGTACCATCAGGAACAGGATTAGGTACCTAATAAATTATGAGAAGGAATGTTCAAGATACGCGTCCTATTTATTTTAAAAATAATCGCCTTATTTAAAAGAAAGTATTTCATCACGTTACAACACGGAGTCGGGATCAAAATGCTGTATATCGAATTGGAGAAGTGGGTGTAGGTAACAATAGTTTCTATATTTTGATATATAGAAACTGTTGTTATAGAAACCTACACCCACTTCGAAACACTCAGTTACGAAGCAAAAAGAAGACGAAAGGGAATATTAAATAAAAGGAAACGGTTAAATCATAATGCATAGAATATTTGTAAGCGTCAAGCAAAGGCATGAGATCATAAATTTGATGCCTCAGTAAATGACGTTTAATGAATCATCTTTAAACATGTGATCCGTTTTCTTTGCATTTGCGTGGAGCCGAGCGCTTTGTCGTGGGTAAAATCAATAGACGCGCGCATCAAAACACGCGCGCCACTGTTCATCCCCCATCCCCATGTAACTTTAACTTATTTAGTGTTGAACACAATACCTAACTTATCAACAACTTTAATGCCTACACGACAATAACAAGGGGTCACGTTATATTTACAACGCCATTAGGTTTTTACTGCGGGTAGTTTGACCGTTTTAGAAACGTTTCAACTTTTATGACAAATTTAAATATAGAAGACGTCTAGACCCTTTATGAAACTAAATTCTATTTCTTTTTTGGTAGAAACGTCGCGAACGAAAGTATAACCAAAAATTCACCAAGAACTTCAAATGACCATCTTCCACGAGCTAACGTGGGCTACGTACGGCCCAGAAGGTTTTGTCATGAGAGGTATATTCAAGGATGAGATGCAGACGAGTCTATTCGTACAACGATGAAGGCATCCATGATCTTTGTTAAACGGAAGATATACTTCTTCAAAAATTATTATTAAGGGTACAATTGAAGAGAAACAAAAACGGAAAACGACGCCCTTGGAGTTACTTACTCCTCAAGGTCATTATTCGCTTACGTAAATAACATTGAGCTATGAGCGATGTAGGTATAAGAACTATTATGCGAAAAGCTGAAAAGCAGGACAAGACTATGGTGAGTTTAGGTGGTTTTTCGTGGTTTGGTCAAGATCAAGATTTCGCGAATAAATCCATAGCTTTGGGACATTGACATATTTTTTACTAAATGAAGCCTCTGAAATTGACGTTCTTGTACATCTATATTTTTTAACTATTATTTATAATTTTTAATGCTGCAGAAAACTGTGGATTTGCTGGATTATTATATTATTATGTATGTATAAGCCAAAATGATGTGATAGTGACGAATTCGAATAAGAAATTATATCGAGTGAGAAGTAAAACAAGATCAAGTTAAGTGATGGTCTTCGTAGCGCTTATCACTAGCACTAAAGTCGTAAGCAAGTATTAACATAAGCGGGAGTACTAACATAAGTGCAAGTACCAACGTAAGTGCAAGTACTAACGTAAGTGTAAGTATTCACTTAATTAAGGGTAAGCATAAATTGGATTCAGGCCAGCTGTTGGGTTTTTATTTAGGCCAAGTACGTACCTACGGATTTTTTAAGAGAGGGTAAATACGATGAAACTTGTGGAGTACCAATTTAAACGGGTAGTTTCATTAACGTCGCTGCTAACGACGAAATGTTGTAAATTTATTTAGTTTTAATTTTTCAATATTGTACTTTAAATCCACTATAGAATAACATAACTTACTAGTCTAAGGGGTCAAAATTTTCCTTTCACGCTGGAACCAACCAAAAGCGACGGTAAACTAATGAACGGCTTGCACGACAGTGGAGGACGTCTCGCTCTATATACTCATATTACCTATATGCGGATATTTATGGGCGTAGGACGTCAGTCGCTGTTGTCGATAGTAGCAAACGCGATTTCTGTTATTCCAATTGCCTGTTGCAACTTAACAATAATTAAGGTAACTGTAATCCTATATTCTGTTGTATATCCGTCCCTACAGTAATGTACGAAACGTAAATCTCTTTTTATATTCACTAACTTGTATCTCCCTCTCAACTTCCATAGCCCCGTAATGCTACTAGTCAAGCAAGCTCACTCCAAAAGTCAAGCATCCACGTTTGTAATTTGTAATTTCTTTCTCATCAGAACATATACCCCATAATATAAAAACATCTGCATTAAAGTCCGCTTCCATATTATGATACCTTTTAAGAACGTGTCTTAGTATTCAGTACAAAGTTTCCGCTGCAAAACCCGGAGCGGCGAGAAGCAAAACCTTATGCAATATACATTACACATGAATTGCCATGTTCTGTTTTATGCATAAAACATATTTATTTCCCAAAAGAAATATTACAGTATTTTTTAAGTTTCCGACGAAACCATTATAGTTTCATCATGTCCGTCTGTCAGTCCGTATGTCACAGAGGTTTAACTCTGAGATTATGGGTACTAGTAATTTGGAAGGTAGATTTGTTTTAGCTACAAAATGATGTAGTACGATTTAAAAATAAATTTATTAATTATATTACATGTAACTGAATAAGAATATTCGAGAGGGCATAGCTACGTGGGGTGTCATTGGATAAGTCTTTCTAGATGATATGGTTTCGAAGAAATATTTTTGACTATGCTAATACTTTGCGAGATATTCGCATATATCTATATGCAATTGTTTTGGTTAGGTGCTACGGAGCCTTTCATAGACGAGTCCGGCTCGCTCTTTGCCGGTTTTCTTTACTAAACGGAGGAACGAACAATCTGTCTTGAAAGCAAATGTGTGGATGTAAATAGGCGTCTGTACGCCTATTTACATCCACACAATTGCTATGCAGATGTGAAAATGTATAGGCGATGGTTACTAAAGGACTTTGTTTGCCCCCTCTGCTAAAAAACACCGAGTTATACTCAGTGATGCTTTATGCAGTCATTTCGGGATATATATTCTTTGTAGATACCAAAGTTCGCAAGGTCATGTAAACAGCAGATGACAGAGATAGGCAAATCGGCAGCAGAGCACGTCCGTATCATAAATTACATCTACTTCCTACAGGTAACTGACGACCGGTTGGTGCTATGTTAAAGAAAGCGGGCATGCCGAGCGCATCATGTCAGAGGTCGCGAGTTACAATCATGGACGTGTATCTATATATTTCTATAATGAAACTCATAAATGTATTCAATTTTATTAAATTTATATATAAAAATATTCAATATATTTCCGTTGTCTAGTACCTGTAACACAAGTCCTTACGGTACTTAGCACGGGGCTAGGCTGACGTGGTGTGACAAGTCCACAGATATTATTATTATTATCACGACCGCCCATCAACATCAGCCCGTCTCCGTTCATAGCTGGATGTAGGACATTGGTGGAAATGAGGAGTCGGTGCACTCCTTTGGAACAAAAAACCTATATTAAAGTCATCCCCGAGCATATACATACTTTTTATTGAAAAAAAATAATGTGGTGTAGACAAGTCAGGTATTTAAGTGGCGTAGCCTTCCCTCTGTTAACCCCTTAGGGAACTGGCGCGAAGATGTGTGTATGTGTGTGTATATCATTTCCAAAATCCATAAAATGCAGTAAGTAGGTGAACATGTCAACGTCTAGTCGGAAAGTTCAAATCTAGACTACTACGATTGCGCCCTAGAATTTAAAATATATGAAAACTTTAACATTCATCCTTGTTATAAATAAATAATAATATTATTTATTAACACATGTGTCGCGGAGAGCCAAGAGATTCCCTCTGCCTATAACTGGTATGAATATGTGTTGTTATCTACTTATAACAATCCAATGACTCACTAGGGACAACATTGGTAATTACCTAAGGGACATCCCCAATGACCAAATAATTTGTTTATAACATGCACACAATGTACAACTGAAAAGTGAAATGCTTTCGATTGTGTCACTGGGGCATTAGGATGAATGAGCCTATTTTCCCCAGGCCAAGCCAAGACAATACTAGACTTCTTAAATAGCTATCGGGATGCATGTTCCCTATCTGCGGGAAAGGAGGAGGTTCTATCCCCACCAACCACAATCGCACATAGATCGTCACCCGGTGGACGTTTGAAGCATTGGACATTTCCATCAGCACAGAGGAGTGAAACAAATGTGTAGGCACGGATTCCGTGCGCATATTTTCGGAAGTGGGTAGTCACAAAAGATTGTGTTTCTTTGTCTCTGACTTTTTATAGTATGATGACGCAAACTAGCGGCCGGGCCTTTTCATGTATAGTGATGCTTATTGACATCAATATATTTAATTATTATGCAGATCTGTAGCCTCCTTCTCTGCAGTGGTTACTGGAAACTCACAAACCGCACAAAAGGCAACTTTGAGGTTGTATCACGTGAACGAGAGGTCCAGCTCCGGCCCAGTTCGGGTTCAATGCATTATGGCTCTTACTAAAATTGATGATGGTATCAAAATATTACGAGGCCACTCAGTGGCAAATAATCTCGAAATTAAATATTGTGTTATCAGAAATAATCGCTACTTCAATATTATTTAGCGATGGAATGGTGGCGGGGGAAACAGTGAACACAGAACACTTGTATCCTACGTGTGTGGCAACTGAGTACGTAATGGAAACGTGTATTTAGGGTAACAATAAATATTAATTAATTATATTGAAATATATTATTTTTAATGCGCCTTATTTATAGAACATTCTAACATGCACGCCTTCTAGAAAACATCGCCCATAGATCAGGGATTTGCTCCCGTAAAGTAACTATACGACAGCAAGGCATACCCAGACGATTTAACTGAGAAATAAGAAGAGCCCGTTGATTCTTTGTTTTTTTTTTGTTTCGCAGTAGAAGTACATTTACGCACTGCCATCGCTCCTGGGTGGGATCCGAGATGTAGTGTGTATAATTCGGGCCATCTAGGCACGACTTGCAACCTATAAGAGATGCACTTGTAATTTCATAATTGATAAATTAAGGATGAATAGGGTGGTCGAATCGAACGGCTATTGAAGCGGCACGCAAAGAGAGATCGGAGAATTTTTTTTTTACGGATGAGAAATTTTTTACAATTGAGCAACATTATTTAACACAAAATAACCGTACTTTTTTAACGTTCAAAGTTCTAAGGAAGCCTCCCAGTTATTCGACAGAGTGCAATGTGGGCATTATCCGACTTCAGTGATGGTATGGAGGGGAATTGCTATGAAGAGAGCTCACTGAGCCAAATGTTTGTGCAAACGGTATCAAAACATCGGCACAAGTGTATCGAGATACCATTCTTGAGAAGGTATTTAAGCATCTCAATGACGCTATGTTCAATAAACAAGTATGGCCCCTCCAGAAAGACTCGGCGCCTGGTCATAAAGCTCGATCCACGCAGTCTTGGTTGGAAGCGAATGACTCGGACGAGCTGAAGACTGGTTATCGTCTAGTCCCAATCTGAATCCATTGGGTTGTGATTTATGGTCAGTTTTAGAGAGTACAGCTTGTTCTAAACGCTATGATAATTTGGAGTCCCGAAAAACAGTCTATACAATTGGCAGTGAAGAATTTCCCCAAGGAAAGGTTGCGTGCTTTACTAATAACTGGCCTCAACGTTTAAAGGACTGTGTTGCAGCCAATGGAGACCACTTCGAATGAGCTTTTATATATTTTTAATTGTTTTATATTTGTGCATTAAATCGACACACTGTAAAAGTAATAAATGTTATCTGCATCATTCCTGTGATTACAGCTTACGTGACCTGTGGGCTGCCGGCAACTGTGCTTCATATTTAAAGCTTATTTCGGTCTACATGATCTATACCTGTTAAATAAATTATAGCACTAATGAGTTTGTATGGTTGAACGCGTTAATCTCAGGAACTACTTTTCTCCCCACCATGGTTAAAGCCTTGTCGTGGCAGTGGGGCTCAGTAGTCTGGGTAGTAAACCCAGGTGAAGACAATTGAACTTATAAGAAGAGGGGGCTAAATAGGGGCAAGGTGCGAGGGTGGGAACCTCACCCCATTGCACTGTCCCAAAGTTGGTGGGGTTGTGCTGTGTTTTTTGTGGGTACTCGGCATAGTAATTTGCCGTGAGCCCCACACACCGCTCGATCCCACGCAAGGCCGGTGATGTCCCGCGTCAACGAAGAAAAGAAGGAACTGAAATGTTCCTTTAGCGTTAGGGAGCACATTCATCGAAAAAGATTATATTCCACCACGGCCAATAGGTGAGAATTAGGCGTGTGAAACTGCTGGGCGCTGTAAGCATGTAAACAGTAGAGTTCGTTCATAGTTCATTATCATTATATTTATATTCCGACACCACATCATCCCAGTATACGAGGCGCTATATCCTCGGAATAATTAATAGTCTAAACTTACTTGGGTCTTTAACGAATCTCTTAACAGTAATCAACTTACTAATTACACTAGCTGACATTACTATGTTAATTACGTCCAACTGAACTCGAAATGAATGGGAATCAACGAATCACCAACATATATAACAACTTATATTAACTCTGGAATCATTCAATTGAAAAAACAAATGAATTTTTAGTAACTAAGTCTATTTTGGTAACTTGCTAATATGAATCATATATTTATATTGTATCAGCTTCTATATAAAATTCTCGTGCCACAATTTTTCCTACCTTGCTCCTACGAAACTGCTTTACGGATTTTTACCAAATTTTATATACATATTCAGTAGGTCTGAGAATCTTATACTATCTATTATTAAGTGATAACATCTAGAAATAATATAGAGCTGGCGTGAAGATGTATGTGTGTGTGTGTGTGTGTGTGTGCGTGCGTGTGTGTGTGTGTGTGTGTGCGTGTGTGTGTGTGTGTGTGTGTGTGCGTGCGTGCGTGCGTGCGTGCGTGCGTGCGTGCGTGCGTGCGTGCGTGCGTGCGTGCGTGCGTGCGTGCGTGCGTGCGCTACTAGCTGCGGTCCGCTTTATCCGCGTTAGTAATTTATTTTGAAATATACTCTATACACGATTCGCAGACTTACCAAATATACACGTAGAATTCGACAAATTATAAGTTGACCCGGCCACAAATAGAAATAAATTAAAATTTGAAACTACTTTGGTTAGGTTTTATGTTTGTTTTAAATTTCCAGCCAGTCAAAATACAGAGGCAAAATCATAGATACTCGTTCCGTTCTGAAGTACTAAAATGCGGTAATAAACCGCCGATGTCCGTTCCCTGTAGATTGTTGAAATTTACTTTCGTGACAAGCAGCAATTCACGGACTTTGGCACACTGCCAAAACTGTATTGCAGGAATTACTTTTACTTGTTTCTTTCAAAGTCAGACCATAGTTTTGTATAAAGCTGTAGGTAATCGTTATTGCTATATTGCCCCTGAAATAAGCGTGCACCAGCGAGAAATTGCGTTGTCGAGACGATGAGAAACAACTTTTGAAAATGGGATTGGTCCATGATCTAGTAAGCACACAATGCTGGGAGATTCTTTGGGTGGTAAGTTTTGCAACGACGTAAGTACAGTAATACCCTGCTCTACGCGAGGGATCAATACTACGTCATGTGTCTCGGCGAAAATGGCGTATCTATATACAGTTCTACGATTTAGAGGTTAAATAAATTGAATAAAAAAAAAATACGATTTGATAAATTCATATTTTTGTAAGTATTAAATGTTGCTTATGTATTAAAGTTTAAACGTTAAATATGTTGAAGATTGAAGAAGACGCTCCTCCAAAAAAATGTAAAACACGTTTCACCCAGCCAAGTTTCACATATTCTGGAACAAATGAGGCTATTCCTATAGAACAATGTCGTAGGAAAGAAAAAGCAGTTAATTTTCTATAACAACCATCAGAGACAGCAGAGATTTGCGCGACCACAGAGAAGAAAATGATTACCTTGAAATTCCCGTCATGGTGAAATCGCACCATAGATAACGACCTAATACGGTTGCGCACGTAATAGGGTCAATAGTTTCTGCAGCTCCGATATAAAGATCTACTTTGATATTTTTTCACACCTTCAGTTACATTATCGAAGTTTTCACAACGATATACGTTTTAATAAATATTATATAGCCCATCTTCATCATCCTACATTATCGCAGATGAACATGGTGAAGTCGAATGGTAAAAGAATTCTTCTAATTTGGTCTCTTTTATCTTTACAATCAAAGTATAGACTAGCTTTCCTGACAGACGTTCTGTAATAAATATAATAAATTGAATCGTTTGTCTCGTGGTGACGTATAGTGTTTACTGTGCTGAAATTAAAAGGTATAATAATACCTGTAATTTTTTAAATCATAGAATACTGGCTATTTTTTTTATATATGACTTCTGGTGTTAGGTATTTTCTTGGAAAGACAATATCGAATTCGGTATTTTTTTTTGTTATATAACATACTACTGGCGTTCTTTACTTCAGAAAAACAGGTGTAACTAGGTTAGAATGTGAATGTGTGATACCTTCATAATTTCCACATATAACGAGCGATAAATGTTTTGTAATATCGTCCTACTCGTAGCAGCCATTCAATCCACTGTATAACACTTCAGCTTGGTCAAGTGGAACCGCGTAGAAGAACTGTCACATTTAAGCTCCCGGAAAACGATCAAATATGTTGGTACTTGACGTTTGAAATATTTACTTTTAATAGTATAAGGGGAAAACGAGCAATCGCAGCCTTTATGTTATATATTTATCGGAGACACCGATTAAGGTACATCTACATGGGCTATAATTATCACTTGTGTATTCCCACGCGTGTGAAACCGCGCGTGTCAAGCCGCGGACGCCTTTATGAACCAGATGCAACATTATTGATACTCGTTGCCCTCCTTCACCCAATAGGCCAAAATAAAACATCATTACAAATCACGAACCACACGAGACGCGACAGCAAAACCCTCACGATAGTGTTGTGCGTCAAGAGGTCCCAGGTAGTACTGGCCCACTTAGTATGCGATATTGTAGCTACTATGTATGTGTATAGTAGTAATATATTTTATAATAACAACAACACATCTTCACGCCTGTGCCCTAATGGGGAAAGAGAACCAAGTGCCACATGTGATGACCTTTACAGTTGTGTTTGATTACTTCCAGAATTAACCCACGATAGAGACGAGAAAATTCTTAGTATTTTTTAATTTTGGCTAAGGGTGTTCTACACATAATTGATCAGCTGGGAGGATTATGTAACTTAGAGTAGATATATTACATTATACATAAAAAGTTTTCCAAAAAAATGAACCTATTTATAGGACATAGGGTCACTTATATTAACATACCTATGTTTAGGACATAGGGTCACTCATGGATATGGATTAGGAAATGTAGATGTTCCCTGCTTAACACAAAATGGAAGAAGAAAATGTAATCTAATTCAGCAATATAGTAGAATCTGCCTTGAAATTAGGTATATCCTGGTGTCAATGTAAACTTTTAACTGCAATGACGTCAATGTGTCATAAATTGAAATAATAATTAGCAAGACAGCCTACATAAAATGATATAATTGGCTAATGTCACATTGATGATAATGTATAATAGAAAGTATGAAGAAATTCTATTTAGGCGAATCACAATTACAATTCTATCAGGTTTTAGTAAACTATCTGAATTTGGGCCGTCATAGGGAAACAAAATGCTTATATTTGGTGCCAGCAGTGTCCCATGACATCTTTGTCAATAACTTTGTTGGGAGCATGCACTTGTATGTAAAAGCTGTTTATTGGTAGAAACCACATTCAAATATGTATTCATGATTCTGTGTGGCCATAATACATTATCAGCCAATATCTGTATATAAAAGCAAAAGGTCACTCATTTGCTCATCACAAAATCTCAGAAACCACAAGTGTTAGGCGTTTCAAATTTTCTCTAGGGTTCTCTTTAGGGCGTAAGTAGGTGCCCACTAAGTCATGATTTTTAGATGAACCCAAAGGGTGTGTTTTTGAGGTTGATAGTTTTTATTAAACTTTGTTACAACAAACTACTATCAAATATTTCTTCCAACTATACAAAGGTGAAACTGTGGGGCACAGTTAGTAATATCATAGGGTTCCCAAGTTGTCAAACCTAGATGCCACACAGACAAGCAGTTAGTTTTGACATCACAAATGTTTAAGGATATTTTATATTAGCATTATGTAATATGACATACAATAAAATATTAAAACATTTGCTAGCTCTCACTCTAAAGCTGGAAAATTCTGGCAGGCATCCACTAAAAGGCCTAACTTTGTCTAGCTTTATATGGGTGTCTGGTAGCACTAACACTAGTAGTCTGTGATAGATATTATTGCCTACTCTCAGTTTTAAATAGGGGAGTATTGTATAAATTACTCATTGATTTCACTCATTGGTTTAACTTTTGTAACTAATATAGTTATTGTAATCTCAAAGTTAAAGATAACCTGGAATTAATGTACATTGAGTCTAATTCCAATGAATACATATAACAAGCACACACAAGTCATTGCTATCTGTTCATTTTGTGTTTTACATTGTATGTGTTTTCAAAATGTTGTAAGGAATCTCTAATTTTAATATTTTAGACATAAGAGGCAAGGCATTAGTATTTCTTACAGTAATGCCCATTTTTATATGATGTATACTCACAGAAATACTATTCGACTGCTATTCTGTCTTATATGTAAAAATTATGCCTCTGATGTATAAAGATTGGTAAAAGTTATTGTGATTTATAAATTTAGTATTGAGAATTCAAATACAGATCAGTATCAAATTAATACTTATTTCTTTTATAGAACTTGTACCTATATAATAGTAATAGTGTGTAACTTTTTATGCATATATGGACATTACAAGTAAATGATAAGCAAGTTACTAATTGATTTCTTTCCAATAAATTAAATTAAGGTTGAAATATGACGTCAAGCAATTATTCAGCAATGACATCATTCATAACCTGATAAATCCTTGTCTTTTAATTACTGACGAAAATTATCAATCTGTTTAAACAGTGGGTGAGCCTGAGATTTTTATTATACATTTTTGTATGATCCTACGTGGGTGTTAGGTGTCATTATCCTTATTCCTTACCTGAATATTTAAGAGTAGCGGAGAAGTACAATAAATCCGCTTGATGACCACAGTACACACACTAGACACTATTTAGTATTAACTATTATTGAGTAGCACTGCTTTGTACTTCGTAGTGAAAGGCTTTCCCTTCTGTGTGACTTGGTCGATCGGCTCGATGAGCTTAGCCGACGAAATGCGCAATGTTTTGACTATGCGCATTAGAATTGGCTGTGATTGTCATGCGCCTATAGCGTTATACCATGATCAGCTTCTTTTCTCACAGACTAACTTATATATATTACACTAAACAGAAAGTATGTAATGTTTGATTCTTTTTAAATTTAGGTATATTTTATTTACTTGTGTTTTATATTTTTTGTAAACAGAACCAAAAGCTCCATCTACTGCCAGAAGAAACGAACATAAATTATAAACTAGATGTGTACGTGTACTAGTCGAATACCAAAGATATCGATTTTCAAGCTCAATTCCCTAGATTTTTATTAAAGGTTTTTAAAAACATTTAGATACAATTATTGGTGTACTTTTGAAACTTAACCAAAACACTTGCTGCACCTCGGTTTTATACCAAAATGAGTAAATGTTCAAGTTTGTAATTGCAAAGGTAACTGAAGTGTCATCTTCTATTTTGCCACTTATGGCATTAGTTTTTTTTTCAATTTTTTCTTAGCGTAGGTCACAAAAGCAAGTAGGGTTACAACTGTCTATCTTATTGGTCATTCAATTTTTGACAAACAAATTGTTTTTGCTTGATGAATTTACAAATAGATGATCTGTTGACAGTGTATAGGTATGTTCAAAGTATAAGAAATAATGGCTTTATTATTTCATGCACAATGCGATAAGAAATATTTATGGTGCTTACCATGAACTTTCTCTGCGTAGTGCACCCGCAAGATATCGATACACAAAGAGAGTAATGCATTTCTCATCTATTTTCCTCTATTATAACAAAGATGGACACTTGAAATAATATGACTGCGAGTGTCTCTTATTCATTATTATATTATATTATATTTTTTACATTACTCTCTTACATACAGTTTATTATTACATTACTCTCTTGTTGAGTTGGTTAATTTTATAATTGCGTATACTTTTCATACTCTGTTATTATATCTATGAATACAATACAAGATTTATTAAGCCCTTACAGTCTGTCTAATCTTTTTTATTTACACTATAATGGAGCTATAATTTTCAATATAACCCATTGGTTATTTAGACTTTGATCATTAGCAATGGTCAATGGTCAAAAAGCGTCAAATAGCACACATCTGCCTACCTCTTCGGGGATAATAGGCGTGAAGGTACTTACTTACTTAATTATATTTATATTTAATAATATTACAGAAAATGAATTCGTGGATGGTTAAATAATTCACACATCGATGTCATTATGTGGGATCGATTTATCAATTTAATCGAACTTTAAGGTCGTCGACATCCCTATGTTACTGACATGTGTCAAATACAAAGCGTAAAGCAATATTTCTGCTAATTTGTATATAAAATTAAAATAATATTACAACAGAACTACTTTTACGGATTACGGATGTTTAATTAAATGTATAGTATTTTTTTTTGTTGAATTAAAATTATATTAGCGTTGATACTTGATATAACGTTACTTTAACTGATTTTGCATAGCTGGTTTATAGTTGTCTTGCAACCATAAATCTTTTTAACTATTCAGCACTAGATGGCTATATAGTACGGCCACTGTACAGTTTTATAGTCCCGTAAAATTAAAAAAAAATCTAGATTTCCCTAAACCTGGAATTGAAATTAGTAAAATAATCTTCGTATTTTACTACTTTACTAATTAACTAGAGATGGGCATATGTATTTTAAATTATGTTAATAGTATAATCCGAGAGTTCCAATACTTTGACTAACTAACATTAGATGGCGTTAGATTAATCTACAATTATATGTCTCGTAATTTATAGAGCACTAGCGGTTTACCCACGACTCAGCGTAGAAAGAGTAGCCAAGGGAAGAACTCAATTTTATATACCAAATTTAATTAAGCCTATTATTTGTAAGACAGAAGGAGAGCATTACGTGTAGATATTAATGATATGCTTTTTATGTTTACGGGGTTTGGTAGTCATCCGAATGTTCCGACTGATCGCTTAAACAATTTGACGTGATTTTTTTTGGTTCTAATTTCATTGTTACCTGTTACTATTCTTATTGGAATATTAGTGATTCACCCCGGCTTCACTCGGGAGTAATGGGGTCTGACATTCAAACCTCCCTAGGGAATCGTTCTATCCATTGATGAAAACCGTATGTAAATCCGTTTAATACATATCGAGAAAATCGATCACGTACAGGCAGACGGTCTTTGGGGCTTTTTTTATAATATTTATGGATAAAACTGGTACTACGATGTAATGTACAAACTACTCGAAGGTGCAAGCATGCGTCGGTAAATAAATTTTATTATCACGGTTATAGTTTTGGGACAGTAGTTGGACGGATCCGAGCGGTTACCTTTATTTTTGGACAGCCATTATAATTAATAATATGTTTTTGTTTAAATTATTTATATAACACTTGAATATTTTTTTTTTCAATTCACATTTACGATCGGTTTCGACTTATCATCATCAGGTACCAACTTTTAGGGCCAAGGATCTATGACGCGTTTTCGTAAGTCTATAAAGACACACAATTTAAGTAAAGGACTACATAAATTACATAGTTGATTTACGACCGGTTTCGATATATCAAAATCAGGTACTAGTTTTCAATAAAAACAAAACTGTATTTGTCAGCTTCGACGAGCGACTGGATTTTAATCTAACGAGCATGATTCTGAAAAGAACGTACGCGCAGTAAGGCGTTACGCTTGACACTAATTTAATCGTTATATACTACTACATATTATACGTTATATTTATTTCATACCGCGCATCTTAAATTATTCCATTATAAATAAACTCTAAACGGAGATATCATAACAGACCAGTAAATGTTTCGTGTCATTTGATATAGTCAGCCCAAATAAACGAGGCTC
>JAFELO010000970.1:419587-455678 GCA_017140195.1 Eumaeus atala
CGAGTTGTCATGTCTCCGAGACATTCGTGCGCGATACTTGTATTATCGATGAGATCCTGCTTTCTGCTTGATATTATCTCAGCTATTACTTGAAGCGATAAAAATGTTTTGTGTTCTAGTTCGATCATTATAACCATGTCTAAACGGTATGAAAATTTGTTAGAAATACGTGTAGGCTGTAGATGTTGCAGTTCATAAGTTTCCTTTAAAATAAAATTAACAAATTGAATCTATTTTATATGGGCTTGGCCCACCGCTCACACCCACCACTGCTACCCCTGTGGCGCCAGGATTGACAGTGGCATCCACTATGAACCCTGTGATATGATCGCAGGTGACCCGAGAGTAAAGCTATAACTGTCTTGGGATTCGTAACGAATTCAATCAGAAGCAAGTAGGAGGAGTAGGAAGTAATTCCAAGGTCCCTCTCCAATTTGATTGCGATAACCCTTCTTCTTTCCTAATTGATATGTTAACACTTACTCCTCATCACATATTTAGACCATTACTATTTATTTATTTATTAAAATATATTATGTTTATTTGGGGCCAGTAATATTTATAACAAATTGAGTTATGAAAACATTTAATTTGAATAGAAATGCTGCTACTATTTGTTTGGGTAAATAAGAAAGAAAATTGTTTATAGAAAGAAATGTGGCTCCATCAACCAGTTTTCGTTATACAGGCCGAATCGAATCTACTCTCTTTTCGGTTCTCTATTTCTCTTTAGGTGCGCAGGCTTAGCTCCATTCAAGTTATGTTGTGTGCGTTATATGAATTAAAAACTCAACCTGCCTTACTCTTCTTTTCTTTAATAATTCTCAAATCTTTGTTTTCCTAAATATACTCGTAAAAATACTTTCTTCACTAGATCCCAGTTGAAGGATGGTAACAATAGTTTTACTTAATTGTTAAATTCTATGGATCTAGGTTTTTTGGTCGTATCTTATGTTAGCATATTGTTATTATTTTATTTTACAGTTAATAAATGTTAAGTTGGCGATTACAAACATTCTTACATCGGGATGCATCTGTCCTATCTGCGGGAAAATGAAGCTGTAATGGCCGTCTTATCGTTTATACAGCCAGTTCAGGTCCTAAGAAAGACTGGATCTTAGAGTTTGTAGCACATGCGTTGTCCCTTTTTTCAACTTCCTCCTACCATTGGAATCCGCACAAACCGCGAAAGCTATACGAAAGTCCTCACTTTAAGCTATGTGAACGAACAGCAGTCGTGCACATATATATGACAAGTACGATCGGAATCTCCTTCGCCCCAGCCTTATCCCGTTCCTATATCAGACGATATCGGGGTCGGCCCTTTTATCTAGAAGATTTGACGAGGCCGTCAGTATTTACACAGAACGACCGCCATCTGACCCCTGCAGCCCAGAAGAGAAACCGGGCCCGTTCTTAGATTAGGTCGGATCCGAATACACGAACCCGAGTTCCCCAGCGGTGTTTTTTTTCACTGCATTTAGTAAGTATATTCAAGTTACAAAAACTAACTTGTACACGGCGGGGTCTCAACCTGGACCACCGTAATGGGAGTCCGAAGCGCCCACCGCCAGATCACCGCGGCCTTGGGTCACGTGAACAGAACGAAATATAATTTTATATCGGGTATTCTGTGAAAGTGTTAGCTATATTTTTATTGAAAACAATCACATTCATCGTTAACGCACTGATTGCTATCAATTACAATGACAATAATCCCTCAAAGTGATTGATGTAAAGGATATTGATAATTATTAAAAAAAAACATAACACAATGTAGACGACTTCTTACCGAACTGTCATCCTCAAACGCCGTTGATTGTACATATAAACATATATTTTTGCAAAGTCAATCTGACGCGGATGCTATCAAGTTGTTTTTACGAAATTTATAATTTGTCATGTACACATAACTCACAGTTCTAGGCCACAGATCCGACGTTTCTATTACTTTTCAACAGTCATGGGAACACTGGGAGGACCGTGGATTTTTTAAATATAAGTAGGCAAATTAACATTCAGAGTACCGACGCCCATAGACATCTTTCTCCCCTCGTCTACTAATCTGTGGTCATCCGAAATCTTAAGTATCGTCAGTGATATTGACCTACTGACGTATTAAATACATGTTAACAATAAGTTAAATCCCATGGAAACATAATCGACATTAATATCGACATCGGATGAGGTGGCCGCTTTTACCCAATCCTTTCACAGCGACACCACACCAAGAGGGGCATCGTATCCATCAATCCAGTGGCGTAGACATGTGGAGGTGTTAGGGGCTATCCACCAGTGCCACCCTTATAGACGCGTTTTACTCCAAACGGTAATCAAACAAAAAAAAATGCAAATATTTAATAAGGAGGTATGTACCTAAAGGTAGGCAGAAATGTAATGTGTTCTCAGCTCTATGTAAAAGTCATTGAAAATCCAAAGCTACCTCCAATACTATATACGTCATATATTCATAACTTCAAGCGGGTGTTACGTGGTTCAGCTTGTATGGTTGTGTGTGTGGCCGCCACTCCACATCCGGCTCGCTGATCTGGCTTGTATAACATTTCATCTTGTCTAAAGATTGTGTGACCCTGAGCCAGCGTATGTGTTCCACGGTAGTAGTCCACCAATCTGGATGTCAATATTCCGAAGTTATCTTCGGAATCTTCACATCCAGAATAAACAAACCAGTACAAGCAAGCAAACTAGGAAACGCCTTCATTTTCCATCAGATGGGACATTGATCAAACACAAGCTTATGAATAATGAAGAATACCTGAAAATTGTTAAAAGTCAGTATCGGTTGTCGGTATAGAAATCGGAGCCGTTTTACTACTACCTACGCGCAAGAGCATCAACATAATTACTATACCTATGCGTAGCCATCTTTTTGCCTCCCCCCAATGGGCCACCAGCTACACACAAACCGCACGAAACGCGACACCGAAGATATAATTTTACGCCGGTATCATTGCGCGTATCATACCTCCCCGGTCGTACCAGACCAATTACGCTGCAATAGCGGCACTAGCTCTTAAGGCGGTGAAACAGATGGGTTAAGTTTATAATATGGGATTTTACCATATTACGCGGGTGAAAGCACCGCGGGCTGTACCTAACAAAGTAGAAGTAATGTATGCCTCCATTTGAATAGTTTCTAACTGCACTCAAATACTCCGCTCTTAAAAAACAGTAATAAACAAATTTTCCAAGTAACAAAATTGCATGAAGAACAAAGAAAACTGAAAATGAAACGATAAGCCGGTTTAAAACGATAAGATAAATCGAGCACGCCATTACATAACGTAACGCCCGCTAAACGACAAGCGGCGTTATTTACGGCGCTATCGCCCGTTAAAAATGATAGCACTCAAAGCCTACATGATTGTGATAAGCCCGTTATCAATGTTATTGAAATATTTGATAACAGCTTGTGATACTGGCAACATTTTAACAAATTTTGTTTTTAAATGTTTTGAGTGTCTTTTATTGAATATTTTCTATCAACTTCTTAGATGTTTAAATAACATCTTAGCTATTACAGTGTTTAAGGTATAAGAACCTTTTAACGTGACAGTTTACGCTGAGTGCGATCCGACTCCAATTTCTTGGAAAGGAAGCAAATTACCAGCGCCGGAACAATGCAAGGTCAGGTTATGCATGGCTTGGGCAACTGGCTTCTTATTATAAACTTTGTTCCCTCTTTTTATAAATGAGGTACAAAGAGCTGCCTCTCGTTTCAACTGGCTTCGCCGAGTCGCTGGCACGTTAGTAGGCTATCTTATTTTTTTCCGGATGGCAGTATTATTTGAGCCTACCGTCGGGGTTGTACCACATGTTTAGCATCTGTCCCCGGGGACGTCTACACCGGGTGTGTGGTGTCGTCTCTGAGAGCGTGTTTGATGAAAGTGTTTGCAGTAGTCGTGATGTGCTCGTGATTCGTCCGACAGAACGTGAATGGGACGACGGTCGATGATTGTCACACATTTTGGATTAGTACACTGCTTTTGTAACGAAAGGGTTGAGGGGACGAGCCAACCGATCGAAATACACATTGAGAGTATTTGAAGTGACGTCTGATTGAGGGAAATTCAAAGTCCCTATGTAGATAGATTGCGGTTGCGAAAAGAGAGCCACCGCTACGACAGCTTTTGTACCAATATGATACTGACTTGTATTCTAATTATAATAAACCATTGCCATTATTTTATCAAATCAAGATTATGAGTGAGTTAATCATACCATTCTTTTTTCAATTTTGCATGTGTAACATATAATGTTTTAATTTAAACTAACTGTCAAATTTATCTCATAAATTTTTTTTGGAATTAAAATCTTTAAATGTTGCAGATTTTAGGATAGACATTTTTGAAGCAGACATTCACATTCCTTGTACCCTGTTGCTGTCAGATCTGATACATCTCAGAACAGGCAGCCGATGGCGCACGCAGTGGGTATTCGATTTAGCCGCTAACCCCAGACAGACCTCTTCGGATCCCACCCAGAACTGATGGCAGTGCAGGAGTGCATATTCCATACCCTTTTTCTTTTTTCGCCAAGTCACCATAGCTGTTAGAAAAAAACAATATTTATAGTTAACTAGCAGACACAGCAAACCTTGATTTGCCGGGGTTGGGTGAACAACTCTCATCACTTAGGGTATGGAACATGGATAGTGGCCTATTCTCTACTGAATATGGACACAAATGAGTATGATGAAGTTGGCCCCTGCCTCTACATTCGGTTTGATAAGGCGTAAATCGTCACTAGAGAACACAGATTCATTCCAAGGATGATCCGAAAGCTTATTGAAATTAAAAACATCCAAATTTAAATAGTGAAGATGGCTGGGTTCTTCCCTCTGCGTGTAAGCTAGTGGTAAACATAACCAAATGAAGAACTAAACATAACACCTTAAGGCAGTAAGACTTAATAAGGACTTTTTGGGTTAATGGCAACAACTAAATAATTATAATTCTTGGGGTACTTCCAATAATTTGCGACATCAGGGCATCTGTCTCCTCCGTCCGCCCGTGACATGGTCAAGCATTTACAGCAACCATGGGGTTGCTGTAAAGTTTAGGAAACATCGGGATTGTTAAATAATTAAATAAACCGAGATAAAATCTGTAATAGTAGTTATATTTTAATGAGTCACATTCGCGCAAACTTAAGACAAACATATATGCATATAATTTTTTTTAAAATTGGTAACGTTTTGGAGGCGTAAAGTTGAGAGAATTTTGTATATAAAATTAGCAAATGGTAACAGGCTAATGCGAACGCGCTTCTGTCATAGACACCTGTATCTGGATACCAGCACATGATCTGTGCAGATATGTGAACGAGCCGGGGGATTCCCCCGGCTTCGGCACTAGCTCATGTCTAGAGCTAGATAACTACAAAGACCGTAGCGTAGTGCAAACATAGGAGGAATCAGCCTGACCCTTCGGATGTCAATCTCACTTTTAAGTGGATTTTGTGGGGCCTGTTTGTACGACGCCGTATTAGAGGGTCAATTCAATCGCTAATAGATACGCCACTTGTAGTTTCTTACCAGTAATATACCAAGTGATGTCGTGACAACGATGGAGCACGCTTTCCTTGAAGATATTATTCAATTTAGATTTTACTTAATACATTTTGACAGAGAATAGAAAGCGATATTTGAAATAGGTTAAGCTTATACAATTATATAATTATCTTACGTAAATTTAAATTTTCTTGTTGTCTGGAATAATAAAAACAAGTTTCATCCCGCAAAACGAAAAAGCAGTTCCCTTGGCTTGTTTCCGATCTTTGCTGAATTAAACCGCAAGCCACAGCTAGTATATTATCTATCGTGGACACGTCGTATACTCGCTAAATAGTGAGATAAAACTTATCGACACAAATTGAAGGCAATTATAGGCTTAAAATTCTTGCTAAAAGCATTCAATAAGCTAGTGATTGAACACGGCTTTGCCCGCCAAAGTATTCAGATAAAACGCACGTGCAGCGACCGTGCCTCGTGGCATTTACGTACGAAATGCCAACAACATTTTTATTGTATATGAACACCGACACAGTTCCTGTTTTAATTTTATGACAGAATATTCAATCATTGAGATATAATATCAATAGATTTGATAAGTAAGAATGCATATGCTGTAAATTTTTCTTATATCATCCCTATGCTATGGTATATGGCGAGTGTCCCCCTGGACACTCGAGTAACCGGAGCTATTTGGTGACAACCGATGACCATTCCGCATATGCATATCAGTTGCCCTCCTTTACCATATCCATCCAATGGGTCAACGGCTATGAACTGCAGGAGACGCAACAGCAAGGCTGTCACTTTAAGGCGGTATCGTGACGACTAGGTATCGTGTAAGCGCAATGGTGACATAGCTCAGTTTATCGTACGTGTTGCGCCAGCGGGCGCGGGTTCGAATCCCGCCCAGGTCAGAATGTTTATATATGCATTACATGTATTTCTATAACACAAATCTTAAATATATGTAATTTCTTAAATTTTTAAAAGATATTAAATATATCTCCGTGCCTGTCACACAAGTCCTTGCGGTACTTAGCACAGGGCTTGGCTAACGTGGTGTGATTATTATTTCTGTTGTGTATATTGTTTTCATCATCAAATGTGTTTGAAGTGAACTCCTTATGAAGCGATTCAACGGGCGGTATAATAAACATAAGGTGTAACCTGGCCAGCGTAATAACAGCGTAACGCTATGCCGCGCTTAGGTCTATTGTGCCTTTCAGTTAGGAATTATGTTCGTTCCTAAGGAGCAAGCTTCTGTCACCTGCTGGAACTGACATACCTACACACTACACAAACTTTTGACGTGACAATGTCGTGTAAATCGATAACGCATGCACGTAATAGTATGACACCTTAGCACCGTTCCAGGTCTAATTAGAGTTCCGAATGGGCGGAGCCTGCGAGCGAGGCAGACACTTCATCGGGCGATGCGTTGACAAATCATTTAGAGAATCTTTATCACTTAAAGTTAGATATCACGAACGAACTGTGCGTGGTTTACTTACGTGCCTACCTACATACAGACAACCAGTCTTTTCTGTATAATTTGGGGTAAGCAAGGGGATGTCACCTGATAATTAGTAACTATCGTAATATATATGCGATACTTGCTCTCTCTAAATAAAATGGACTTTGATTGTTTCCGGTAGCCTCCGACTGTCCGTTTGTCCCTGAACATGGGAATGGGATATCATGGAGAAAACTTGTACTCGTGACTCATGACTAATGACTATGCAGTTAGGTACTGATTCCAATTAGAATATAAATTCCTATTTATACATACTATAAAACAGTCCCCAAAACTTGTCCGCCTGTATGTGAGAAATTTTCTCAAAATCTTCTGAACTTTGGTAAAAATACAATGAAAATCAGTATTATTTGTGAAAAACAAATGGATAGAGTGTTTCCCGGGAAAGGTTGCAGTTCACGATCTGTTACGGTAGCAATTCGGTCCGTGTTATTCACGGGCGCAATCAACAGCCTTGCAGGATTTTTTTGAGTTTTGATTGATTGAGTAGTCTATTTCTACTCAACACAAAAACATTTTTTCAATTCGGGCCAGTATTTCCTCAGATTGGGGAGTTCAAACAAGCAAACAAACCCTTCGGCTTTATATTATTTTATAGATTAAAAACTATACTTACTAGTAATATTCACGTCAAAATATAATAACATTGACGAGAATACGAATGTGACGTCACTGCCCGCACGGGGCTGCGTTGGACACGTTGTACATTGGCAGACATAGAAGCCGTGCAGACTAAACAATCACTTGTAGCGGCCATATAGATTATGATAGGTAATGCGCACAAGTGTATTAGCTTACCCGGCACGTCCGTGGGAATACCTGACGCTGAGCTCAGCGCAGGGGATCCACCGTTATGTAATGGTCTGTAATCTACATATTTATCATCAGTTTCTCATGGTCTCCGTACTATAAGATGGAATGAGATGCTCCGTGTTTTTAAAGTATGCGGAAGCTGAGCAGTTGTTGCCATTTGGTGCATTAATATTCGCACGGTCATGCTAATGCATGAACTCACCAATGGGCCACATAAGTCACAGCACGACCACAACTCTACGGTATTTGTGTAAGCGAGGTGTACCTCGACGGTCGTGTCAGCCAGGTTATAAAGCAACAGTGGACATACCTCTTACATAATCAGGGAATGTGATATACCCGCAAGAACTAATCATAATGGCTCAAAGTGCGAACACGTCTCCATTACTTCTGTGTCGAGCCTGCTGCTGGCCCTTTGTTGGCTGGATTTAGTTGTGTAGAAATGGGACTACTTACAATTCTACTGTTTCTCACGGGACCTAACTTTTGCAAGGAACGGAAATAGTGTAATAATAATAATGCCTGCCGAATTTTAGCTAAGATGATCATGTCTATAGATACTAGCGCAGGACATATTAATGTAACGTAAGTGTGTGCGCAGGCACAAGTGCCTGTTCCTTCATTCTCCTATTCCAACGGGACGGCAGTCCGACACGACCGGAGAGAAGCCAGGCGTATATTCGGCTTAACATGCTTTATTCGTAAGCGTCAACTTCCTGACTTATCACTAGGGGACGAGTTGTGTGCTAGACCACATTGTACTTCTACTAGCATACCAACAGGATGACAAGTTCCCACATGTACTTAAATCATAATTTACCGTCAATGATATTATCATAGATTTACATAAATTATATTTTCATTCTTTTTTGTTATACCTCTTTTGGCGCGTTGGGGAAAAATTAAGACAGTCATGGAAAATCGACAACCTAAAGTTAGCTACATTCAAATTTTTTATTTTTCTCTTGTTACGCCAAAGAAGTATTACTTCTGAAGCACACATACACTTTTTTACATTTTATTAGTATAGCATACGGGGCTAACGACAAATCATAGCCTTTTGACGATTACTGACACCTATAGACATCCATTATACTATTGTCATGCAAATGCGTTGCCCTCATTTACTTCTACCATGAAATGAATCACCAACTACTCACAAATCGCACGAAATGCGACAGCATACCTGCCAGTTTATGACGGTGTCATGTCAGCGAGAGGAACCACCAATAGGTGCCTGCCTAATACAATTGTAGTGCAGCACGATGCGACATCTTACTAAAATACGTCTATGCATGCCTATATAGATCCCATGGTCCCAAGGTAATGACGTAACTGATCGACTCATTAAGCACATCGAAATGGCGACTGACTGCGTGCTCCAGCGGTTTCCAACGGAAGAGATCGTAATTCTTGGCGACATTAACACCAGCTATGATGAATGGTGCGGTTCATGATCAAACGATCAATCTGGAAGACCTTTTTGTGACTTCGTTTTGGCATATGGTCTAACATAACATGGTCTCGTCGCCCACGCGAACACCAGATGTAGGGACTCCTTCTGTGACCTTCTGTTGGCCTCTCACCCGGACAGTTACTTGATAGCCGTCGGCGCTCCTCTAGGATCGTCGGACCATTGCCTGATACGGAGTAGACGCACACCAAGGCCTCATATTAAAATCTGCCGTCGTGTCTGGCACTATATGTCTGCAGATTGGGGTGGTATGTGCCTGTTCTTTGCATCCTACCCATGGAAGCAAATCTACTTCCTGCTGGATAATTATGACACCATTGAAGACTACATGGCTGATGAGGTGTTGCAGGAAATGGTACTTTTTATTTCGGTCTCAGCGGTACCAATGGGCGGCAAGTTCTTGCCTTGGTTTGGTTGCTCCCGTCGTTCGTGCTATAATTCCTGGGTAATAGTGGCACCTACTCAGCAGGTATATAAATACCAGCGCATTAGAAAAGGAGTATAATTTTGCTTCCAGGTCTCTCAAAAAGTTATCACCAAAGCAAAGTCAGAGCATATAGGCAAAATTGGCGAACTGCTGGCCCGCCTTCCTTCGGAAATTTGGGCATTCTGGTCTCTCTCCAAGGCTGTCCTAAGAAATTTTGATCTCCCCACCATGGTTCAAGCCTTGTCGTGGCGGCGGGTCTTAGTAGCCTGGGGTGAACCCAGGCGAAGCCAATGGAACCGAGGGGGATCTTGCACCCCTCTTATGAGAAGAGGGAGCTTAAAGACCTTACCCCTGTACCGAGAACAATTCCTCCTCCTGAATATAAGAAAAGGGGACCTAAGAAAGGAACAGGAGGTGGCGCTTTTGCGCACGGGGCAAGGGGCGAGGATGGGAACCTAACGCCATTGCACTGTCCCAAAATCGGTGGGGTTGTCCTGTAGTGCAGGGTAACCTCATCTGTGGAGGTGGAGATGGTCCCTTAGGGGGCTGACCAGCTGTCGAGGTGCCCTGTTGATTGTTGTTCCGGGGCACCTCACCAATGGGCGGCACTGATGGGACTCGCTGTGGTTTTTGTGGGTATTCAGCACTATCATGTGCCGCGAGTCCCACACTCCACTGGAAATGCGCTATCCCAGGGCCGAGGAAGGCGCGTAAATGCGTCTCCCGCGTCAAAAAAAAAAAAAGGAAATTTTGATCTGCCATCCTTGTCATCCCTTCTAAGGTGTGACGACTCGTTGGCCCACAATTCAAATGAGAAAGCAGATTTTCACCACCACCTACAATCTCGCCTTGTGACTACTCTATGTCGTAAATAAATATCCGGCAAATCTCAATGGGGGAAAGCACTTCTTTCCATGGACACCCATATGTCGAGTGGGCCCAATGAAATCGCTCCAATCGAACTGCAAAGATGTGCTCCTTTTTGTTTGGTGACGAAGGGAGATGCATTTACGCATGATACCAGGGTGCCCGGGTAGACCCCCAGACCTATGTTGGACTCGGCCATTGGCTAGCTATGCGAACTAAACCCCCATAGGGGGCCTTCAGCCGCTATTAGTGGAGGGTCCCGGATCTGTAGGCAACAGGACAGGCTGGCCTCAGCGAAAAGGCCAGATTCACCTCCTCGGGGACTGTCTGGCTACTCTATGACTAGTCCCCACGACGCCTTGTCTTGATGATTTTGTGGACCGGGTTAACATCTCGGTCCGACAGGGAACACAGGGCGCTACTGAAGGCACCGCAGATAGCGCCTTCTTCGTACCCCCATTCGTCGTCGGCGGGTGGAGGCCGCGTCGGCAGCGTCCTCTCTCACCCACTCGTCGGCTTCCTTCTGAATGATGGTCTCGCAAAAGGAAGCCATCGCCTGGTAGGACTCGTCACTGCCTAGCATCGCGGCGATGATGCTCGACTTTGACAAACCCCCTCCGACAACTGATTTCAGATAGTGAAGCAGCGCCGCCCATCTCGGGCACACCTCGAGGGTGTGCTGGACCGAGTCCACCGCCGCGTCGCAATTGTGACACCAAGTCGTCACCTCCCTGTGGGCCGTCCAATGCAGATACTCAACGAAGCAACCACGCCCGGTGAGCACCAGCGTCAGACGGAAGGTGAGGGGTCGACGACCGAGCGCAATTCAGCCGTTATCTCTGTGACGTAGGGCTGCAACGCCAGGTCCTCCCCGCATCTCTGCATTAACGCCACATGCCCTAACCGGCGGAGCCGCAGGAGCTCATCATGCGTGGGGTTCAAGCCGAGAGCCCTTCTATCTGAGACATAGGAGTAGCTCTCGACAACAACCTCCGCCACGAGTTCCCACGGAGGTTCATTGGCTAGGGCCGTAGCTGCAGCTCACGAAACCGTACGGTTCCCCCTGATCGACCTCACTGCGACGACTTTACTTCTCGCAGCCAGACGATCCGCCTAAACCGGAGCACCGTACGTCGCCATACTCCGACAGACACCGGAGTACGGCTGCCTGCAGGCGGTAGAGGGTCCTCCGAGTTTCGGGAGGAGTCTGCTTAGTGCACTCGCCGCCTTCATGACCTTCGGTCAAACCATAGCAAAGAGTGGGCCGAAGGTCCACCCTCCGTCAAGGATGAGCCCCAGATACTTCATGTGGGGGCTCAACCTGACCCTCTCCACTCCGATCTGCAGAGCGGCCCCAGGTGGGGGCCTCCTATGGCCAGTCCCACGGAAGAGGAGGGCTTCGGTCTACTCTATCCTTACCCGAAGCCCCAACATCTCTATTCGGCTGATCACGACGTCTAGACCGACCCCGGCCGGCCGAGCCGCCTCCTTGTATGTCTTTTCCCGGGCATATACGAAGGTGTCATCCGCGTAGCAAATGACGCCCATTCCGGGGAGGAGACGGACTCCCAGGACCCAGTCGTACCCGACGTCCCACTGAATCGATCCAAGCACGGAACCCTGCGGGACACCACGCCTGATTCGCCGCCACGCCACGGACCCCGACCGGTTCTCGAGGGCCACTCTGTGACCGAAGAGATACGCACCCAACAGCCTCACGAGATAGGAAGGCTCCTTGAAGAATTTCAGTGCCTCTCGTATCAAGCTGTGCGGGAGACTGTAGAATGCGTTCGCGATGTCCAAGTACACCACGACCACCACCTTCCTCCTGTGTTCCACCTCACCCGTCACCGCCCGCAGGCGCTTGAGGGCGTCGATCGTCGACCGGTGTGCTCGGAACCCGAACTGTGATTCCGAGAGTCCGGATCCCGTGTCCTCCTCCAGATGCTGAACGAGATGGGAGGCCACAATCAATTCTAAAGCCTTCCCAGTCTCGTTCTGCACCACCGATCGAACCGACGTTGCCGAGTCCATGGGCTGCCCTGCCTTTGGAAGCAGGCAGAGCCGACCCCGGGGATTGACCGGTCCACAGGCAGCGGTCAAAAAGTTCCCGGAGGCTATCCCCAAGGTGCACGAGCGAGATCGCTAGCACTCTCCCGTGCACCCCGTCAGGACCCGGCGCCCTCTTCTTCCTCTGGAGGCGAGTCAGAATTGAAACAGGAAAAAATCCCCGATATCCTCCCAACTGGGTCCGGCTTGGGCATCTCCGTGATGGGGGCCGACTGGGCGCGAAGCTTGTTCCGCGCCCATTTGTCCTGGGGGCGTCTCCACCTGCTCCGGGTGTACTGCTTCTTGGCTCCATTGCAGGCGGCCCTGGCAAAGATGTGCTCCTGATTTGACACATGTCTTAATGTATCTTTTCCGGTCCTCATATACTGATGGCATCATCCCAAGGAATTGGAACATCACTCTGGTGTAACCTCCTAAAAAAGGCGACAACTTGGACGTTCTACTACAGCTCATCGGCTGAAATTATTTTACAAAGCGTAGATCCGAGCGCACATTTAGTGCTGTTCTCACCTTTAGGCTGGAACCCCGCAATATCAGCTCATTCCATTTGACCGTGTTCAACGTAGAGCGATTCGAATCGTCGACAATCAAGGTATTTCCAACTCGCTTGATACTATTCCCTTGCGTGGACATATCAATGCACTGTCCACATTTCCTCCTGCAGTGGAATTTCGTTACAGGACCTCGCGTCAAAATTCAAAATTTCACTGCCATATATCGACTGTTCGAAGTCCTCTACCGTGTGCTTTAAGCGCAACTTTTTCCCACGCACTACTTCTTTATGGAATCTGCTACCCCCTTCGATATTCCCGGATCGAAAAGCCTATTTAACTCTAAAAGGCCGGCAACGCGAGACCTCATGTGTTGTCTATGGACGTTGGTGACCATTTACTTACCAGTGGCCCAACTACCCGTTTGCCTCACATGCTATAAAAACCATTATAAACGTTACCCATTATAATAATAAGTAAAGTACATAACAATCAATGTACGAAATCTCGGATCAGATTGTGATGGAACATGCTAGCACATGTTCAGTGGACGCCTGGGAGTGAGGGAGGGAGAAGACGCCCAAGAAACATGTTTTACTTTATTTTTGTAATGCCATGCATACCAGATGCAGATGTTGCTAAAGCTGTTAATAAAACCTACATAAAACCAGTCGAAAGGGAAAAGCCCACTTAGCTGAATATATAAAACGTGAGGATGTAAAACTTGATATTCTGATTACATAATCACTACCTATCTAGTCCCAGCACGACCAATTCCCAACTTAGGCAATAACATGTGGGTTTTTAGATAGCGATTATGCGTGCGGTTTTCCTGTCGAGTTTAGTACCGTGGTTAGTTACCATATATTCACATACATCTTTGTAATAACTCATCTATGTGGGTTAGAGTCATGACAATAGACCTAATCACAGCGGCCAAAGGCTCTGGCAGTTGTCGATAGTAGCACCTTGACACACCCTCCCGCCTTACCCCAGCCCGGGTGAAGGTGCGTAAAGCATTCCATCATCTTGGGAAAAATGTTCTTCCCGTCGGTGTTGTATAGGGATACTTTTTATTTCGTTGTTACCTATTGACTTGGGTAAAAATAAATATTTTGTTGTTTTTTACTTTCATTGCGTCACCTATTCGAAAGAACATAATTTCCACTCGGCAGTAAAAAGTTTAGAAATGAAGATATATATAATAATTCGAAATGTTACTCTTTAACCACATCTCCGAAGAATAGCTGCTTCAGGTTTTGAGTGAGGAACTGGAAACATAGGAGGAGGTAGTACCATGCATAGTGCACAACACTACATCCTCCAATGCAACTGAATTGGGCCGGAATGACCTCTCGCTCACATAATATCGCCGTAGTGTGGCTCTATGCCCTCATTGAATTGAAAACCTCCCCGTTCTTTTTCGTCAGTTAAAAGTATAGCAGACGTTGTGTAAATTGTGATAATACGTACTGATCGATCGAACTTGTAACTATATAAAATAGTATCGCAACAAAATTGTGCAATGGTATCACTGGATCCGCTGCTTCATTCAGTAGCCAAGTTACGTAACAACTCATAATTTAAAACGCAGCCAAATGTCCTATTGTACCAATAAACTTAACGGCCCGTATTGGAAAGAATCCAATCCGCATAGCAAACAATTTGAATCACAAATAAAAAAAAGAACATGCCTTTAAATATGGACCTTGCACGACATGTAGAGCATTATGTGTACCCTCGTGGTTTTAACGAGTAAAAGTAAAGAATGACAATGACAGCAAATAACGCTAGATGCTCGTTTTTTTATAATATCGGGGGGCAAACGAGCAATAGGAGCCTTTTTTACGACCACCGACGCCCATGAACACCCACATAATTACTATGTCGATACGTTGCCTTATATTCTCCTCCCCTCCTATCGGTCACGGGCTATTCGCAAATCGCACGATATGCGACCCCGGCTATTCTGGCCTAATTCTCTCTAGAATCAATTTCAATATTATTCCTGAAAAGTGTCATTTTAGCCACTACCGTCAGCTACTACAGACACTCTAAAGTCTAGATATCCAACGGACAAGCGAAGACTTAAATGTCTTCTGGCTTAGGGAGACGTTAGTGGGATAGACGCCCCCCTTTTCCTGCACGTCGGAACAGATGCACGGAATAGTTTTTGCGCCGTAACTGATTTTTCGGATCAATGCCACATTCTATTGTATCTTACATGTTTTTATTCTTGATGTTTTATATATACTGTTATACCGCCTATTATACATCTTGAGACTTAAAGTTTAGGGTTCAGCGATTTGACATCAGGACTTTTGGGACTAAAACAACACCTCAAAGTTAAGGGCGGTACACATATTTGTTTCATCATACGTACTTATTGTTAAATGCCCAATTCGATCATGTTTTCAAAGATAATGTCAATCAGTATGTCAATTCTTAGGCCTACTGATGTCTTGCTTGATATCTGATACAAAGATATATAAAAATGTATTATGAAAATTGTAGGATGGCGCAGAATTTAGACAGGGATTTTCGAGTAACAAGAGAACAGTCCGGATAGTGTAGACATAACCAAGGGCATTTAGCCGGGTTTCGCTTGATAGCTAATCTGTTGGTGATCCAAAACCTAGACAAAGTAGGATCTTAGGCAGAGCACTAAGAAATGACGATGTGAATTGTAGATAATACATTATAATGTAGATGTTATGAATGCTCGTCGACGAGACTGGGTTTGGTTCTCAAAAGGAACCATACCCCTATATCTCGCAGATGGGAGAGATTTATTCTGAGAGGAGGGTGTATCTAATAGCAAATTTAACTATTATTGTCTAGGAGAAATGAATAATTCTCTTGGGTTAACATTTGTGATGCTGATGTTGTTCAGGAAACGCTTGGTGCATCTAGTTCTATTTAAAGGTATTGTACTAAATGACATGTGAGAATATGACTATCAGCAGCGGTGATGGGCAATAAATGCCTGCAGTAGGTACTTACCCTCCACCGCACTCTGATTCAAGTTCTGCCTAAGCAAGTGTGAAATCATCTCGGTTGCATTGCCGCAGTTGTAGTAACTATAATGTGAAAAACGTACATTACATTTTCAACACACGAATGCGGTCAATACGTCTACAGAATATTCATGGCATCACAGCGGGTATTATTATATAAATTCGTTCCGTAAAGCAGCAATGTGGTCCCAGCCTTGTCCAGACATCTTGGGTGAAGCTCACTCACGCTCACTCACGCTCACTCACGCTCACTCACGCTCACTCACGCTCACTCACGCTCACTCACGCTCACTCGTTGATGGCGCATAAGTGCGTTTCCTCTCCTCGTTAAACAGGCAGACATAAAACAATGCCGGTAGCGTGAAACTTTATACTATTGTAAAATGTAAACAAAATGGAAGCCTTCGAAATATGGGCAATGTTTGGATAATTTCAAAATATTGATAATAAAGGAGCAGTTCTGGAGCTGTTCCGTAAGGAACGACTTAGGCGCGTGGTGTGGAAAACACATGATGATCATAGCATCTTTTCTTTCTTCTTAATTCTTAACGAACCGCCCTGCCTTATTATAATAAGATTTTGGCTGAAAGGTTTAATATTACACTTAACTAATTACTGATTATGAGGCCAGTAACTCCTAATGAGGGCCAATATTTTCTATGGGGAGTGTTCCGAGAAACTGTTTGCCATATTACCAGCAGCAGACTTCCATCGTGGGACATCACGACAGACCTCCAAGTTCCACGCCCATTATTTTAATGTACGTAAATCCGCAACAGTGCGGTCTTAACGCCACTTCTTACCGCGTACAACTGTACTGTGGAACCAGCTGAATCCCTCGGTATTTCCGATGTGATACGAGCTAGGGGTCTTCAACGAAAGAGCATACCTATTCCTTAAAGGCCGGCAAAGCATATGCAAGACGTCTAGACTGGTAAATAGTTAGTGACTACCGCTATCCACCTGCTCGTTTGCCCCCTATCTGTTAAAAAAGATACACCTGTATGGATTTTATGAAGGAAAAATAAAATTACATTAAAGTATCCAACCGGATACTACGGAACCTTTACAGTCAAACAGTATTTGAGGTCAAATGACTTTTTTTTATTAATTGTAATCGCGTTTCGATCTCTGCATCCTGCGGAAGGGATTGATGTAACCTTCAAATGTGAACCTCTCTTCAATGCCTCAATCTGCGGGAGTCTACATATTTCTAACGTTACTTGATTGCTCTTTTGCGGGGCAAATACTATAAAAAAAATACTATAAAAAAACATCAACAGACATAGGAAGTAGGAAAATTCACAATTATCGTTACTAGTGGGATATAAGTATAATTAAGCGGCAACGCTAAATACGCATGACAAACAGATGACTGACTCTACTCGATTACATATTTAACTATCAGCAGGTGGAATTCCCCGATCTTCGTTAACTACTTGGGTTATGATTCATCAGAGACGATGTATGTGTTTTTGTAAAGATACGATTTATGTGTTTTTGTAACAATAATTAAACAATAGTATTATAATTGATATAACACAGTACATAATTGAGCGTACAAATTTTATATTACGAGCGTAATTGAAAACCTTCAAAACAGAATGAAAGGAAACAAAAAGAGTGGCTTTTGGAGAATATACATAAATATTGACATTGTGTTACACTTCTTAATGGAGTGAACATCCCTCAGCAAGGATAGGATTAAATGTAACGTTCCTGACAATATAGGAGGTTGCTTAGTTGGAGAGGGATGTACACATACCCTCGATTTTATAAATCTATTTAAGTTGACACGGTAGTCGCTAAGGACCTGAGTTGTTATAAAACGACCTTAAAAAGAATATCCACATATAACTATAGAATTATTTACACATCCTTGACCTGGGCAGTTTTTTGGAAGATGTAGTGCCATGCTGCATAGGAGGAGGTAGTGCCACGCATAGTGCGTGACAGTACATCCTCCTATTCAACGGAATTGGGCCGGCACGACCGAAGAGGTACCTCTCGCTCACATAATACCGCCATAAAGTGACATCTTTAGTGTCGCGTTTCGAGCGGATTGTGAGTAGCCGGTGGCCCATTGGGGGGAGGGGGGTAAAGGTGGGCAACGCATCGGCATAGATGTTCATGGGCGTCGGTAGTCAAAAAAAACCCCGTTTGCCCCCTATTTTTTATAAAAAAAGTATTGACACCCGCGACTGCTGCCGTAAATTGCACAGCTCATACCCGCTGCGTACGAGTCAAACGGCCGTCACAACAAGACGGTTCAGTTCCCATTAACAAAATTGGCAATGCAATCAACTTACAATAACAAGGTCGACAAAAAAAAAACAAATTTCAGGTAAATGACTTACAAGTTGATATTTTTGGTCATAATTATTGACACCTTTTGTTTGTACGTGTTAGTCAATTTACATAATTATTTACTCCTTTCATTGGATTGTCATTTTATAGAAGTTAGCTGTATTTTGTAAATTTATTGATCTTATTAGATAATGTAACAGCCTCAACGAAGCGTGGCCAGCTCAGCTAGCAGGTATTACAATACCTGCTAGCTACCTATACCTACCCACGTCTGTCTGTGTTTCGTTGAAAGCGGTTTTTCGGTCCAAATTTGACATGGAGATACAATAAACTCTAAGACATGTGGTGAACGCAGATATTTTTTTACATTTAATTTTATTTAACTCCTTCAGCCGAAACAAATACAGAGACTAGTGCAAAACAATCTCGACGTGCAATATTTTGAACACGACAATATTTTGAATTAGACAATGCTTTGAATAACATGACAATATTTTGAATAAGACAATATTTTGAATTAGACGATGATTTGAATAATATGACAATATTTTGAATAAGATAATATTTTGAACTAGACAATGCTTTGAGTAACATGACAATATTTTGAACATAACAACATTTTGAATTAGATAATGTTTTGAATAACATGACAGTGTTTCGAATAAGACGATATTTTCATTAATACAGTAACATTTTGAAAAGTGCATACAACTTTTTTTAAGGCCTTGATCTTGAAATATACAAATCACATTCTTTACTTATTCGGGGAATGATTCCAGAAGCTTAAGAGCAGCGACTGAACACGCTAACCACCACTCTATGTGACGAATACAATCGACTATATACCGAGTTGAAAAGTGTGTCCATAGCCTTAGACCCTTCGATTTCGCACGAGTGCTTTTTTAACGCATTTTAAAATATTCACAAATCGTGGCCCAATCACACGTTCACACGCCGGCGCTCCTTAACGCCCATATGCTCCATTTCAACGCTTTATTTAACACGAGAAAAAAAAACGGGAACGGGGCCGTAAGGTGAACTGGACAACTGTCTATCGAATATTGACGTGCACATAGATTCGCACAACCAGATATCTCGCAGTGAGAGAGATCATTTGACTCCGAAATACCTCCTGACCATGCATTGTTGTCGGTCATTGACTATTAAGTAAACCGATCGCCCGGCGGTATTAAACAGAATTAGACAAATATTTCTTATTGATTTAAAAGTGACACTGCAAATTTAATTCACAGTTCCCTATATACAGGTCAATGCAATAGTTGCTTTAGAATTACGCAAGTAATCGAGTTGTTTTCATTTGCATTTTCACATCCGATTAGAACGTATCGAACGGACGGCGGAAGGAGGAAATAATACTCTAATTAATGCTGCTTAATGTTTTAACGTCCGTTACGTGCACGTACCCGGAGGCCGGCATATGTCTTACCTGCATATCCGACATGAGTAAAAAATTTAAAACCGGCCCAAATAGAGTCGGAGTGGCCTGTGAGGGGTTCCGTAGTAGCAAACCAAAAAAATATCCATATCATCAATTAACTACAAACCAAAGATGTTGTTGGTATAGTTTATAATATCACAATAAAACTACTTTTACGGATTCTATCGCGGTTTATCTAATTATTCAACTAGCCTGACGTTTCAGAAGCTTTACAGCAACCATGTCACGGGTGGACTGAGATGACAGATGTCCAGATGTTATACATTTTTAGGACTACCCCAAGAATTATAATTTTAGTTGTTCCGATTAACGCAAACAGTGCTTATTATATTTTGCTGTCTTGTGGTGTTATGTTTACTTTTGATTGCATTATGTTTACCACTGGGAATTTGGATGTTTTTTTTATTTCAATAGCCTCACGGATCATTCATGGAAGGAATCGGTGTTCCCCAGTGAGGATTTGAAAGGAAATCATTAGTCGTTTTATAAATACGCGCGTAACCGCTTGTAAAAGTTGACAAACTTACATTCGCGGGCGCTTGCACTTATGAGTATGAAATGAAAAGCCCCTCTTTATTTGACATGAATTTAAGCTTGATCCTGCCACGCATTCCTGAGAAAATATTTTCATAATCATAAAGAAGGACAGGCGGGACGACGGATAGACAACAAAGTCATCATGTGACGAGTCCTTTCTTCCTTTTGAAGTACGAAACTCTACAGTAATGTGTTATGTGAAATTGCTAATCCACACTAGCCAGTGTATACGTCTGATACCCATCTAGTTGGATTACGGGAATACGTGCTCTACAGTGGATCGTATAAACACGCACGGCCCTGAATCCTGCATTGCGAATGTTACCCATGTTACTTGCACACAAGAGAAGTATGAGGGAGCTGGATGTAAACGGGGTATATTATGTAAGTAAGTAAGATAGGTTTTGTTATAAAAAATATTTCAATATTCTAAAGCTCTAACAATATTGTTCTTGAACTTTAAAACTTCCCCTTATTGTGGCTGAGTAATCTTTTATGTCTACGTCCTTGACCATTTAAAAAAGTGCACAAAAAGCACGTTCGAGCTGCGCTAGCCGCTGCGAACTGGTCCGACAACTTTGCAAGAGAAAAAGGAATGCAGAGCTTTTGTTAGAGTTCGCGTTTCGAAATAACTTTCTAGGTCGATATTTTCCTGGTATATTAAAGTGAATACAGCTTTAAGGATTGATTTCGATATATTTTAAATAAAATATGAATCTCGAAGCTTTCACCCGCGACTTTTTACGGTTGAGTGTACCCCAGGTTATTTTCGGCAATTAGTATACGCCACTTTTGAAGTCTCGTATTCACCATGGGCATTCGCCTCGTATCAAAATAGTGCGTAGTTCTTTAAAAGACCTATCTTGATTATTTTCCAAAATATCTCCGCTGTAGGGACAGTTGCAAGTGAAACCTACTCATTACAAGTATAGGTACTATATGTGTATAAGCAATTCTACAACTGCATTTTCAATTCTAATGAAATCGGGCCATTGAAATTTTTAGCAGATATAAGATTTTGGTCCCCAAGGAACTTTAATAGGTAGGCACGGCAACACATTCGGCTTGAGCATTGTCTGGATCGGTGGTTACACTCTAAGTTCACCAGTTATCTTCTCTGTAGATATAATTAGCTTATGTAAATATAAACTAACAGCTGCGCGCGCGTGAGCAGCGGTCTCTAACAAAACACACAAACCACTTCCTGAGGAGTCGAATTTTGTAAAATCCCCTCTTTAAGAGCACCCTACGCCCTAAAAAGATGCCCCAGGCGAAATGTGAAGCTACTAGCACTTGTAGTTTTTATGGAGAGTGAGTGGCCTTTTGCTTTTCACACGCCGGCCCGCCCTAAGTCTTTGACTGACTAACTGATCTGATCTACTGATCACATGAACGCACAGTTCAGCATCAATCAAGCTGCGATTTGATATTCACCCAGCTTTGGGCTGCCCTCTGTTTTCTTGGTTTATTAAGTCATTCCAATCTTGTACTACCCGTTTAGACTGGGTGGGAAGGAATTGGATCTAATCTTTCTGTTAACCCTGACAACACATGAGTAGCTGCAGTGGTGTAATCGAGTGGTGGGACGAGCCCGTTTAGTGACCTGTGTGTTGCAGCAAAAGCTGAGATGTGAAAGAGAAAACATTCCAAAGGAATTAAATAGAGGTTGAATATTTGTATAAAAGTAGATTATTTATGTAGGTTTTGATTGAATACCCGGATATGGTTCCGGATTGATTTGCGAGTCTTAGGTGATTGCATATCTCACTATACAACGGTCAATTAATTTTAATATTCATTGACTTGTCGCCGTAAGTGATAAAATAGGTTTGCACCGATTAACTTGTGGTCGTCGGTCATGTGAATTCTCAATTGTCCCATTGTTGCAGTTCTTCAACAGCTGGTAATCATTTACTTCTGTTTACTTAATTATTTCACACCAACATAATATACCTGTTATGGCCCATTGATGGGGAGGGGATGATTGGAGGGCAACGCATCTGCGTAACAGTCACGGGTGTCGGCGATCAGAAGGCTGCGGTTACTCGTGTGCCCCCTTATGCTATAAAAATACGCCGTCATCATGATCGTCACCGGATGACGTCCACTGCTGGACATATGTCCCCATACAGCGCCAGAGGCCACGGTCACGAGCCCCTTGCATCCTGCGGCTCGAGGTCGTCAGTTCCTCGGGTAGGAGGCTATCCAGCACTCACAACAAGCTTCTCAAGTGGCCGTCCCGCACCGGGTAGGAGGAGTGTTGAACATAATGTGCACAGTTGTTTAATTATTATTATATTCGAATTATTTCGTAATGAGCAACGCCGGTGACAATGGCTCCGTGATCGCATTTACCACAATGAGCCACCTGGGTTTCTTAACCAGAGTAAACTCCTCCAGTGTAGCCATCAATTTACTCCTCCATTAAAAGACGAAGGCCCTCCATCTTGTGAACCTGATTCGGCTGCGAGGACAATAGTAATGATAATATAATAATATTAATATCTGTGGACTTATCACACCACGTCAGCCTAGCCCCGTGCTAAGTACCGTAAGGACTTGTGTTATCACCAGACAAATTTATTTAATATTTTTATATGTTTAAGAAATTTTATATATTTAAGATTTTTGTTATAGAAATACATATGATACATATATAAATAATCCACGACCTAGGCGGGATTCGAACCCGCGACCTCCAGCGTAACACGCGGATTAACCGCCACGTTGCCAACTGAGCCAGCCGGTCGTCTATTTAGGTGTGCGACACGTTACATTTTGTTTTCATAGTATAAGAGGGAAAATGAGCAGTTGGAACTAATTGATGACTACCAACGCCCCACATCCGTTATGTAGACCATTTTTCCTCCTGCAATTCTGCCATCCTCACCTCCATTGGGCACCGGAGATTCACATACCGCACGAAGCGCAACCGCATAGCAATAATTTCACGGCGGTATCATGTTCGGTTTTATGAGTTATAGCCGGCAAGGCCTATAAGTTGTTCCCCGCTCACACTATATTATATAATTCTTTCAAGAAATTCGTGTAAACCTAAAAAATACTTTAAATCCAATTTCACAATATCGATTAAATGTAGTCATTGCTGAAACTTAATTGAAAAGCGATATACTGGTATAGATTAGATATTGTCTGAATAGCCTTGGTACCGGGATTAGAATTCGATATTGCGCTCGACATCTAAGTACCATAACATTTCGTAAGTATCGGTGTTCTTGATAATTGTATGACTTATTGTAACGACTTAGTTTCAGCTTTGACGTCAAACAAAACAAAAAAAAAAAAAACATTTTAAAGTTACACTTTTTTATCGCGTCAGGGAAGAATAATGAGAGTAAATTTTTATGCGCGCACCCGTTACGAAGAACCGATTCCCTGAAGTTAGCTCGTTAGCCCAAAGTAGTATAACTTCTAACGCGGATACACACACACCTTTTTAAAGTAATTTAATAGTATATAGTAAGGCGGATATACTGAGATACACATGGATTACAGAGTGATCCACTAAGGTTTCCACTTTTTTCTTTTCAGGTAGAGAACCCTAAAAAGGGACCGTTAAGGATTTCCAACTCGAAAGACTTAAGTTCTGTCATTTTAGCGATTTAGTGGAGATATTTGTAATGACTTAATAACGACTTGGTAACATTCCATTTGTAGATTTGTTCAATAACCATTGCTCTATCTTTGTCAGAACTAGGGATGGTCAGTTTTAGACAATATAGCTTGCTCTAAACTCCATGATATTTTGAGAAGTCTCTAAAACAATCCATGAGATTGACAATGAATCGTTTTCCCATGGAAAGAGTGCGCGCTTCTATTGTTAAATGGCCTGAATGATTAAAAGACTGTACAGTGTGGTGCACCGGAACTATCAGCAACTCACCTCGGCGACTGGTTAGTCCCTCATAATGGACTGGACTCCACCAACAGAATTTCTTTGTCACAATATCTACGACAAGGCTAAATATTTAGAAATTGAAATCTCAAATCCTATCGCTAGGCTACCTTCGTTAGTAGGTTCACTACTGAACGTTCGCGCTATGTATTTTTTTTGCTGAAGTTAGTTTTTATAATTCTAGTTTGAATAAAAACATTTTTATTTCAGCGATTACTTTTACTATCGATACGTGAATAAAACTTTGGACCCCTTCTTAGGAAAATTGCGCTGAAGTAGAAGTACGAATTTCGGCACACTTGTAGTTTATGTACAGGGGAAGTGCAGAACGCTAACATATTTATGCAATTCGAAATAGATGTACTATAACTTCGCGAGTTTGTAGTCCTAGCTTTTGGCGAACCCGTGGGGCTGATGTTTTGGTTGTGGGTGCGAACCTCGCTCAACTACATGCAGGTTATATATGCTTACAACTTTCAATGATTAGCATACCACCCAAAAAAGAAGTGATATAAAAGGCTTGTCATTGATATATCATAGAGTAAAGTTCGCGTGTCTAAATAACATCATCAGTAAAATTTCAAAATTTTACAGAATTATTCAATTTACGTTTTGTTATAAAGTAGACTCTTAAACGGTTGGATGCACGACCCGGATTTAGGACACTTTCATTGAAACGTCAAACGTCGATCGAAGGTCAAACCGACTCCCATTTTGTTTTTTATATGCCAAAGCATTTAAGGGCTATAACGAATGGTAATGTTTAAAGTCACCTTAAACTTGACGGAATTTAGGTATTTACGATATAAAAAACAAAGTATATATAAACAATAGTTTAGAAAATAACAAGACCATGAAACGAATCCTACACTTCTACTAATATTATGAATGCGAAAGTGTTTTTATTCTTTCACATAAAAAGCACAGAACAGGTTCATAGGAAATTTGGCGCAGATTTTTAGAGCAACTATTTAATATACACATAATATTACAATCGGTAATAACGTAAAAAATAATTTGCATCCTGAAAACAAATTATTCCCTTGGAATAGATTTTACGCGGGACAGAGCACAGAACAAAAGCAAGGGATTACGTTGATTTGCCTGGAATTTCATCATCGGATCCTGTCTCGGTGACTATAACCTCAAGTGTATTTGTACCAAATGTACCAAAATAGAGTCTCTCTCTACTTGCTGAAAGCTGAAGAACAAGGTCGTTACAAAAATACACTTAGTTATCTCTTAAATCTAATTTAGATGGTACGTGGGTTCACACGTGGGTGTCAAGCGCGAGGTAAGGGGAACTGTTTCTAGAATAGCAGCTATACAAAATCTAAAAACAGTAGCATATAATCAATCGGCTCATATGATGTATAGCTGTAGAGGAAATGCTAGTGTAAAAGTGTATGCGAGACATAAGTTCACCCTCTATTCGACCATTCTCCAGAAAAATCCTTATAACCTTTCGGTCCGACCAGGGACCCCTAACTGGAACCTCACGTGTGGGGTTGAAAAACTATACGACTGTGGAGGTGAATGATTTCCCAGTCAATCTTTCACCAGTTTTGTGGAAGGGCTCACATGATACACGCTTCCTACAGATGATTCAACACTGAGTGTGGAACTCTAGAATTTCACTTTCGATCGTTTAATAGTTTTCAATAACAGATCTATGTATGTACGTAGTATATTTTAGTGCATTGTATTAACCCTAGAATTAACATTTATTGCACGCCGTGGCCTAAACCTGGATTAGGCCACGCCTTATTGTGACCTAAGTAGTCATTTTTATGCCGTGGGTAAAATTATTGACTAACATCATTGTTGCTACTTTTAACTTAGTAGGAGTTACGTGCTAGTTCATCTTTTGTTCTACTCCTACATTTATTTAGAACCGATTAACTGGATTTCTGTCAGCATAGAACAATAAATGAAAAAAAAAAATATTTTGTCATGCATATAATTATTGAATTTGAGTTGAGCTAAATTTACAAGCCCGCAGATTACGTATCTAAAATAATTATTGTTTATGTAAGTATTGTATTATTACGTTTTAGAATTTGATTTTAACATGCTTTTACTGGGTCATGTTGTACCAACTAACTAAATTACTAGGTATATAATAAAATCTAAGTATCTGAGTGGTGATACAACAATTAGAAGTCCGTGTACTCTAATTACTGTATCGTCATGCAACTTGGCAATAGCCTTCGAGTGGGTCTGATGATGGAATTGGAATAAGCAGATGGAACCTTTGATTGCCTACAAGTACTACTATTTTAACTATTAATTTTACGTATTCTAGATTTCTGTTTCGTCTTTAATTACTTAAAATCAAATCGAAAAAGACATTCAGAACTGGCGAGTTTCCTTAAATAATTTGTACTGAATGTTCTAAGCGAGTTTCATATTAATTGATTGTTTTAACTTTCTCTCAAAAGTAAATAAATAAACTAAAAATAATGATGGTGATTCTTTTCTTTCAACTTTTTGTTGAATAATAAATTTAAACAATAAAATGTTAAGAAAATAATATAAATAACTTCAATCATCGAAGGCTTCATAATACAGGCTGCGTGGGAGTAGCGAGGAACGACCAGTTCGTTGTAATAGTCAGCCTCAGATAGTGTCCGTGCGTTGCTTCGAACCGGCGCACGCGCATATCTGATACCGGTTTCACTATAAAAGAGCGCGTTTACTAAACACGGCCAATTTGAGTTGGCAACCTGTGAAGAAGTACAACACAGAAAATGGAAAACTTTACGTTCAGACACGGCGATCATGACCACGACCACGACCACGACCACGATCACGACGATGGAACTCGGGAAGTGGTGTTGGCCAAGGGTGTCGCTATGGCGGTTTTGTTTTGCGCCTCTATGATCTGCGGTATTGTGCCCTTATTATTGGCGAAGAAATTAAAATGGATCAAACCTGACGAGGCGGGAAACCTCAAGTCTTCCAACAGGATCGTAATGACCCTACTGTCTTTCGGAGGCGGCGTCCTTCTGTCGACGACATTCCTGCATTTGGTTCCTGAGGTCGATCATAACATCGAAGACTTAGTTTGTGAGTAACTCTTTGTTCATTTGAACCATTTACATATCGTGCTAGTGAAATGCAATGTAGTTTTTAGGTACCTTCGTATTTTATTAGAAAGAATTTACATAATGAATAATGTCATTATGGTAGGTTGCGAGTGTTACAATCACAATTAACGTGTATTTACTTATTTTTTTTTGCTGACGACCAAAGGCTACATCTAGATTATGGATTTTCCTGTATACGCCGGGTGTTTACGACCAGCACATCTTGTAAACACCGCATTTCTTGGCTGCGGTAAAACATCACCATCAACACCCGACCAGTGTGCAGGCATGTTTCAATAGACGTCAGGAAACATCGTAGGCTAATGAGTAAACTCGACACCCGTCTAAACCCTTCGCCGGTTTTACAACACATAACTAATATATGTGGACTTATCACAGAAAATATATGATCTATCTAGTGTGAAGTCAGCCACAGCACAGGGCTGCTAAGTATCGTATGGACTTGTGTTACCAGAAAACGGAAATATCGTGCATCAGAAACAGTCATAGAAGTACTCGTACATATGTCTATAGTGCACGTGTACTATAAATATATATAAACGGGATTCGAACCCACGACTGCTGGAATATACGCTACGTGATCAACTGAGCCAGCGGATCCTGATGATATCCTCAATGATAAAACATAATGTCTGATGTTAAAATTAACATCGGATTTAGGCAATTATACATACAATCATTACGCATGCGCAGATACAAATACAGCGTAGGACATCTAAATAAATATACATACATTTAGTCAGACATAATACAGATCTTTAGGTATATAAATATACTGACCTACGTATAAACATAACACATAATATCATATTCTAATATAATATAAATAATTCGGAATGGACTGTTGTGTTGCTCAATATACAACGTGAGATCTAGCGCAGTTTTCCCTCTCCCAAACCGGTTAGAACTTCAGAAAATGTACTTCAACACATTAAGGAAGTACAAAAATTTTATCATATTAATTTTGTAAAAATATTAGACGCCACTCTTCACAATGAAAAAATAAAACGATGACGTTATTTTAATAATTAACGAGTAAAAAATTAAATATATACAAGTCCGAGTCGCCACACCTGCCCACGGACTAGCAACACAAATAAGTTGGCAAACTTATATTTGCGGGCACCTGCACACATACTTGCACGAAACAAACACCTCATATACGTTTGTAATGCTTTATATTAGTGTTATAGTTATATTTTTATAATTGATGTTTCTTGCCTGCTGTTATTTAACATTAGCTATTGTTTTACTCGCGCAAAATCGATTCCAAGGGATTCATAGTTCAGTAATTACTTTCGTAAAGAATTCTTTGCATAAAGTAAATTCTATAACCTACTATAATAATTATAACAATCCGCTGAAAAACGTGCTTCGACAAGCAGATCTCTATGTGCCGTGTAGTTGTATATTTTTGGCAACACGTATGTTTGGTTAACGACTTAATCCTAATGAAGACAGTTTAAAATAAATATATTATTCATTCTTAGAAGGCGATATTTAATTCAAATAAAATATCTAGTGATATAGAATCACTTCGTGGCAAGTCTTCCAAATCGGGATTTGGAATACAAAACTTGTACGAATACTTAGCTGTTTTTTTTTTCAGTTCGTGTGATGTATACTCAATAACTGGTTGTATTTTCACACTTACATTTATGCGTGACGTAGGAGACCTGTGTTTTGAGTAAAAAAAACAAAGCAATGATAATTTTTGATAGATGAATTCAGATTAAATTGCTCTTATAATATTTCCGTTGACATAGTAGTTTTTTAATATAATACAGGAACCTTTACAGTACTCCCTTTATTGTCACTAATCAGTACTTATTATGTCTATATATAGGTGTAATATTTTAACAGTGTATACTCTATAATTAAATATAAAAATATCATCAAGCCGATCCTTAAACGTAAGAATCGAATGTAATCAGCACCCCCGGTATTATAAACGGAACATTTGGAACACTTGAGAATAAAGAGTGTCAAAATTAAAGTCTAAAAACCCTTAAATTAGGTTTTCGAAGAACTGAGTTCTGTATGTCCGTTACGTCTTTAAGGAAATCTCACAACCTATACGCAGTCACGATCTTTAACGATACAATAGTTTAAAGTTTTCCTTATGTTGTTCGTATAATCGTTACTTAATATACTTTTCCAAATGAAGATATAGTAAGTTCCTCTGTAGAGAGAGTTAGGCCATTATTTCCACAAATTTTATTTTGCAATACCTTAGTAGAATTGTTAAATATTTTATATATATTTAAATCAGAGAAATGAAATAAAAACAGCTCTTGTCAACAATTTTACAATGTACGTATTTTTTGTCCTTTTTTTTTTTGTTGACGCGGGGTAACGCATTTACGCGCCTTCAATGGCCCTGGGTGGGGTCCAGGGGTGTGTGGGGCTAGCGGCACATTATAGTGCCGAATACCCACAAAAACCATCGCGAGTGCCATCAGTGCCACCTTTGGTGGGGTGCCCCGGAACAGCCAATCATCAGGGCACCTCGAGGGCTAGTCAGCCCCCTAAGGGACCGACGCTACCTCCACAGATGTGGTTGTCCGCGCCACAGGACAACCCCACCAACTTTGGGACAGTGCAATGGGGCGAGGTTCCCATCCTCGCCCCATTGCACTGTCATTGTTTTTTTCTCTTTACAAAGAGTATACACCTCCTCGGTTCAATTAGCTTCGCCCAAGGTCTCGAAACACCCCAGGCTACTGAGCCCCACCGCCACGACAAGGCTTAAACCATTGTGTATTTTTTGTCCTGCATTAGAATATAATATAATGTAACTTTCTTCATGTAGTAAATAGGCTGTTAAGCAAATATATAAAACTTAATGTACTTAATCTACTTAATTCTTATTCTACATAAATCTCAACGTCTATGTCGAATCTTCTTATCGACGATGCGGTACATTTTAGGCAAGCGTGCTTCTGGTAAAACAATGGTTAAGTGAGGCTAAGATACCATCACACATAGGAACTATTTGGACTAGTTGCTACTTTCAATTATTTTTGTCATAGCCATCTAATACCACATATATGAATTACTAAGAATTGCTAATTTCAATTGTGTGTGTCATAGTGGTCTAAATCCATATAATATAACGTATATGGACTATTTGGAATTACTATTTTCAATTACTTATGGCCCGGAAAAAAAAATTGAGCTTTGTAGTTTCCAAAATATTTTATCACTCATAACTAATTCGTTTCTAAATATTATCTGTTCCATTCCACAATATTTATGTTTATCATTATAGGTATCAATTTTAACATTCGGCAAACGAACGCACTTCTTGGAAATCGAAACCGTTTGAGTAATTTTTATAGAGCGTGTTCTGAAAAGTTATGCGAAAAAGTACAATTGTTTACTGTAATTAGAATGTACAGGCTGTAGCCGAGAGGAACATTACCTAATGATTGCGCAACTCGGCCGCTTGCCAATGGGCACGCGTGTCGCCGGCTGCCAGTGACCGCTCATCTCAACGTTGCAGTATGCGAGTGCGAGTGCGAGTGCGGCTGCACTAAACTGTACACACTGTAGAAATGTCCTGCAGGATTGTAATCACTTCGCAGGACCGTTACCATTCTGTAGTACTGTTGTCACTAGTCGTCTTCACTATCGGCATAAGCATTTCTTTATAGTATGTTAATGAACACCACCATCGTCATAAGCGTAATTTTCGCTCCGTAGCCAGGATAGGGAGCCTTGATACGTGTTTCTTGACATCAGACTCTATGACAAGTATAAGAATAGGGAAGCCTTGGTACGTGTTTCTTGACATCGAGCTCTGTGACAAGTATAAGGATAGGTAGCCTAGGTACTTGTTCCATTACATTGAACTCTGCGACAGGTACCAGGATATGCAGCCTTGGTACGTGTTTCTTGACATCATACTCTACGACAAGCATCAGGACAGGTAGCCTTGGTACGTGTTACTTGACATCGAACTCTACGACAAGTTTCGGGATAGGCAGCCTTGATACGTGTTTCTTGACATCGAATTTTAGGACAAATATTAGGATAGGCAGCCTTGGTACGTGTTTCTTGACATCGAACTCTACGTCAAGTATCAGGATATGCAGCCTTGGTACGTGTTTCTGGACATCGAACTCTACGTCAATTACTAGGATAGGCAGCCTTGGTACGTGTTTCTGGACATCGAACTCTACGACAAATATTAGGATAGGCAGTCTTGGTACGTGTTTCTGGACATCGAACTCTACGTCAATTATTAGGATAGGCAGCCTTGGTACGTGTTACTTGACATCGAACTCTACGACAAGTACTGTTTATCAATAGTCATGTTCATACTTGTACACCTATTACGTAAGTGAATCAGAAAGAAAGTAACAGCCTTGGCTTTGCTACTAAAGCTTCTATAGGAATGCACGCGGACTCTGATATAAGAGAGGGGGAGAGGAAATCATCAAGAGCCCTCCGGGAGGGCACTTGGCTATCCAAAAAGTTTACTTGTGTAAGGTCCATTAGTATAATTACTTAAGACCTGCTGTTTCTGTCATTTCCCGCTGCGCAGAATTTACATTGCAGATTGTGCGTGTCTTACGGGATGCTAATATTATTTTTGTTATGTATGTATTCGTAACAACCAGTATACCGCGCCTGTTCTACAGGTCGTTACGAATTTATTCGATGAAATTGTATTAGAGATGCATGATAGAAAAATTGCCTCGGGTTATACGAATCGAATCGATTTGATTTCGATTATTGGATCTAATTTAATATTGTTAAGATTGATAGGAAATTCCGAAACAATCGTATCAAGTAACAATTACATTTGCCACTAGTAGAATTATGTCCAGATCATTTGACGCTTACGCCTCGAATCACACATTTAAATGTCAGTCAGGACGTTGGTATCGAGCTCTACCTTCAACATTTTATATAATGAAATTAAAATAAAAATTATATGTCATCACTGGTTTTCTCCAGAGGTAGTTGTGCTAAATTGAATTTCATGCTCATTTCATAATTGTGAATCATGTTACTGGAGTTTTTAATTAAAAACTGGTCCATTTCTATTTAACATCCCATTATAAATTTTCAAACTGGTCCATATAGCCTGAGATATGAAGTATGTCGTTAAGCAAGTTTCCACGCGTACGAACATTAGATAAACACTTATGTTGTTGAATCTTGTTGCTTCACGGATGTACTATGTGTTACAATTGTGTGAATTCGCTTGCTCTGAGATTAGTTTCGCGAAGCATATTGCGCGCACCTCAAGTGTGCTGGCATCGTGTAGTGGCATACGACTTGTCCTTAGTCAGACATAGGTAATGCCCTTAACAGTGTCCGATGAGTACAGAGCGCAAGCCATCAAGCGGAGACGAGCCCCAGAGACATGGCGGCCTTTGGTTTGACTCTTTTTTTACAGTATAGGGGGACAGACGGGAACCGGAGCATTCTCACGACTACCGATGCCTACGATCATCAGCATGATTACTATATCGATGCGTTGCCCTCCTTTTTACCTCCCCCCAGCGGGCCCCCGGCTACTCACAAACCGCGAGAAAAGTGATATCGTAGTAATGTGGACATCTATAGGAGCAGGTGGTCGACAAGGTATTCTGATTTTTCGTTTGCCCCCTATACTATAAAAAGTAGAGATAGAGAGTGCCGGTTACTAGAAAATACAAAATTCTTCGATAATCCAATGAAATGCTATGGCAAACGCAACAGCATCGCCGCCTACGCTTGGTCTATCCGAAAAAAAAAGAAGGCCCCGTCTGTAGAATTTGCCGCAGCTCACGAACCTCATACGGTATAGTTGCGCCTGGCTCTTGCGGCTCTGTTGTAACATTTTTGGAGGTGTTGGTTTTATAAAGAGATGCGTGTGATACCGCGAGTGCAAATCGACGTTCACTTGTGCAAATAGTATGTTGTAAAACACACGCAATGCTCTGTATACCGTTTGTTTGCACAACATTTTGTTTGCAGTATGACAAATGCCGTCCGCATTTACTTTTATTTACTTTTATAAAACGTTTAGGTACATTAGTTAAGGTGGTGTTAATTAATTAATGCGCAAGTAACAAGTGAACGTAATGGACGTGACTTTGCGTTGTATGTACAAAGTGGCATGAAATGTGAAATGACTAATAGCTCGTGCCTATACCGCTTTGAAGATTAACTTTTACTATGGCTAAACTGACGTATACAACCAATTACACTTTGAAACACAAGTGTAAATAAAAATAAAAAACATTTTGATATGTCCAACGTATACCTATTTAAAAAAAAAAACAAATGTAAGTGTACGTATTTAATACCACAACATAGTCTGAAAATAAGTTTCTCTTCAAAAAGACAAATTATAATAGACGTTACATCCAAAAAAACCTTTATAAATTAGCATCGAACGACAAAATGGGACAGAATCTTGCGCTACTGGATGTTTGCAATTTTAAGATCGTTCATTGTCGAGGTTCGTGGCTGTGAATATTAAATGAGTTTTCCTCGAACTCGCTGCGCGGGCGCAATGTATCGTTTGTCGGAATTTCCAGTACTTTCAACTCGTGCTTTGTAGGTCAATTATAACCCTAAAGTGAAATTGAGGAAATCACAAAATAATAATGTCGCAGATAACTGTTGACACACACTGTCGCAACTCACTCTATATGGTTTGTAATTACTTTTTAAAGTTGACAATTAGAGTCCAGGAGCTGAAATGTCTGCTTTTCGAATTCTGAAGAAGGAGGTAATTGTTCTCTAGCACATTAAATACCATAAAGACTTTATTCTTTCAGACCTGAAGTTATGATGCGGAAGGGTCTGAAAACCTCCCCCCCCCCTCACTCTCCCGCAGATGGAAGAGATACATCTCCACATGAGAGTGTTTTTAACAGCTAACCATAAATACCATTCTATTCAGCCATTTACCTCATAATCTGCGGTAAGACAAATGAATCAATAAAATTCGCTCAACCGAAAGGCGGGGAAACTGCATTTGTAATGTACAAGCGGCCTTTACGTACCCGAGCCGATGACTGCCGGTGTACATTACAGCTCACTATGCGCTGGAGGTGCACGGCGTCCTTAATCGATGTGTGATTACTCGTGCGTGCGGGTACCTGCTCTCAGGGGCGTGAGAACAATGCGCTGTACGCAGGTGGTTCTAACTAAATTAAACATGATCCTAATTACTTGTTTTACAATTGATTGCGACACACCTTTCGATATTAGTTTCGTACCTTCTTTCCCAACAAGTCGATAGTATATACATAACGAACTTGGTCCACGATTTTATTTAATTGTTTTTCCACCTCAGGTAGGCGACGGTTCACTGGTTTTAGTAGCTCGGCCGTCGTGTTTCATGTTGGGTCGTGCATGCGGTGGCCCTTTGGAGCCGAGGACGTGTGCATAATAGTTTAACGGATGTAGGTAGTCATGAAAGGCTCCAACTGTTCGCTTGTCCCCTAAAACTATTAAGATAAACAAAATTATTAAAAAAAGAAAGTCGCGTTATCTAGACTGCACAATAGCTAAAGTTATTAGATACAGGACAGTAGAAAGTTTAGGTTTTCGCAGTTTAATTTTTTATTCAATCACATTTAAAATACTTTGATATTTTAATACAATCAAACATACATTGTATACAATCTCGTGAAGTAGATAGGTGCTTGTAGATATAAAGTCGTATCCGATATCTGGTGATAAGATAAACGAATTTCTATTGTCGTTTATCAGCACCCCGTTTATCTATAAACGAACTAGGCGGTTTATGTAATCGCTGCGCGTTACGATTCCATATCATGCTTTGTTGCGAATATATTTGATATGCAGATTAAAGATAAATCAAAATGGCAATGAACATTTAAATACAAAGGTAGTTAATTGTACTTAAATGTTCATTGCCATTTTCATTGAAAATATTTATTTTAATTTATATATGTTTAATACGTGTTTTGCTATCGGATAAAAATGCTATTTACTAAAAAAAACTGCTCATTTATCGTTAATGTCACTCTCTCAGTAACCGTCAAGTTCTCTGTCAATAGTTAGTTAATTAAATAATGAATTTTAAAAAATAACTTTTATCTCAGTGCCAAAATGTTGTGAAATATGCAAGCACTTATAATATATTAATGCACATCTTTATATATTTCGGAATCATAGCTGTTTAAAGAAACACACAAATCGCTAAAAACATCGCGTTATATTAGGTTGTGGTGAAAAAAAAGATATCGTCCATTGACTGGAAATTAAGTTTATTGCAATAGAAAGTGTGCAGCGAATAGAATAAGCAATCCCGTCATTTGTAACACAGTCTCGTACCAAACCCTTACCTCGTGCTGGCGATATTGGAGCATTTAACGGAACTAACTTTCTGCCGACAACCATATTCACTTCACTGGCTGCCAAACTCTACAATTATAGATATAATGATCAGAGGTATAAATGCAATGTGCGATCTTGTTTTATTCTAAAAGATGATGAAAGTTAGAGCCATTAGAGAATAATAAACGTGGAGTAAGCAAGATAAGTAAATTTCATATAT
>JAFELO010000970.1:455694-505903 GCA_017140195.1 Eumaeus atala
AAGGATCGGGTCATGAGGCACTCGGTTCTCAAATGCGTCAGATGTGATAATGTGATTACAGTTTTGGCTTATATAAATGGAAATATCTAGACGTAGTATGTTAGTTCGCTGCTGGGCTCTAGATCATAGCCACAGATCGCAAGGTGCACTTTCTTCATTGCCGATTAATTGTTACGTCACAAGAGTAGCAATTTGTAAATATGCCACTCTCATTTTGTCCCATGAAAATTTATTGCATATCATGGTTATATCAATTAATTACATTATTAACACTTAAAAATATCTTTACAGATTCATATAATACATACTTTTAATTACTTAACGGGTAAAGTTGCAATGAACGTAGCGCAGATTTCAAAAACACATTATGTAATTCGTTCCCACGTGGCCCTCGCGGGGGGGGGGGGGAGGGTCAACAAAAAAAACAATTTAATAGTAACACAAACTCTGCCTTGGAAATAAAATGACAAAAGACGTTTCAGGCTTGATAATTAATTAACCACTCATACATTATAATAGTATGATGTTTAGTAAGAGGTAGTGCCATGTTACATTGCAGCGGATCTTTGCCGGCACGACCGAAGGGTGCGTCTCGCTTTAAAAAAGGATATGTTAGATAATAATTATCAAGGCAATATTAAGCGTATAAAATGCTCTATACACATTTTCTGACAATTATACAGGAGGATGAACCCACAATTTTACGCAGTCCAATTGTTTAAATATGCTCATGAGCCGGGAGTTGCAGGAACAAATATTTTATATAATAAATTATACACATGATAAACGTTAAATTAAATTCAAACGAAATCTAGTAGTTGCTGCGTGGACGCCCTCCTACCTACCTGACGACTTCGTTGAGGTCACGGGGAGCCGCTGGCTGCAGGCGGCTCGTGCTCCACGGCGCTCTACGGGCGAGGCCCGAGTCCAGCAGGGGGCGTCATCTGCCGGAAGATGATGATAAAACATGTTATACGCTAAGACGGACACACGCATCTACAACGTGTTAAAGACGATCTGTTGACATGTTATAATGTCAATGTCAAACATACAAACATAAACAAATGGCGCTTGGCAAACGAACCCGTTAAAAGAATGCATCAAATGTGTTACTCGTTAAAAAAAACTAATTTACATTACGGATGAATTTTGTGACACATTAAGTACAATTATGTAATAAGCACAGCAACGGAAACTAGTTATCTGAGATGCTCTAGCAGCAAACAAGTTGTACGGGTGGCTCGTCTCATCTGCCTCGGCTTATAATAGCTTCAAGGTCGAACAAAGCGATTCTTTAATATTCCGTAGACGGCCACGACCGCGAACTCTGCATTGCGGCGAGGTACGTCTGATATACATAAACGTATTATTTACATGATATATATTTATTTTGATATTAGTATTGGAGCACTGCTTCGCAAACCTAGGAACTATCCCACAGGAATCATTTTTTTTATAGTATAGGAAGGTAAACGAGCAATCGAATCATTTTTATAACTCCCAACTCTCATGGACATCTGCATAATCACTATTCCGATGCGTAGCCCCTTTGCCCCCCTCTCCTCCAATAGGCCAACGGCTACTCACCGCACAAAACACGACACCGAATATGTCACTATACACCGGTATCCAGTGAACGAGAGCTAACTCCCCAGTCGTGCCGGTCCAATTCCGTTGCAATGCAACATGGCACTACCTCTTACTAAAAACATCTGTTGTTGAAGAGTCTATATCTGTGCCAAATTTCATCCAAATCTGTTCAATAGCGTATCCATATTGAATAGGTTATTGACAAGCCAATGGGCGTAGCTAGCGCAGGACACGAGACCGTATTATGACATGCAGGATGCCTGCATATATGTGATGTGTGGCCACCGCTCCGGAGCTTTTACAAACAATAACATACTAAAAATGAATTACACTTGTGATTTATCTAACTATCACACTAGAAAAAAAAAATAAACTAGACGTTTTAATTTTTTCCCAAGTTCCATAAAGTTTTTTCCCGCTCGGCAACGTATCACCCCAAAATGTGGTCCTCTTTGGAGGTTATCGTGGGCATAGGCTAAGCTGTAACCGCCTTGTCGTAGGTTACGACCGAGTTATAATGGGGATTGTATATTACCTAGTAGCAAAATCGTGCATTTCTCGGGTAGTATGGAAATCGTAATTTTAACGTATATATATGAGCGAGGTAACAGGTAAATCTCTGTCCTGGTAATCACAAACCGGTAAATTTTTTATAATGCGATTGGTTAATAGCTCTGCTAATAGATGCACAGTACTCTTGTCATTTGCATAATGAATCACTTGTTTACTTTTGATATTACTTGACACTAACTGTTAACTAACATTTATTGAACTCATTTGGATGGATATGTGAAGGTACTTGGAACAATTAATCTACGTATCTAAGTATATTCTTTTGTATCTATAAATAAGGAAATGTGTCTAATGGTTTGTTGCACTAACACGCCTTAACCCCTGAACTGATATAACAATATTTCGGATGTTTATGGGCGTTGGTAGTCGTCATGAAACACCGATTGCTAGCTTGCATTCCCATAATTAAAAAAGTAGAGAAAATAATAAATATCGATAAATATCAAAATAATTGTTGTAGCAATAGGTATTGTAGTTGTCTAAGTTATGTTATATGCAATACAAATTGTGTTGTTTCGCATGATAAGGAAACTATTCCTTCGGATTCAGATATAACTCAGTCCACACCCTAACTAAACAACATCTCTAGACTGGTCTATCTCTAGTCTATTTAGACAAAGAACTAATAGGCTCTTTCGGACTTGACGTAATTATAGTGAAGTGCCTTGATGACGAACGAAAATCAATGCGACAACTTAGGATACAAAACTCGTTCGTTAGTTCCCTGCACTGCAGGCTGCGAGCAGCCCCGTGCCTGTGTTACGCAGTGCTCGGCAGTTCCCTAATAAGGAAACCCCTAAATAAAAGAGAAATGTTTGTCACGATTAATTTTAGAACTGAAATATTTAGTAGTAGTGGACCCCTAAAGTAGACCCCTATTTCACAAAGTTTCGTGCGGTTTGTGAACCTTGCTTGCTAGTTACCCCTTATGCTATAAAAAAAACCGATAGGCTATGTATCCTAAGTTCCTGTGACAGCCAAGGACGTATGTACAACAATTTTGACCAGTTCCTCTTGTGTACGGATGTGGAACTTAAATCACTATGGTGATCAAATATTTTGGATGTTATGGACTTTCGCGCGAAACTGCCAGTCAATAGCCTATCTAGAAGTATTCGAAATTCAATCCGAAGGCACTAAGGAGTCAATCAAATTGGAACAATATCACGAATCCGCCGTCGCTGTACTTCTCGGAATGAGTGTCGTCATTGAATACAATTTCATTCATTGCACACACGCCTGACTTGTTTATGGATTGCTCATGTTTGCTTTATTTGTAGAAAAGAGCGTTTCAGGTCTGAATTTGGACCACCACACTATTGTTAGAGAAAACTACGTAGATCTATACTTATTGTAAAATAAAGTCCCGAAAAGCTTCCGGCCTTTTAAATCTACTGAACGGTTTTCCATGCGGTTTTCACCAATGGATAGAGCTATGTCCGAAGAAGGTTTACATGTATAATTGCCCCGTTTATTCACGGGCGAGATCGCCGTCGGGGTGAATCGCTTGTAGGAACATAACGAAAACAAAGTACATAACAGCTTTGGAGACTTGTTTGTTTGTGCCGGTGATCGATTTTCTAAAAACTTTCGGACGGATATTCCAGTGGTTTTCTACTCCCGAGGACAGTTTAATGTTATTTGTTAAAGTAAAAATTTATTCAAGAGCGTAGCCAGGGCGGAAGGCCAGTTTCACTATAAATGAACTAAGTTTGTATTTATTTTCCGGAAATACGTGCAGTAAAAATCTGTTAAAATATTTACATCTTATATCAGGAGGGCGCCGTTTAATAAATGTCATTAATGTCAAAATATATGACTAAACCATTGATAGTGCTGAGTCAGGGAAATGTTAAATTACTCTTGTACTGAAATCAAGATGAATAAATAAAAGTTCTATATCTTAGACATAAGAGGAACTGGCCAAAATTGTTGCGCAGTCATGTCAAGCACATCTTGCATGCATATCAACATTCATGAAGTACAGCAATCAAACTGTTTTTTTATAGTATAGGGGGACAAACGAGCAATCGGAGTCTTTCGACGACTACCGACTTCCTTCCCCCCCTCTATGGGCCACCGGCTAGTCACAGACCGCACGAAACGTGACACCGTCTATGGTACTTTACGGTGGTACCAAGCGCCGGCCCAATTCCGTTGCATGGGAGGATGTGAAGTCGTGCACCATGCATGACACCACCTCCTCCTCATTGCAGCATGGCGCTACCTCTTGTCTCATATACGTAACATATTTCCGTCATTACTTGACTCTGTCCTACGCTCCACACAATTTTAGCTATTAATGAAGATGCTTAGGCAACAGAATGCGTGTCAGCAGTGGGCGGAGGGTACTTGGTGAATTTGATGAATGTAATAGAATGAAAAGACACTGGATACAGCCGTCGTAAAAATTATACTACAAATGTTTTAATTATCTTTAGATGCAGAGCTCTGCGTGCTGAGTGACTATACTTAATATATAAAAGTGCACATCTCATCTCATCCACGCGTTGGCGGGACAGATTATACGCACGATATTAGGACAATTCAATTGAACACCTAAAACACGGTGTTTAATGTTTTTATACAGAGAGGAGCTTTGGCATTACGATGCTAAAAGCAGCTACAGCGAAGCAAAGCAACTACCTTAACCGTGCTTATATCTAGTGTAACGATATGCACCACAGGATATACAATAGGCAATAGCTAAATGCTAACTGTCCGTTGTGGTCAGAATTTACATCCTCGTTATAACGATGTTAGGTTTATTCCATTTGATAAAATAAACCACCTTACAGGGGAGTCACCTTTCATTAACTTAAAATTTAATAGAATTCTAGCTATTTTTGTAGTTTCTATATTACAAGTATTTTAATCAGTAAATCATCATCATGATCGGCCCTTATCCGTCCACCGCTGGACGTAGGCCCCTTTCAATAAACGCCAAGACGACCGATCTCCTGCTACTCGCATCCATCCCGGACCGGCTACTGCACGGAGATCGTCTTCCCACCTGGTGAATGGTCGACCAACACTTCGTTTTGCTAAACGCGGCCTCCACTCCAGAACCGTGCTGGCCTATCTGCCATCTGTTCTTCCGAACTGGTCACACAACCAGCCCATTGCCACTTCAGCGAGCTTATTCGTCGCGTGATGTCGGATACGTTAGTTATCTGCCTTATGGCTTCGTGGCGAATTCTATCGGACAGAGAAACACCCAACATAGCACGTTCGTTCAATAGCCTGTTGAGCTACCGCAAACTTGCGGACCAGTCCCAAACTAAGAGGCCAGGTTTTGGCCCCGTAGATCATCACGAGCAGAACGCATTGCTTGAAGACTTTTGTCTGCAAGCTCCAGCGGTACCAATGGACGACAGCAATCAGTAAATATAAAAAATTAATTTGTAAACATTGGGAAGTGTGGGTAAATATGTTAAGGTTCGGTAAATAAGGCTTTACAGACAGAACCACCTGCAGAGGTATTTACAATATTTGACTCGCTTCTTTTTCTCTAAGCCGGACGTGGAAGATTTTAACCCTTCGCTTACCTACTGAAAGTATTTTCATGGTGAACGGTGGCGTGGAAATGTTAGTAGGCGAATGACTTTCTCAACTATTTATTTATTCACCGTTCACGGAGATATTAATATCGCCCTACAAGCCCTACAAGGTACAAATAGTGTAAAATTTAAAAACGTCCGTTCTATTTTTTTTTATAGCATGAGGGGGCAAACAAGAAATAGGAGCCTTTTGATGACTACCGATGTCCATGGGCATTCGCATGGTTGTTACGCAGATGCGTTGCCCTCATATCATCCCCCCAACCGGCTACTCACAAACGGCACGAAATGCGACAGCGACGCTGGCACTTTACGCCCGTATCAATATATCTATTCTGTTGATAAGATCATAAAAGGGGACGTTACTCTTCAACAGCCAAATGTTTGATCTAAGTTTGTTTTTGAATCTCCGAGAATACATTAGATTTACAATAACTAACGCAATATTTTCATACACATACACTTTTACTTTGATCTAAAGATTGAGATATGTACTTAATGCTGTTAAACAGCCAGCGAGAACTGTTACGCCTCACTGCGCAATCACGGGTCCATAGGCATTAATCAATGAGGGAACAGCAATTTAGCTCATGTCGAGGTCAATGGCCCATTTGGCATGCAACGCAGCAGTACCTAATCAACATATTGATCAGTGATAGTTCTTACTCGTACTAGCAATGCCTCTAGTCACGACAGCCGAACTGGTTCTTGTTCCCTGAGCCACCTTAAGCATATTCTAAATATAGCGTTTTTGATCATGTGTAAAAATAATAATTTTATGAAATGTAACGGAAGAATTGAATGTGGAAAAAAAAAGAAGTGTGACATCTGTAGTCAGTAGAATCAGCAAATTTTAAATGGAACACCTTAGGTGGAAGAATGGAAAAACGGAATTGGGCCGGCACGTCCAGGGAGGTACCTGTCGCCCAGATAATATCGCCGTAAAGTGACATCATTAGAGTCGCGTTTCGTGCGGTTTGTGAGTAGCCCTTGACCAATTGGAAGGAGGAGGAAAGGCTCTGATTTCACATTTGCCCCTATTCTATAAAAAGAAAAAATATCTGGTGCCTATACATTGTTAGATAAAAACTTATCTAAGGAGAAGGGGGCCAACGCATCGGTATGGTAATTATGTTAATGGGTGTCGGTAGTCGTAAAAAGGCTCCGATTTCTCTTCTCTTTTGCCCCCCATTCCATAAAAAAAAAATGTGACGTAAAGTGATGAATGGTTTTGAGTTACCCGAACGATAGTGACCATCAGATTAGTTAAGTATAGTCTTGTCTGTAATGCAGCATGGCCCTACCTCTCACTAAACACTTTAAGGCCATGCCCCTGCATGGCCAACTGTCCCTCGACTTTCATTAGTTTAGTAAGCGGTAGCGGCGCGGCGGCAGAACCTTCGGCATGTGAAGCCAAGGTTGACGTGACGACACTCCATAAAACAATTTCTAAGATAATTGAGACACAACTACGAGTCACGCCATAAGACAATTAAATTTGGCAAAAGTACTTGGTGTGGTTTGAACTTGAACTTGATTTTTTTTATAGTACATGTATTATGGTCACGGTATAGTACATGTATATGTTTGCCATGGATTTGCAGATCTTTTATTTACAAATGGACGATACGTACAAAAGTACGAAAAACGTAGAAATTTCGACGCACTCTCTGATTAGTGTTCGTTTATTTGCCCTTCATGAACTCAGAGATGTAAAGAGATGTTTTTAGTCACTTTTTCAAATTTTTTTTTGTAAAATAATTGAAGTAAAAAAAATGGGATGCAAAAAAGGGCGTAGCAGCGTGTACCGGGTACATCTAATAATAATAATATATATATATATATATATTATATATATATATATATATATATATATATATATATATATTCACCTTATCCAGCTTACACCGCCTAAGCAATACTTTGTGCCACTCAAAAATCTTTTTTTCCAGGTCCAGTTTGCTATTACTACTGCCTAAATGTTTGATGGTATTTGTTAAAGAGACCAGAAAGTTCAGACACACACCTTCTTATAAAGTCATGACGTGTATCATCATCTGTGGGTAGATCATCAACTCAACAGAATCTGGAGTCCACTCTCAAGGACAGCCACAGAACATAGAAGACACCTTCTTCCTTTCTGTGAGACAGTCTTGGTAATTATACAAAAGTCCAAAAATAACACGAAGCCACCTGAAGCCTGAATTCATTATCTTTTTATAACAAAACGCAGCAATTTTTGTAGTGCATATACTGCATATTCATCTACAGTCTACCGTTCATTGTGTCAACTGTCATCGAATATTACCTGCAATGAAATGGTTCATATTCTATACAACTCTTTGTAGCGCAGGCCATTGGTGTGGGCGAGCGAGTTTTAGTGGCGTGTTAAGAATTAGTAGAAAGCCAAAACTGAGTTTTTCATTACTAGCTAGTAGATGTCCTCCCCGATTTTCCCTGCGTAAAATCTTTACCAATCATTCACTTTACAACATGGAAAGTCAATGAATAGATGAATTCTTTTTTGTTGCTATTTTAGTTTGTACTAGCTAGTAAATGTTCAATTCTGTACATTAGTTTTTCCCAAAAAGTATATAAAAAATACAATAGAATAACAAAGAATACTTATAAACTTTAGCATTTGTAATTTTAGTAGGATTGTAGATTCATGGTCATCCGACTGCTTGTTTGTCCCCTAATAGGTACTATAAATAAAAGCCTTTTAGTGTGGTAATCATCCTAAACTATCATAGGCATGGAATTTATGCAATAAAACAGTATGTGTAATTTTTCATGTTATCTTTATCAGTAATAAAAAGTATGTCGCCTTAATAGTTAACATTTTTCACATTCATATCGAGTCAAGTACAACACACACTCGTCCATACATTTAAACTGGGTCATATCAACTTAATTTGCTCGTGTTCACGTCGTATGAAAAGATCTCAAGTGTTGCAACGGCGCGCGGCGGAGTGCTGAAATCATTTATACGAGTTTTTACATTTTTTTTGTTATGTCTTAACATGTAGGTATACATTATATACACGTCATGACTATTACTAAACTGTATTTGTATTGCAAAAAAACTAAACTAATTGGTACACTTTAAATTGGAAAAAGTTATTTTTCTAACAAAAAAAAAATATCGTGTGCTAAGTAATAATTTTTTTGTGACAGTGTTTATTCGATTCCCACAATATGAATGAATGAAATAAAATACGCTATATTGTGCACATAAAACAAATGAATACGGACCAATAAACATTTAACATGTCATATAGGAGGTATAATATGTGACAACAAGTGAGGCTTGCCGTTTTCAAATGCTGTTCTAAATGTTGTAGATGCCACTCTGGCTATTAAAAATGCAGTAAATATAAGTAAAGTTGTTTCACAGTTAGGTGAGTAATTAAAATAAACATGTTTCAAGTCATGCGCTGTTTGAAGTAAGACAAAGAAAAACTACGGAAAACATAAAAAGCGTTGCTCGGATAATATCTTACTGCGGTGTTCAAATTTCAATTATTTTATACAATCTTAAAAGTGTATTAGCACGTGAAGCCGTCGGAGTTGCGCCTGATTTCATTCTATAGGATATACAGCGGACCCGTCCTATTGGAACAGGATAATACAGGAATACGGAGTGCACTTGTGTTGCACATACATTTGTGCACTATAATATGCCCCACGCAGTTGGCCAATCTTTGTGATGATGTAGAGCCACGCGGCTCCAATTACTGAGTTGCCCTTTTATACTTGATTGAAAAATATCTAGTACTACTACAAAAGTGCCAATGAGTACATTTGAAAACGCTACCAGCCGTGTATCATAGCAAGGAAATTGACGGGGTCGAGTTTAAAGAATCCATTATAAAGATCATAAGATTTCATACGTTTACATTTATCGAGGCTGCCATACTTTATATAATTAGACATTGTGCAATGTCCTTTTTAATAGTTGGAGATTATGAAATGGAAACATCGCCGGTAGGCAGACTGGTTACCGATAGCGGCTATAGTATTAAATCGTAACTATTATAAATCTATTCAATAATCAATGCACAGCTATTATGTTCAATTTCGATATGTATTGTACTTTTCCGTGTCCTTCACTCAATCCTACTACAAATCATGCTTCCATAGTAATCTGCTACGTTCTCTCAGAAAGATATAAGGTCTTCAAAAGACCGCGCTGTATCCAAGTTTGCCGCGTATTGTCATCCTATTCGAAGTGGGCCGGCACGACGGGGGGATACCTGTCGCTCACATGATGTCGGTAGGTATGGAAAAAGACAATGCTGTATAACATTTGTCCTAGGCGTTCGTAGTCACGATAGTGTTCCCATGGCTTGTTTGTACGAAAAAAAAACATTATTCGTTTAAACTTATTAAGTCTCTATCAAGAAACACTAACACGGCCTATTCCGTATATCTCACACAAAACCTGGACCTGTAAATCGACATCAGTAAAGGTATTGATAACATTTAACTAAATCCCAGTCCAATCTATACTTATAAATAATAGTATAGATTCTGAAGAGTTTTTGGTTTGTTTGAACTACTGGCCTGAATTGAAAAAAAAATATTTTTGTGTTAAATAATCCATTTATCCAGGAAAACTAAAGGGTATATACCACGACGCTACACGTGTGAAACCGCGGGGTAATGCTAGCATATATTACATAATAAGTACACTGATGCGGACGAAGGCTCAACTTAATATACGAAAAATATAATCAAAATAATTTAACTCCTTTAATTAAATACCGAACGGAAAAAGTATAATTTATAGCCTTGACTTCCTCTTTCTAATTTACGTCATTTAGAGACAATTTAAGTAGTTCCGGCAAAGCATAAAACTTTCAAGAACAGAACGTTTCGTGAGACCGATGCACGACTCGATCTCGGTATGACATCACAGAGTCTGACGCAAGTTTATGAGGTAAAGCAGCCCGTGAACCGTGTTAATGAAGATTATTACAACATCTAGAAGTAGAATCCATCGAGATCATAAGTTTCATACATCCCTTGGACAAAGCGCGTTCCTTACTTCCTGCTACTATTAAAATGTGATAGTTTGTTTGCCATTCCTTCACGCAAAAATTATTGAACGGATTTAGACGACATTTGGCACAGATATAAGTTACAATCTACATTTTACGTGGGTAACTGTTCCAGATTCACAACTGTACTCTATAGAAACATTACTGATAAAATTCCATACTTGATAGAGCTATCAAAACGCCGAATGAGTGCATATAGTAATTATACTATGATTACTTTGGCGTAACGATGCAGTGAACGTTGGGTAAGAATACAAAACAAGTCCCGAATTTTAAGCATGCTTCTACATTAGAAAGGACGATTTAAAATCTAATACGGAGGCATGTGACTCGTTAAAATATAATTCAATAATTTCCAATACAATTAATTTCTATTTTAAAACTTTTATTAATGTGAGTGCTTTTAAGTGAATGTTTATAATTACGTAAATTATTCGGATGCAATTTAAAGTGTTAATATCAAACTATGGGTTTACCTTATAACGAAGATGTAAAAGTTAAATGTACCTGTATCTACTTTTAATATTTTCTATTAGAAATTTATGTCGTTGCATAAAAGTTTTCTAGTAACTCCGTAATTGCCAACGACTTTCGATAATCAATTGATCGGGATAACTTTATGTGTAAGTTGTTTAAAAATATACACTTACCATATACATTATACCATATACATTATACCATATACATTATATTATATGTTGGTTGAATGTTGTCATATAAAAAGTCCTATCTGTTTGCTGGCATTTGGAAAAAGTTGGGGATCCCTGCATTCCAGATTGTTCATTAAAATATCAATTCAGCTATTTTTAGTTTTACTGAACAGAACAAAAAACTCACACGACACAAAATCCATTGGTATTTGCTACATTACGTCTTTAAAAATACAATAATATCTATATACGGCTTTCTAGAACCAATCTGGAATATGGCATGAAATAATACTGGTTGGCTTAATACTTTACTGATTTGTTAATTTAACTAACAAGTGTCTAACATGTAAGTGCAGTACTATTGTGTTAACATAAACGATGCTTTACAACGCCCATACAATTTTTTTGTTAATTGCTTAAGTAATAATAATAATAGTGTCCACTACATCGTCAACCGCTTCAAGTTTTCTTGTAATTAAATACGTCCAGGGAGAAACAAAAAGTGGAATTGCTTTTATAAACCGTTTCCAGAAAACAAAATTTATTTGGTCGTAAAACAAAAAGTCGAAATACCACGGGTACCGAATTGTGAAGTTTCGAAACGAGGTGAACATTCTCAGAAACGATTTTACTTTAAACTTTATGTGAATGCAGTATAATTTGTATTCCACTTTTTGCAAGGATTTCCGAGCATTGGTTGAGGTTTTCTGCGGCATTTAAGGTATTATCAACTTTTAACCGCTATTGTCGTTACAGAGAATGTTATGCCAAATATCTGATGGATTGCTCCCCGAAATAAATTTTCTTGAGTTCAATTAAAAAGCGATTGTGTAATTACAATCGTTTTTTAATTGATGTTCCGTTTACATCAGTGTTGTGATTACGTTAAAGGTTATTAATTTTCAAGTTATAAAAACTAGTGAACGAAAAACTGTTCATTTTTTACTTGTTATTTCTGGTAGTACTTTATATAATCGTGGTGTACTAAATATTCGTACTTACTTACAGTTACTTATTAACCAGTACCGCATCTAAGGAATAAGCGATTCATGCTGCCATCAAAAGCACAAGTTCCTTAATAAATGTATCCTAAATATCCTCGATAAAACCTAAATACGAGGTTCCAACGGCTCTTTGCACCCCTCTTATAAGAAGAGGGGGCTAAAGATCAGGAGGAGGTGCTTTTACGCATGGGGCAAGGGGATGGGAACCTTACCCCATTGCACTGTCCCAAATTCGGTGGGGTTGGCCTGTGGAGGTGCAGCCGGTCCCTTAGGGAGCTGACTAGCCGTTGAGGTGCCTTGATGATTTGTTGTGTCGGGGCACCTCACCAAGAGCGGCGCTGATGGCACTCGCGGTGGTTTTTGTGGTCATTCGGCACTATAACTTGCCGCGAGCCCCACACACTACTGGACCCCACCCAGGGTCAGTGAAGGCGCGTAAATGCGTTCCCCCTTCATGCGTCAACAAAAAGAAAAAAGGTTCCAATGGCTGGGCTGGTAACTGGTAGTTCCAGTTCAATTCGAGTTATTTGGATTTTAATTCAAGTTAAATCGAGTTTTGTTTTTTCCGAGTTGGCACATCACTAGTCCAGCTCCCCTCTTAAATCCAAATCTTCCGAACCAAAATCCTATATGTGCTACTCTTAATATCCACGCGTAGCTGATACTTTTACACGATCGGTTTCGAAAAATGAATCTGCTGCATTATTCAGTTCATTCATTCAGTCGGTTTCAGGCAAATAAATCTGCTGCATTATGTTTCATTGTATTTATAACAATACTCTTCGATGAGGGTATTGGCACATCACACGTATACCCTTGCCAGGACGTTTGTTTCAAAATATTTCTTACTCTACTTAAAACATATTGCCCTTTACAATTTGTAACGCAGTCAGAAGGTAGATGAACCTCACGACTCGAGCTCTGAGGAAACCTACATTGTGTAGTGTAACAGCGCAGTACGAGTAAAGCTTTATCTTTATCTTGGCAGTATTATACAATGTCGCGTTGTAGCCCTAGAGCAAGGTGACGCCTTCGCCGGAGAAGTACGTTTATGCATTTATCGTAATTTTAATATCTGTCAATTTTGTTTTTTTGTACAAAGATACAAGATACACGATTTCACACTGAACTGTAATTCTAAAACATCCATGATTTTACATGTTTATAAACAGCAAAATGAGTCTACGCGCATGATTTTTAGTTGTTTTTACAAAGCTGATTAAATAATAGCCCGTTTAACGCGAAAAGGATTTTGCAAATCGGTCCAGCTAGCGCGTTCAAAGGAACGAACTCTTATATAAATAGTATAGATAAAGCTGATGTAATTGGTTCTTGCGACACCGTATTGAGTAGTCACTGGCACACGAGTAATTACTTATGTGGTATTGCCAGCTGATTGTTGTTTTAAGGTTAGTGAGCTGCGACGTTGATTGCCCTTCAAATGGTCACTGCATTGGTATCACGTTATTCTGTGTCTATTAATCTGCATGTACATATTGATTGTTATTCATTTATGAGCGGTTCGCAGTATACTATCAGTTAGACAAAGCGGTACGTTAATATGCATTTAACGTCATTACATTTTCGCGCTCTTTGTTTTTTCAACAATGCCGTATTAACTATGTATTTGATTCAGCTCGCGTATTATCATTGTTTGGAACTGCGTATTTAATTATTGTTGTAAACAATAACGATTTTATGTCGGTTATGCTTTCTGTTATATTTTCACAATGCTTTATCGACGCGGTAATACGAATAATTGATAAGTTGATACAAATTTCTTTTACGCTTACTTTTTGCAAGTCTATTTCGAAAAGACAACAAGAAATTGTTGATTATGATGATGTTCTTATTAAAATAATAAGAGCATTATATTAATTGTGGTTATTGTTCACTATTCTTCTGTTGTCTTTGTCTATACTGTGATGGTGTGGGATTGCCGAATAGATATATTTCTATTATATCCCGAGCCATTTGCAAATACGGATGCCCAATGATATGTGCATGTGCACATGATTTGCCCTTTTTTCATGTCATCCGATGGGCCAGTTTGTTATCTGAAATTTGAATCCGGACGTCATTCTGCTTTCTCAACGGTCATTTTGTCGCTTTGATCCCTGACGGACCGTTTAACAATAAAAATGCAACTCAGTCAGCCTTGTTTCATCGCTGTTAGGCAGTTGGGACGTGTGCCCCCGCAGAGCCCCTTCCCCCTTATTTCGCCTCCACTCTCAAAACGTCCTCGGCAATCCAGTACCCACTTGACTCACTTTAACGCTGGCATTCACGATTAACTATTTTATGCTTAATTGAAACGACGGCTTAACAGATATAAAAAGTATGCAATATTCAAATAAATTTTAGGAGTACCTTAATTAGTAGTATAAAGTGAATATAATAACCCCATCTGCTCAGTAGACCACTGGCTACTCAAAAACTACACGGAAAGGAAGGGAACTCTTTGAACGCGGTCTTGGGAACCTTCCCTGAAATGAACGAACCTTCCCTGAAAACAAAAAATCTCTTCACTGGTGCAATGAACTGTTTTGGCAGTTGCAATAGCAGCGCTGGTGATGGCATGATTCCACTACAATGTAACATTTAATGGTTTTTTTTTTAGTATAAGGGGACAAACGAGAAATCAGAGCCTTTCAAGGACTAACATAATTATGCCGATGCATTGCCCTCCTTTTCACCTCACCCCCAATAATCCACCGGCTACTCAAAAACCGCACGAAACACGACACCGTAGGTGTCACTTTACGGTGGTATCAAGAGAGCGAGAGGTACCTCCCCGCTCGTGCCGGACCAAATCCGTTACATAGGAGGATGTAGTGTCATGTACTTTGCGTGGCAGTACGACCTCCTATGCAGCATGGCACTACCTCTGACTGAAATATTGCGAGTTGCACATAGTCCGATTGTCCCTTAAGGGCAGATAAAAACGAATAATGCCTGTCTGTTCCAGGCGATGGGGTGATGAAAGACTTTGACTTCTCCCTGTCAGCTCTGCTGATGTGCAGCGGTTTCTTCATTATGTACCTGGTGGAGGAGCTGGTGCACATGTACATACACCGGCGCGAGAAGAAGAATGCGCAGGCGCAGCCGCTCGTGAGGAACCTCAGCATACGTAGGAGCCGCAGGAGCGACGACAGGGACGGCGTCACCAACTCCACGGCCGATCTCATCGATCCAGATTCAATTAAGAAAAAGGTAGCAACATCCGAAGATATGTGTTTCATTATTTTCATCCTCGAACCATATGTACAAGGTAGTACCATTCTGCATTGCAGCCGAATTGGGCCTGCTTACACCATTATGATATGCTGTCACGATTCGTGCGGTTCACGAGTAGTGTAGTGGCCCATTGAGGGGATGGGGAAGGAGAACAACGCACCTGTATTTTCGGATGTTAATGGGCGTCGGCAGCCACCAAACGGATTGCTCGCGATGATACAAAAAATCCTCGCGACAGCACCGGTACAGGCTGCCCAGGATGACACATTCGCCATAAACTCAAAACACTTCCTTCTCCTACGCCTAGTTAGGTTTTTCTTGGTGTAAGTAAAAAGTCAGCTGAAGTAAATACGACACCCAGCCACGACAACACTAACGCTGTGCAACCGCTGGGGCCGCTAAAGTAACGTTAACAGCACCTAAGCTGTTATGACAATATGTCAGTCGGCACTGGCTTCTTACACTTATGGTTCGGGTGGCTCCCTTATCGGATTTGCCAATGTCGTAGTTTTTGTTTAGACTTTGCTTTATTTGGTTGTATTGTAGGAGTACAAATTCGGTTCCGAATGTCAAGGAAGTTTACTTTGAAAGGAAAGTTAAATTGCCTATGATGAAACTACTAACTACATGTTATAATATATATTAAACTAACAAAACATATACACACACATAGTACTACTATATAAAAAAAATTGGCACTGGCTTTATGATTACATTGCTTAACATTCTGTCATTGACATTTTGATATCGTCTAATTTTATATTTATAGTGGAAATGGAGACAGTTGATACGTTGACAAAGTTACTTTTTTATTGAGTAGACATTAGATGGGCAGGGTATCAGTCGGCCCTACGCGCGTCCATATTGGTAAACGAAGAACCAGAGCCTACGGTAAATTACGCGCTTTCGTCCTATCTTTCATTGACTGCCCGGACGAACTATCGGCCGTTTTCAGTATTCTATCTACCGATGATTAGTAACAATATCCACTAGTATTTGACGTATTATTTCGTAATAACATGTCAAGATTCTACATCCAGTGGCCAAAACTCACAACTAGATAGGATATTAAAAACGTCAGTTGATCAAATCGCACGAAACATGACAGCAAAGTCATTATGACGAGTCAATTATAAGAGAGCGATAAATAGGCACTTGCCCGGTTATACCGCCCATCGACTACACTGCAGCAAAAACCTCTTACAACATATTTAAACCGCTCGCTAATATAGTCTGGCGTTCGTTTCAGACTATGCTCAACAATTACTGAACAACTGGTGTTGAAATTCACCCGTCTGAGGTTAACGAAGGGTACGGGCCGGTCTATACGCTCTCCATGAGTCAAATGTTTACGTCAGCGCCCAAGCCATTCAAGTACAGCGTGCGAGCTGCCCCTGACGTCAGAGTCGGGGAAGAGAGGTCGATCCCTCTGGCCATGATAATAATAGTTAAATTACTGTTACAAACACTCTCATATCGGGCTGCATCTCTCCCGTCTGCGGGTGAGGAGGTGTCGTCAGACGCTCACTCATAGTACTCTGACGAAGTTGTATTTTATATTCTCTTCGCTCCCACACCATAAGTTCCGGTTCGGAAAAATAATGGCGTTGAAGTTTCTGACCATGATGATTAACATGTCGTTCTGTAATTTACACGGGATAATAGGCCTAAACTACGTGAAGCAGAAAAGTTTCAGTTGTTAACTGAACTGAAATAGAATTGATTTAATTTAAAGGATGATAATTTGTGTTTCAGGACGCCGAGATGCACCAACACAGCCACTCTCATGCTCACAGTCACATGCCGATGTCCGCAGCCGATGATGTCACGTCCGCTCTGCGTGGACTACTTATTGTGCTGGCTCTCTCGATACACGAGCTTTTCGAGGGACTCGCCGTCGGCCTTGAGTCTAGCTCCTCGAATGTCTGGTATGTAACGCACATATAAAAATAATAGTATTGACACTTACCATGTATGATGTCGATTTACATAATACCTAATAAGTAACAAATTTAGGAATGAGACAGACCTGAAATGGAGTGACAGTGACAGTCGAAAAATATTTTATATTTTATTACATTATATATTAAGGAATAATTCATATAATTTCAGACTTATTAATAATGTCAAAGAAAAAACATTTTATATATTATAGATTAGACTTACAAACAAGAAAAAAAATTGGCGCGCCCTCTTTTGTTCAGTAGCAGTAAACACATATTTCTAGTCTTGATATTTATTATCAAAATGCTAAATTTCACTGTTGTTTAACCTTTTCACTTACCAGAAATATATTATATTTCCTCCATTGACCTATATACTTTATTTCCTCCGTAGTGCGACTGGTACAAGACCAATCATACGCTCCATACAATTTTCGACGTTTCCTCTACATTGAAATATATATTTATAAAGTTGTCTTGAATTCTGAGTATGTACCTACTCTATAGTAGGTGATTTATAAAAAATGCTGTTTAGACCTTTACAACCTTTTATGGTTGATGTGAAAATAAAGAATAAAAAGAAAAGGTTTCAAGAATGTCCTTTTGTTAATTTTATATGACCTTTAAGTGATATTTGTTCTTCGTTTTATCTCATAAATATTTTAATTCATTTCAGGTACATGTTGGGTGCTGTATCAGCGCACAAGCTGGTTATAGCTTTCTGTATTGGAGTGGAGTTGATCGCAACGAGAACTAAAACGTGGCTGGCTGTAATATACATAACTACTTTCGCCATAGTGTCTCCTCTTGGTATCGGCATCGGTCTGCTGCTAGTCGGTGGTGAGGGCGCCACTGCAGCTGGTGTCTACTCAGTGGTGCTGCAGGGCTTGGCTTCCGGTACTCTGCTTTATGTGATCTTCTTTGAAATTTGGAAGAATGACAGGACCGGCATCGTTCAATACTTTTCCGCCTTGATTGGCTTCGGCTTGATGTTTGGATTACAACTTTTAAGTAAGTAAAATGTTTTATATTATTTGCTCTAATATTAAGTTTATGCTCTGGTGAAATCTGACATGATAATGACTCGTTGCAAACTATCTCTCCAGAGATTTTTTAACGGAGCCATTGTCCGTTCGTTGTAGTTTTAGAACACAGTTGTAGTTTTACAGTCACTCACACACTTATTAAATATTATTATACGGTACTCAAAACTTAGGTTTTCTCTTACTTCTCGTAACGTGGAAGTTAAGTGTGTCGGTAGCCACTTGGTCCAGTTTTGCACGAGAGATTTTTTGTCTTGCGTTAAAGAAATCGTTAAAATGGAATATATGGATGCCATACGAACATTCACAAAATGGCGTGAAAAAGCACCGTCGTGCTAACAAATGATATTGTCGTATTTTTGCCCATGCTAAGAAAGAGTTACTGACAGCCGATCGTACTATTCATTTGTCTTCCCTGTAATAAAATATGGAATTGCATTTGTGAAGTAACTGAAGATTAAATTGAAAAACAATACCCCGACAATATAAAATAAATTACGCAGTGTCACTTGCGACACCAAGAGTACCCTGATGTCACCGCATACGCAACCAATCGACTTATATTAATATTTGTTTTTTTTCTTTTATAGCGGGACACGCTCACACTCATTCTCATGGAGATTGCCATGGCCATTCACATCATCGCAGCTAAAGTCGAACAAAATTAAAATAAATATTGGCCATGTTTTGTGCAATGAAGAAGCTGTTGTATTAATGTTTAGTGAACACTTAAACATAAGTTCAAAAGACATTAATATTATGTGATTGATATTTGCAAATTGTGATCAAATTCTGTTCAGTGATATTTGAATATCATTTTCATATTAATTTATGTACCGAAGAATAAAGAACACTTATGATATTCACACATAATAGAATATTATTTGAAAAAGAAAGCGTGTTATCTGGAAGTACCAAACTACTTTGTAATATTAATTATAAATTAAGAGTAAAAACATCATGTTGTTACAATTAATTTTCTATAATTCGTTTAAGCAACAAACAGTACAGGGCGCCATATTGAATTTAGAATGAGGTCACACTCATCCACATGAGAGTATGGTACATTGACAATTTTCGTACAAATTACAGTTTAAATGTTTCTGACATGATAACGTCTTGTGAATCGATAACAGCCTAATGTTTCGAGTCATAGCAAAGTTCCGAATGGGCAGAGCCTGCCAGCGCGTGCAGAGAGCGTATCAGGTCGCCTCTTTCAATCCATCGGGCGACGCGTTCACAAGTAACTTATATCGTCTCTAAACTGAACTACAAGAGGATAAGATTTTTTAGAATAAATGGCATGATCAAAAAATGGTTTAGTAGACAATAAATAATCTGTCACTTAAATAGGTACTTTCATGAATTTACTTTATAAATTGTATGTAGGTATATACTTATAAAATATTGAACTTCTAAATACTTACATTTTTTATACTGTTTAAACAATGTTTTAAATTGACTTAGATTTTGTACTAGGTAAGTACTTATGTTAACGATGATTACAAATTAGTAAATGTTATTGTTAAATATTGATAATATACTATGTATAATGATATAAAAAATGATTTGTTCCTAATATTAAGTATACTTTAATTATAAAGATCATAATTTTATATAGCCATGCCACGAAAAAATATTCTTGGGTCTGTGGAATTTAAATAAAATCTAGCTTAACGATGTGATCTAGTCAACGATGTAATCATAAAATCCACAGTAAGTACTTAGACAGGATGTAAAACTAAGTTATAAATTACAATATAAAAAATAACAATAACTACTAACTAGAGCTCACATTATTTTCTGTGATATATTTTAAAATTGAAGAAAAGCTAATTGTACCTTAGAAATTATGAAACGGTTATGATATATCACAGGGCACTTGCTATCACAGGTTGACAGTTAACACTGGACAGGTGCACGTTGGGTTACAAGTTTTGATAGCGCCTAGCATATCTGACCATTGTATTTCTAGTTTAAAGCACCTCTACAGGTTAGTCTGTGGCCGCCATTACTTGATCAGTCCACCTTATGAGACATCTGCCGAACGCACTGGTGCCATCAACATGCCCCGCACTATCAGACTCTTATTTTTATTGTCTAACCGGGAAAACTTAAAGACATACTCCTTTGATTTCCCAATCATCCCTTCGTATGTCACGAGCTGAACAAATTAAGGCCCTCAATAAAACTCAAAGGTATGATGACGCAATTTGATGATGCACAGGTGTGAAAAAATATAATTAGTTATCCTTATAGAACGTACAAGCGTGCAATTAGTAGAGGCTGGCAAGAGAAGTTTACGCCGCGCACACCACTGGCAGCCATTTTTACACGTAAATAGTGAATATTACAAATATGTGGTAACTATATTATTATTAGTTAAGTTCCATTGAGAAGCAGCGTGTAAATGTGCTCATATACTATAAATGTGTTTATTAAATGCCTTGGTTTTATTTCCCAATATCTACCTATATATTAGCTATGAAGTACGACACCAGCAATAGGGAAAGCATAGGTTTTAAATTACATTCGAACATTTTTTTTCTTGTTTTATGGCCTCATGAAGTAATCATAAAGATAATGTTATGAGAGAAGGTAGTAGTGAATAGGTATGTACCATGTTAATTTTATTCGTAAATCTATATCTATACTTAAAGTAAGTCCCTGAGAGCTGTGTGTTTATGATTGATTTTCTCAGATTCAGTCTAAAGAACGGATTTTCACGCAGTATTCACCAATGAATAGAACAATTCCCGAGGAAGGTTTTAGTACATGTTATTCATGTGCGAGGCCATTATTCTGAGCCATTTTGACTATGCCACTTTTATATTAGACCATGTAATTGCACAGCTATGAAAAAAAATATAGAAGTACAATCTAAATGTCTTCGTATAATAGGAGCAATGAAATCCCTACAGATTGATTGTCTAGATGCTCCGCTTCATCTTCGGCGACAATTTCAATGTGACAGGTTCTATATTAATATACATATACATACCAGAGATCTTAAGTTTACAGTCAGTCCAGAAATGATTAAATCCTGGGACCAACTCTGGCAGAGAACCCAATTAATTTCAGGCAAATTGTACTGGCAGTTGCAACCATCAATACCAACAAAGCCTTGATTTTTTTAAGTATAAAAACATCCCAAAAAGAATCGCACCGGTCATCTCTCCCCTAAGATTAGGATACAATTGTTCACCTGTGTTTTTGGCTAAAATTCACATACGCGATAGTTCCATATGTGAATGTGGCTTAGATGAAGGGAATATTGATCACATTTTCCTTCATTATCCGCTGTTATTAGTGACCATGTATGACATAGTGTCGTCAAAAGTTTCTCGTCCGATCAACCTCAATTATTTATTGTCTACTGTCCATCCTCCATCTGTATACTCCCTACCTAAATTTACTAAAACTATTAATATCAATGTATAAATTATTAGTTTGTTGCTTTATTCTAATTTTAATAGCATCCCGTACATATATACATTTTTTCTCCTTGTCATCCAGATGTATCCTATAAATTCATTTTATATCATCGTCAATAGTGTAACCCTCTGTTTCTTTATAACTACTTATTAACCAAATGATCGTGTTTGTGTATATTATTAACTTTAATCTAGCATATTATGTTTGTATTTTTTTCATGAATATATCACATACCGGCATCTCAAATACCGCCTAAAGTTAACTCTGGTTCGAGTTGTGATCATATTTACCATTCTTCCTTCTAACTGGCATTGGCAGAATCATCGCGAACTGTAGAGATATAGCAATATTTTTTTTGTAAAGAAGAAGAAGAATATCAAGTAATATTACAATTTACAGTAGCAAGTATAAACATTATTGAAGTATTTATTATAAATTACATACCGACATTATTCAGTGAAAAAGGTAATAATAATAATAATTTTAGGATGTATTAGAAACAAATTTTACAACTAGAAATTCAAGCACTTCGCAATACCGTCTCTGTGAGACTGAATATTAATAAGTTATTGACGTTATTGGTTTATTACAAATGCTATAAAATAGAAAGTTCTTGTTACGTGATTCAGTTGAAAGGTGAAATTAAGCCAATAATTTAATGTAAGACCGATAGTCATTAAACGATGGAAAGTTGTAAGTTACCTCGTATTAGTTAACAAATAGTTTTTAATAGTTTAGTTCGGTTGTAGCTTTCATACGTACCGTACATATAAGCTAGTTATTTTTTATTTATCCCATCTATTATTAATATATAATAATGAGTTTTTTATTTGGTTCAACTGTTTGTTTATCTATTACTCCAGAAAGTATGTAATTCATAATTTTAATTAAAAATATTTGTGTTATTATTTATAAATTTTAAGATCTTATTTTTTAAGAGTATATACTAAATATGTGATTAAAATATAAAATTACTTATAATGCATCTCCATAGTCCATCACATTAATTTATTTGTCCATAAACATGTAATAAATAAAACTTACAATATCCCTGATTAGTTTCAGGAACAGGAAATCCTCATTATTTTCGCAGAATGTCAAATTCTGGCTTAACATCTGAAGCTCAATTAAGGTATATCCTCCAGTGGTTTGGAGAGTTTAGTGAGCTCCAACGTGAAGACTTTCTGCCAATTTTGGCAGCTGCTCGTAGCAATCAGCCTGACTTATTAGCCTCCAGCCTCTCATCTCTCTCTTGTGATGATAAGCCCGCCAGCTTGTTTCAATGCCGTGTAAGTATATTATACCTTCTTTTAAAAAATTATTTTCAATTGCTCCTTTTTATTTTGTTTAGTACACTAATGTCCTATTTAATATGAAACCCTGTTCTGTTTTTCCGTAAAGGCCACTCTTTGTTCATCTTGGTTCATCTGCCATATTGTGACTAATGTCACTGTAGTAACTCCATGTACTTTAAGCATATGTTTGAAAGTGAGGTCAGGGTGGAGATGTCAATAAAAAATACCAACTCCGAGGGTTACGATGAAATCAACACAAAAATTGATAAAATGTGTGTCAATGAGATAGATGCTATCGTAACATATTTAGTCAGTTTATTGTTCTCATGTGGATTTTTTCATTATTCAAAAAAGGTGATAGGCATGATATTAAAAATTATTGTCCAATAACACTCGTACCAATCATGTCTAAGATGTATGAAAAATGTATGTACAAGAGGCTAATTGATTTTTTTTTTAAATGTAATATTATATTCAATGAACAATTTGGTTTTCAGAAGAATAAATCTACAACATTGGCAGTTCTTTTTCATATTAAAAGAATTTTGACAAGTGTAAATATTAATAATTTCACCACAGGGTTATTTTTTGACCTCTCAAAAGCACTTGACCTAGTTTCATATAATCTTTTGTTTCAAAAACTTGAAAGAATCGATTGGACATCTTTTTATCTTAGTGATATACCACAGATTTAAATAAAAATGCATTATCACACTCTTCTTATGTTAAATATATATAAACGGCATCCCACAAGGTAGTGTGCTAAGCCCTATACTATTCCTCTTGTATATAAATTACATTATAATAATAACACATCACAAGCATACATTATATGATGATGATGTATCCATTATTGTAACATATGATACAAAATATAATACAATTTCTGACCACATTATAGACATAAATGCTACCATTGACAATTTAATTAAGTGGCTTGACATAAACAATTTAATAATTAACCTACATAAATCTAAATGTATACAATTTAATAAATATAATATGGAACTATATATATCAAAAATAAAATGTGCAGTACATACAAAGTTTTTAGGAATAGCCATTGACAAGAGCATAACATACATGATCTGACATCAAAAATAAATATATTGGTGTATGCTCTTAAACAAGTAAAAAACGGCACTCGCTAAAGTACGGCTTTAATGGCCTACCGGTCGTACATTGAATCAATCTTGCGGTACGGTATAGTAACATGGGTAATGGTTCCGAAGAAAATAAAGCATTTATTGCAAAAAATGCATTAGAGGAATATGTGGTCTTAAATGGGATGCATTATGTCAAAAAGCATTTAAAAAACTAGGCATATTACCACTACTGTCGCTCTATTTGTATGAAATATTCATATTTGTGCAGCAACATTAGCACTTACTTATTCGTAACGGCATGATTGGTCAACAAAATTGTACAATTTAAGAGCCCTGCTTGTAAGTGGCTCTGCTGCTAGTCAACACTTGAACTCGTCAACACTCACAGGAACAGACTCCCCCAGCACTGCTTCTCAGATCTGCATTCCTGATACATTCCAACAAAATATGCAGTATGTCTTCAAACTTATGACACTCTTCAAAAAGTGGTGAGGTTTCAATATCCATCATATGATAAAATTTATTTGTTGGAACGTGTCCGTCCGTGGGTCGTCTTCACTGGCCTGGAAAGCCTGCGCGGATTACGGGTACCGAGGCGGACCTCATGGCCCAGGTCTGTTCGTGAGGGTCCCCTCGGTGATGGGGGCAACCCACTGATGCTTGTGGGTCGTGGCGCACCAAGGTGCGGAGGCCGTACGGCCTGAATGTGGATGCGCCCGCGTCCTACTGGCCTGCAGGTGTGGTGAATGGTGAAATGTGGTGATGTCCGAGTGTGATGTGGGTTATGCGTGTGCTTAACTGATCCTCGTCTCGATCGCCGGGGCCGAGGACCCCTCTCCGCTTGGTGGATCACGGGATACGAGCTCACGCGGGCATGGCCGCTCGTCGGTTGGTTGCGCGTGTACCGGGGCCAGGTCCCTCTGGTGGGCGTGCGGTCCATTGTCTGCGGCACTGAACACGTCTCGAGACAATCGGGCCACAAACTCACCGACAGACTCGACCAGCAGGTCTCGCGCGATCACGTCGTTACGGACGTAGCAGCCGGCCCCCTTGATGACCCGCAGGGATATGCTCTGCTGAGCCGCTGAATTCGCCCGGCTGCTAGCTCCCGCTGTCGGGACGAGGATACATAAGCGCTGTCGTCGGCGAACAGCGCGAACAAGAAATCCGTTTCGCCCTCTCCCATTGGGTTGTTGAGCGTCGGGATGTCGTTGGTATAGGCCGCGTAAGGGGATATGCAATATGCCCAATGCGGGCAAGTATGGCCCGCTGGGAGGAATGTCGCCCCTCCGCCGCTACCCGGAAGGTTCTCCCTTCCAAGAACGACGCCACTTGTCGCACGTGGCCAAGTTGTTCGAGCGGCTATTGCTCCGGAGACTGAAGCTGTACGTCCCAATAAGGGAGGAGCAGTTCGGTTTCCGGAGCGGCCACTCGACCACACTTCTGTTGACGCCTGCGTCCATCAACTTGACCAGGAGGCCCGGGTGCCACATCCGGTCGGAAGCCTTCTCCATGTCGAGAAAGACTCCGACCGTGTGTCTTCCGTTGTTAATCTCCGTGGCCAGGCATGGGGGTCCCTGCACCGTGTATCCTCGTCGCTCCGAATCCGCCTGCAGTCTGGCGCCGGTGCGGTTGATGGTGGACTTTCCCCAAGCGGTGTGCTTGGATTTCAAGTCACCAGCAACCAACACCTGTCCCCCGCCATCCAGTACGCGATGGACATCGGTGAGGTCGAGTGTGGGAGGCCTGTATGCCGCGTAGAGCCTCAACTCCTCTCCCGACACCTGCACAACTACTCCGGTTGTGTTCATGTCGCAGAAGAGGTCGAGGTCCAAGTCGACATGGACGATGTCCCGCCGAACGAGTGCTGCCGTACTCTGTACGCCCTGCCGCTCGGCGACACCTCGTGTCTGCGATATACGGCCATCTTGAGGTCTTGTCCAGGCCCCAACCATGTCTCTCCCAACAGTATGACGTGAATGTGCTACTCCTGGGCGAGCAGTCTGAGGTCCTAAACTTTTCCTCGGATGCCGCCGAATCGCCAGTAGATGATTCGCAATTGCTTACGGTCCATCACCGGTTCCCCTTTGGCTGTATGTGTGCAGTGTCGAAGTCGTCTGTGATATGGCTGTGTGCGGCCATATCCTGGGGTCCCTGAGCAGTCGAGTGAGCTCCTCCATGATCACTTGCCTGAGTTCCTCCCTGACGATCTCTGCGATTATCTTTCTGAGCTCGTCAGTGCTGAACCAAGAGCGACTTTCCGGCAGGGTTGTGTCCATAGCCTGACGAGGCCCCGGAGTGTTTGCTTGCTGGTGGGTACTGGGGGTATGGTGTGTGGTGTTGATCTGGGTATTAGTGTAGGCCTTAGGGTGGCTGGCTGCGGTGTGCCTGCTCCATTGACGGCCTGGTGGGTCGCGATCTCCGCGCTCGGGGGAGTGAGAGTCGGCGGTGTCTCTCCTTGGGGCCGGGGGGTGGAGCGCGAGGTCTGGCGGTGGGGGGTTCGCCGGTGCCGACAGCATCGGGTCTGGTTGATATTCGACCCCTCCGCCAACGACTCAACCGGTGGGGACTAGGGGGTCTGGCTTCCCAGCCTTCTCTTTCGTGGCCTGGTCCTGCTTGGCCCCGTGTTTAGTCGGGATCAGCGGTCTAAGCTTGAGGCCCCTGAGTCTTGCCTCCCTGATGTAGGTCCTAAACCTACGGTCGTTGGCGGTGTGCAGCCCGGCGCAGTTTGCACACGTCTGTGTGGCGCCCTTGGGCAGGGGACAGTCGCCGACCGCGTGATTCTGCCCGCATCTTATGCAACAGATTTGACAGTTCGTGGAGGAGTGACCGTAGTGCTGGCAGCGATGGCACTGTGACGGCCTTTCGCGCCCCTTCCACCCCTCCACCACTACCCCCGGCATGCAGAGCAGCTCCTTGACCTCTAGAGGCGTCGGCGCTCCACGCCATCTATGCGCTCGAGTTGGGCATGGTACAGGCAGCCGGCTCTGCCCCCCCCTCGCTGGGATGCGGTGCACGAAGCGTACAGGGAAGCCCAGGGCATGAGCTTCGCGGCGATGCTGTCCGTGCTCGTCCCCACAGGCAGGCCTCTAATACCCACCTTGGTGGGGAGGTCCGCCGGTGGGGAGTAGCAGTGCCACTGCACCGCCGCGTCTACATTTGAAAGGTCCGTCAGCAGCTTCTGGAACGCCCTGTATTCTTCCGGCGTCTGAGCGAGGAATCTGGTTCCCCTTTCGAACGGCTTAGCGTTCGGCGCGTGCCCCAGCTGGGACTTTAGTGACTGAAAATATCGGTCCAGTTCAGTCCGGGAGGTTCTGCACGACGATGGGTGGGTAATCCTTCGCTCAGCGCGGGGGGTTTGTGAGGTAGGGGGTTGGTGATGGTGATGATGGTTGATTTGCTATTACGAGGGGAAATGCTTACAGTGCCTGCGCGTGCGCTGGCACCCGGCGCTGTTGTGCGCTTCGGGCTCTCCAGAGCCACCGTGAAGCTTCTTTAGCGTGTCACGTCCGTAGACGTCGTAGAGGACGCTCCTTCCGGATTCCTATCCGGCGACTCGGCAGCCGCAACAGAGGTCGAGCCCGGCGAAGTCGTCGAGCTGGTGCTATGTGCAGACAGTGTTGTTTGCTGGGGCGGAGACGGTGATGGCGACGGCGATGATCTGGCCAAGGCCACGAATTTATCGCGCCTCTCTTCGGGAGAGGACGCCACGCGCATTTGGGGGCGTAACCTCTCTAATTCCTCCTGGAATTCCTCCATCTCCTGAGGCGAAATATGGGTTATTATGCGGTCTGTCTTCCTTGACTTACTTGTCATAGTAGCGGGGCCGGTCCTCCGTCGGACTCGCTGTCCACTCCCCGGATCTTTCTTCACAAAAGGTCGGGGAGTATGTCGCGCGGTGCGGCTTCAGGCCTGTTGTGGCCTGGCGGTTTTTCGTGCGCACTTAATACACTACCATACATATAGGTACACAAAAAGCGAATTGGGCTTCGCCCGAGTTCCGAACACGGCACGGAACAACAACTACTCCGGACCGCGTTCTGAACAAGGACGAGAGGGCTGGGGCGCAAGCGGGACGGCACTATCGCTCCCTCACCTTTTGGCAAGAGAGAGACAGCATACGTTTTCGAGTGCGTAGAAGTGTGAAGCCGACCGTGTCCAGAACGCAGTCTGATTGCCAAAACCAGCAGTCCCCTAGAGAGATTGGCGCGGTCAAACCATAAGAATAGGAGTAAAAAAAAAAAAAAAAAAAACACTAGTTTTAGTCATATTTTTCAAAATACCACCACTGCTGTAGTAAAACTTTTCCAAATAATATATTTCAACAGAAGTAAATCTTTTAAATATTCTTTAACATTTGATCTTAAATCTCACCTTGTGTTACTACATTGCAGATCAAACTTTTTAATGAATGGTATCCAACATGGACTGAAGAAGAACAGGACAGAGTGGTTAAGGGTGTTTCAGACATGGATACCGATTTTTCAACAAAATTACAAGATATTCTACAAAATGGTTTTAAAGTCAATGGCCATACAAATGATGTAGATGATTTTATAAATGAAAGCAAGAATCAAAAAGAAGATGAAAAACAAGCCAATGTAAGAGAAGAATGGCCTGAAACTACCGAGCATGAAATTACAAGACAAGCCAGAATGGATAAACTCTTTGAGAGTATTTTGTCTAGATTAGATGAAACGGCGCGAGATCAACAATCAAAACAATGAAAACTAGCCAACATGTTCAACCATGTGTGCGTGCAGGTAGTGTTCTACACTGTGCGTCAATGTATCTGTGTGCGTGAATAATGATACCAGCTGTACTACAATTCTCCCATAAATCACAAAAAATATATAAATAGTGTTTTAGCTGCTTATATACAGCGGAGAATTTAATTAAAATTGTGAGTGTGAATGTTGTATTAAATTAGCATTACAATATTGTCATTTGATAGGCAAACATGCACTTGCAAATCCGCAGAATTATAAAAATAAAATTTTAATCACTAAACATAATTTAATAAAACAATAGAAATAGTGTGTCTATACATTAGATATATTTCCTAAATATTAACTGCTAAAACTAGTAGAATACAACTAAATGTATTTTTTTTTTAATTTTGTCTGTCTGTTTGTATGTACATGGTAATTTCTGATACTACTGAACGGAAAGTTTTTGTTTTGAAGCTATTGACCCCTTTAGAGAGGGGGGACGGGTGCTCCCCTCTCTAATAAGGAAGGCAGCACCCGTCCGCACTTTCCATCACGGGCTCTCTTCTTTACGCGCATGATTTGCGGTTTGACATCGAAAGCTCGATCTAGCGTGACGCCCACTCGACATTAGGGATACGGTTTCTTGTTACAATAAAACCAAAATCAATGTTTTAGCTTCGATTCTACGTTACTATGGACGTTGTCTAATTTTAATTTGTGGTAGTATCTTATAGAAACATACTTTTCCACTACCAGCCTTATTAAATTTACTTGATGTAGAATACCGCAAACATGAGTTGTCTCTACTTCAAAATAACTAGCGCCACGTATAAAATTTTTAATTACAGTAGATACTATTTTAGAATAACTAAATATTACTATTTTAGTATAACTGACGAATAATTCTTTCCGTTCTTTTGCATATATCATATACATTCTGCGAAACATAAAATAAGCCACCTTTACCTTTTACAAATATTTATTTTAAATTGGTGTGCTTTAAAAGCGAGTTTTTTTATTTTTTAACTATAATTTGTTTTTATTTTTCCTTAAATGTTACAAATATACATATAAGTGAAGATAATTATTATATTAAATTATTGCATTGCCATCGATCCTTAATAAGTGTGCAAAGTTTCAAATTAATCCGAGGTTTTAAGGTCGGTCAAATCGTGTTTAAAGAGTCGTTACATAGAAACAAACATTCATTCAAGAGAAGCTAATTATTATAATATATTATTGTATCCTGATCGATCCTTGATATGTGACTTTTTAAAGTCTGTCAAAATGAAGCTAATAAAAGCATTATAGTAAAAATATTCCTTTCTATACATCATGGCAGTACCTCTTCCAAAAACTATAATTTTAGTTTTTGAAAAAAATATCAGCCAAATATACCAAACCATTATCCTCATAAAAATGGCTTTAAATTCGGAGAATGAAAAATAAGACTGGCAACACTGATAAAATGTGGCGTAATACAATAATTATAAAAGTAAAAATAAAATACGTAGTTCTTTTGGTTAATTACCTATTATAGGTGATGTGTTTGGTATTTTTTCCTCCCTTCCTTTATAATACCACTTTAATAGCACATACCGTCATTTTATAGCTATTATTTGTTTATTTCTTTGCGCGCGTAATACGTAGTGACACTAAAGCGGCTCGATCTGTAGTGAACAGCGGGAAAGTACTTATAAGCCAACAGTTGGCTGATATATTTTGACACGTTTTTGCGCATTCGACTCTATCTAGACAGTATATAATCAAAGGTTGAAACTTCACCTGTTCAAACCGAATGCTTCATGTAAAGTTTAAAAATAGAATCCGCCATGGTATTTTTTAATTGTTATTTTATCATAAGAACAAGTTTGCATAAGTATTTACAATAACTTTATTAAAGTTTATTTAAAAAAAATCACACCTCCCTGTGCGTCTTCGCTGGAATGCACGTTTTCTCGCAATTACACTGTATTATGTACAATCGCAAAACCCCCACATATCTCAAAGAAAAATTTAACTTTCGCATGGTGGACTGGAAAGAACCTCGCTTCGCGCAAAGCCTACAGCTACAAATTCCTGCCCATCGCAGCAAGTATTATAAAATGTACTTTACAGTTAGAGCTATGACGCTGTAGAATGTATTACCATTAGAAATAAACCAAAAAAAACGCGCTAAAAACCTTGATTCTTTTAAAAAATTAGTAAAAAGCCATTACTTGGCAGTATGAGTCACTGACCAGTCTTAAACATAACATAACATTTTACAAATACTAAATATAATAAATTCTATATAGAGTATCTTTGCAGTTATATGAAGCAGTATTCTTAAAATCTAAGTAAGGTATTAACTGTCTTGGCGGTAGAACAAAAGAAAACGAAAAACAGTTGATAACAAATAGATTTCTTCGTTAAATTTTATTTTAGTCTCGAATATATTTTTATATTTTTTTCTTATTTTTACTACCTGTGTGTACCTCTGTGGTATTTTCCTGTTTTTACTTTTACGACGTTAAAGTAGTCCAGAAATTATGTGCCTGTCAGGCCTCTAACAATCTGTAGTTCCAAAGAAAGTGTATAAACAAAGATATCGTGCCAATACCTACATTCCTCCGAAGTTTTAGATTAAATTTTATTTATGTCATAACTTATTTGTCACTCGATTGCCATAGGTTGTAGGGGAAATAATGTAGGCAATACAATGATATTTAAATATATGCAAATATACGCAAATGTGTTTTATTATTTTTCCTCCTCGTTGTACATTGTTTTCTTTGCACAAGTCTTTTCCATTATTATCATCATCTGCCCGCCAAGCACTTGGATCGTGCTGAAAAGTGATATTTACATGCGTAAACCACATTGATTATAAGAGGCTACCATGTGGTGGTTGCGAGCCAGCCCAACTGTTGCAGTTGTCGCTTGCGGTGGGACTGGGCAGCCTTTGGTACGCCTTACTGAAAATTTTGATCATGTATGAATGCCACCAATTTATTGTATTGCGTATCCGCCGGGAACGTTTCCTGATCACCGTGTGATTACTGTTGTACACTTCACAAGCACAAGATTCACCATTATTGTTCATGCAATATCAAAACCGTTAATTTAAATGTATCTGAAACTGTATTCTTGTGATGGATGAAACCCTACAATATGTTTGAAAATTTGAGGCAACACGCAACGGCAAGTTTTGTGTATTTCATATTATCTAGGCAATAATTGAACAGCCGACTTAGCTGACACGCAGTCTGTAATAGAGAAAGTATTGTTGTTTTTTCCATGACACGATATGGTGTATAAGTGTGCGCGCTATGCTCAGACACAATTAGTGCACCATGATGTATGTCTAATCCCTCTTGACGGACGGCAGTCCTACCTTATAGATAATATAGGTAGAGAAGGCCAGCCCAAAGTGCGGCCGTCTATCTCGAAAGAGATATGAAATGTACATTACACACATACAATATCTGTCTCTCTTTTTGTATTCATTACCCTCTGATCAATGCGCATGCGAGATTGGATAGATAAAGTTAGAAAATAGGTACTGCTTTTACATTTTCCTTTCCTATTCGTTGGCCTATGGCATTTCTTCCCTACCTATGTTATCTCCGAGTCCGACACTAGTGGAGATCATTCAGGCGCATGACCGACGGCATAACAAGCTCAAAGGATTGCTAACCTTATGACGTCAGCACATTGTTAGCAATTAAAAACTCCCAAATAAGAGTTTTTGGTAATACCCTCGGATTTGGAGTCTGAACTCGGCACCTCTCTAGCTGTGATTGAACATACTTACCAAGAGACCTCGCGACAGATATAACAATTATTTTTTTTAAAGTAAAGTGTTAAGTATTAAATAAATATTGATTACATTGCTTTATATCATTCAAGTATCTTATGTAAGACCTAGGCATTTGTCTAAATAATTACGTTTCATCTCTTAAAATCACAACGATTCTAAATACTTAAAAAAATAAAAGTATAATAATAATATACATATTAATAGAAAGAGATGCTGTTGGCAGCGAAATTAGGCGGACACCACCGGGGAGGTACCTCTCGCTCGATTTATACCGCCGCCAAGCGACAGTTATGCTGTCGAGTTTCGTGGAGTTAGCAAGTTAGCAGCTCACGGGAGGGGAGACGGGTTACACATCTGCGTAACAATTATGCGGATATGTGTTGCCGTCGGTATTCCCCGGTAGGCTGCGACTGCTCGCTTGTCCCCTTATAATAAAAAAAAAAGGTTTGTGACATAGTAAACTATGTCATTTATTAGTTGTGAACAAGTTTCATGGACACATGGCACATCAGAGTATTACAGTCTAGTAGTCGAGTGCTGCACGTATGGTCGTCAAGGAACATTCAAAAGCCATAAAATTAGACACCACAACTTTATAGTTGCCTACAAAATACAAAATGTTGACGTTGACTTTTATTTGAGTCTTCGTATTTGTTGCCTTTGTAACGGTCCATCATTAAGGGCGCAATTTGGATTGTATCCAGTCTACAAACGAAGTGACCCGCGTATACACTCCTGGCCAGCCCTTGGATCCGCACGGCGAGGGGCCGTAGGACACGACGCCAACTGCTATCCAGTTCTTACTAGATGGGTCCTGACCCATTAGAGGACCACCGGAATCACCACGACAAGAATCTTGACCGTCGAGAGCGCCTGCGCAGATCTGAGTGCTGGATATACCTCGATTGGCCTTTTTGTACACTTCTAGACACTGCTTGTTACTTACTATTGGCACACGTACTTTCAATTTTACATCCGATGAAGATCCTGAAAACATAGTTGTTAGTACAGGCTCAAGCGTGTTTGTGTTGAAGACGCTCCTTTATAGACTAATGAGCAATCGTAGCCATTTGAAATCATCGACGCCCATTAACATTCACACGGTTAATGGCTATGCGGATGCATTTTATCCCCATCCAACACAATAGGCCACCGGCCAATACTAATTACATGGAACGCGAAAATATAGACATAACTTTTGAGGCAGTATCTAATCAGAGAGGAGTGCCCGTGTTTCAGAAAATACCGAAATCTGCTGTCCGTTCTACGAAGTTATATAACTAAATAAACTGCTATATTTATGTATTTTCTACTAATTTTTTTATTTATTTTATTTAAGGTCGTTTTAGAACAACTCAGGTCCTTAACGACCACGGTAATAACTTCAATAGATTTGTAAACTTTAATCGTTTTAATAAAATCGAGTGTATGTGTGCATCCCTCTCCAACTAAGCAATCTCTTATATTGTCAGGAACGTTACATTTAATCCTATCCTTGGTGAGGGATATTCACTCCACTAACAAGTATAACGCAGTTAGGGCCAGCCCACATTTATGGCATTTATTTCTTTCCGCTTTAGTAATCAGGTGAATATGCGTTACATTCATATCGCCAACGCGAAGCCTAGTAATGACAACCTGATCTTTCCTGTTGGGGTATATCGAAAATTGAATTATAATTATTACTAAAATTTCTAATCATTTATATTCTATAAAATCCATTGAAGTAGCTCTGTTGTGTCCGTAGACTTACTGGCATTGCACAATTGATATACTCACTTGTTTCTGTTTTGCCCCACCCCGCAACTTCCACGGTATAATTTTCAAAGGAATTCCGCAATAATTCCCCTTTTAGCGGCAGGCAAATAGGTTTTACAAAATCTGCGGAAAATTAAATATAAATTATTTTATTTCTAGTAGGTACTTAAGCTGATTGTTCTGATGGTAACGATTGAGTATTGATGCAAACTAATGGGTCTACTTCAATAACGACCCGTAATAACAAAGAAGTATAAAAGCCTTCGACTGGTCGTATCGCCTTTGTGGTTTTTGCTGATAAAAACTAATAGGTACGTTAATTTGCAATGGGTTTTCGTATGATATATTTAAAAATTCCCCCCATGAATCGCGGTTTCCTCGTACCTACATCCTAGAAGAGGCGTAACGTTTATCTATTGCGAAACATTCTGTGGAGCACAAGTCACTGTTGTTGAATAGGAAACATTAAGCTGATTTGAAATGTCAATCTGTTTTTAACGATTATTCATTTAATTTAGTAGAAGCCGTTTGATGACTACCGCCGCCCATGGACATTCGCATGATTATTACCCAGTATGCGTTGCCCACCTATCATCCTCCCCCCCCCCATGGGCCACCGGCTATCCAGAAAACGCACGAAACACTACAGCGACGGTGTCAGTTTACTCCAGTAGCAAGAGAGCGAGAAGTACCCTCCCGGCCGTGCCGTCACATAATGTAAATCTAAATAATAATTTCATATAAAAAAGAAGTATGTATATGTTAAGACTTACCAGTAAAGTTGATGTCCCTTGCGAGTCTCAGGAGCGCAATGTCGTTTTGTTGGTTGTCACTTTTAGGCACGTAAGACTCGTGCACTACAGCCTCCTCTATCTCGATGTCCACTGGATTTGGACTACAGTCAATGACTGCTTGGCAATCAGTTTCCTTCGATAGGTCATGTTCTCCGAGTCTAACTTGCGATCTGTAATGAAAAATTCAAAATAAATATCATACAACTTGGAGTGTATTAGATCAGACATTTTTTACGACGCGGTAAGTAAATTAACCGATAAAACACCAATGAAATGAAAATAATGCATAGTTTATAACAAACTTCACCGAATTCAGCGTTATTGTTTTAGAAAATATGCACCTGATAGATCTCGAGCGCGACAGCTGTACACGCGAGCAGTGGCCGCCTGGTGTAGATTGTCATACAGTAAGAATTTATCCAAGATTGGGTAAAATTTAATTCTCGGATTCAGAATCGAGTACTGAATATTTTCTGTGATTAAGTACAATATCTTACAAAACACTAGTGTTATAAATTTCTCGAAACGTATGGTGAGATTGACCAAAAAGATGTCCCGATTTTTTGATGACGTGTGGTCACACCGTGAAAGTGTTCTGGTACTTTTTTGATTATATTGTAAATGTAGGTTAACGGCCGGCCGGCCGTCCGATACATTGGTGTTATGTGTCAATCTATTCAACATTACCCACCCAGAAATTCTTCATATTCATTACTTCTAACCGGCACCTATGCAACCGATATTTGTATTATTTTTTCCAGTTAAGTTCCTAATAATTTGTTAAAGCGACCTTTAGATAACGAAGAATCATTATCTGACCAACACAAATTCATCGGGCGCAGCCCTCTCTCTACTCAACATGAAGAGGTTAATGACTTTTAGAGGATTTTTATGAGACAGAGACTTCTGACTTCTTGCTATCTTGTCATCATATTTTTACGTCACTGTCCTGTACCTATAGACACAGACTTTTGCTTTTCCTTCCCTCTGCTGCTCGCTTAACTTGCTATACAGCCACAAACGTTGGTTTCTGACAGTATAGCATATAAAACGAACCACAAACTAATCGAAACTGTTACAAATAGTCTGCTGTATTCGAGCCGTTACATACAATATTACTATAGACTAATTACGTATTGTATGTAATACAAAATTACATACAATACGTAATTAATGTAATAGGCACTATTACTTTAAAGATTATTTGTTATATTAAAGTGTACAGGTGTAGTGTGGACACGTCGTGTGTAGGTGTATACGAACACATAATAAAGCCGGGGTGTACCGCTTTCAATACAAGCTAAGTAACGAAATATCTTACAATTTCCATGTTGGTGGCAGCTCCGCTCCTTTCACGCAATGGCCAGCGGTAAGAATGTACCTCTTAGATATGATGACTCCACCGCAATAGTACCCGTGGCCCTTATTCGCTAGAGAGAATGTAATATTAAAATTAAAATGCCAAAATATGACAAATGCTCTTCTTCAAAATAAGAAACCGATTGGAAACGCGCAGTATGCTTAGCGCCAACACCTAGTCACATAAAAATTGTAACAAAGGAAAATTCTTTTTTTTTTTCTAGTTTCAAATTACGTTTATTTCTTCTACAGTGTGTTTGTTTAATACACAAATATAAAACAATTAAAGTATAAAAAGATTATTCGAAGTGGTCTCCTTTGGCTTCAACGTTTAAGGGACCGTATTGCAATACGGTCCCTTAAACGTTGAAGCCCGTTATCAACAGACGCACGCGCTCCTTCCATGGGGAAATTCTTCACTGCCAATCGTATGGATTGTTTTCGAAATATAGTTAAATTGTCATGACGTTTAGAGCAAGTCAAAAATCATAATCCGGCGGTCAGGACTAGATGAAGTGTAGTCTACAGCTCTGATCAAGTCCGGAACGTTCGTTTTAACCAAGACTGGGTGGATCGAACTTTATGATCTGGTCCCGAGTCTTGCTGGAAGTACCATACTTTGTTATTGAACATGGTGTTATTAAGGGGCTTTACTACCTTCTCAAGACTCACTCTGTATCAAGGTACCATACCTTGATACAGAGTGCCGATGTTTTGATGCCTTTATCGAAAAAAGATGTGACAGTCCTAGCTAACGCCCCACCAAACATGCACTTGAAAAGTGCCCATGTTGCACTCTGTCGACTAATTTGGAAGCTTCCATAGCGCTTTGAGCATAAATGCGGTCATTTTGTTCGTTAAAATGTTGCTCAATTGTAAAAAAATCTCATACGCAAGCAAATTGTTTCTGTGAAAAAGGAGAAGTGAAAGCGTGATAGGGGGAGTTTGCGTACCGCTTCAGTAGTTTGGTTTGATTTTATCACCCTATTTCTCTTTAATTTATCAGTGAATGAATGACCAGTGCGTCTCTTATAGGCTGCAAGTCCTAAGTCATCTCCTAAAATACGAGACATGGTGTTTTCCACAATCTTCACTTCCCGAGATAAAATATTTTGTTTCGGACTGAATTTCTTCGAATTTGTACCCTTACTAATTTGACCACATTTTTCGTACGAACTCTACGTGGACGGCAAGATCTTTTTCTATCATAAACAAGGATTTCTCATTGTACCTATTAATAACCACGAACGGTACATGAACATTTGACTAACACCAAGAGTGTGGAGAGTTTTAAAAATTGTATTTGGCTCCATACCTACTTTGCGTCATGCAATCACAGCGATTCTGTTCTCTTTCCCGGCCCACTCCACTTTAATATCGCAAAATATTGTATAATGTGTTGGGGGCAAAATGAGAAAACACAATGAACAAACGTATAAAAGTGACAGATTCCAAATTTAAATGTAATATTTTTTTATTTTTAATTGTAGCAATATTTATAGCAAGACTAAGTATATAAAAATACCGTAATTTTGTATAGATACTAGGCTTTAAAGGCTAATTAAAACATTACGGATTTAACATTTATGTAGTTTTGTCTGGATCTGTTCAGCGACTCGTGGCATTGACTGTAAATAAAACTATAATTGTCTTTGGTTTGCTAAGTTACGTTACGTTCGAATTTTATTAGGTACATAATTTATTTTAGTTGTATTGTAGTCATTAGAATGGCAAGATGAATAAAATATTATGTAGAAATCAATTTTGCACATAATACACATTATATATTAGGTTAGCACATAATACACATTATATATATTGTTTGCCTGAAAGGACATGATGAGATTCGATGAACTATTAACTTACTAACAACATAAAGGATACTAAGTAAAGAAGTTTTATTATCCCTGCTATTCCGCGAAGTCACCGTGGTTAGTAAAGATATTCTCTCAGGGTATTCAACGTGTCGTGGGACAATCAGCTGTTTCGTAGTGGATATTCAGTTTGAAATGTGCGTAATGTTAAACATTTTTTGTTAAGTCGATATTGATCAAATTTTTGAATATAATTTGCATTATGTCAATACTTATTTGATTTTATCGAACCATGATTTTCAGGCATGGTATGGTATACATGTAAGTTTGAAAGTGTTATCAGGGATTTTGTTACGTGCTATTTGTGATGACAGTGAATGAACTTACGTTTATCATATCTCAGTAGAGCCATCCAGGGATGCTCGTCAATAAACGTGGCAGTACCACCAACTATTCTGTCCGCATTCTGTATCCCACAATTATCTGGCTCTGGTAACAAATCTTGTGGTACTTGTGTCCTATACTCCGAAGGGCAGCATACCTTAAATTTAAATGATTAATATGTTAGGCACGTAAAGCTGGATATATAAAATAGAATAATAATAATGCGTCGGCAGCCATGTCTATAGAGATTAGCCAAGTGTGTGCAGATACATGTTCTCTATTCGCTCATTCTCCTGTTCGAATGGAGTACAATGTGACACGACCGGAGACTAATAAGGCGCGGGACCGCTGGTTAAGCAGGCCAATTTTAGCAACAATGTCCAATCCCAGAAGGACGACAATCGTTGCCACGTTGGATGCCAGGTAATAGCTAGAAGAGGAGCCTAGGGCCTAGTCGAGTTAGGACGTGCACAATGGCACATAAGTGCATGTTCGACACAGCCCGTAGCTCCTAACTTTTAGGTTCATCGGAATGAGTTTTAGCTAAAACTAGGCATTACAAATCTATTCGCAGACTATCGTCTTAATGAAGTGTTGTTTAATATGTAATCATAAAGGATATATAAGCTGTCGGGTCTATCATCGACTACCGTACAGGTGTTGTATGTATGTATATATATATATATATATATATATATATACATATATATATATACATAACAAACGTATAAATGAGAATGACTTGACATAAAACAGGTCCAAACCACTCGTCTCACTGGCCCCTCGCTGGTAATTCAGATTATTATGTACTATAAATAGACCCAGGCACGACTAACCAGTAACCGTAAGTTCTGTTGCCTTTTTCATATTGCATGTTACAATCAATACTACTAGACAATCCGGTGTAAAAAAGGGAATATTATAAATAGGACTCTCACAATTATTATTAAATAATGTCGTCGGAACCGAATATTGGCCACAGCGGCCGTCTGCAAAAGTATTTGCGCAGATACAAGTGCACTCTCTATTCCCTCTTTCTCCTCCTCCGATGGGACGGATAAACGACACGACTGGAGAGAAATCAAGCGCAGGACCGATGGCTTAACGTGCTCTCCAAGGCACGGGGGTGTAACACCGCCAAAAAATTTGAAAAATCCTAATAGCCTTTTTGTATGATCCGGGATACGCACCCCTACATTAGAACCACTACACCACGAGGCAGTCATAACAACTAAATGTAGGATCAATATTTTATTTATAATTAACGAATTTGAAAGTAACTCCATTATATCTGAAGATGCGAATTTTATTCTACTTACACATAACATATAAATACTTATATATGCTAAAAATGGTTCACTTATTGTGTTGGTGGAATTGTTTTCTGTCGATCGTCTATTCGACCTTATGTTACCTCATATGTTCTGTATTTTCCTTGTGCATAATTATTTAATAAAATAAGTTGCTGCGTTGGATATTCCTCACACATATTTACAAAATATATCAGTATTGCTCTGCAAAATGTGCACGAAGCAGTTAAGGAAAAACTTTGAAATTATTAAGTATTATTCTCATTAGCTACTATCATTTATACAATATAACCTTTCGACCCCCAAATCTGCAGAAGCTGTATTGGACTTCTCTTCGCTTCCACTTAAGTTCAGACTCAAAAATAAACCAAGAGAGCAATCGGAACCTTTAAAGGATAGCCCTTTAAAGGCTCCGTTTGCTCTCATGATTTTTCGACGCCCATGAACATCCGCAATAATTACTATGCCAATGCGTTGCCCTCTTATCTCAATGGGACACCGGCTACTCGCAAACCGCACGAAACGCGACACCGAAGATGTCACTATTACACTATGATAGGCCGGTATCATGTGAGTGAGAGGTACCTCCCCGGCCGTGCGGCCCAATTCCGCTGCAATGCAGCACGGCACTACCTCTCTCTAGAATTGTTATTAATAGTTTATATTGTGGTTATGGTTTATATTTTTTATAGTATTACAATCTGGATCTGTTCACCGACGTGTGATATATATATAAATATATATATATATATATATATATATATATGTCTGTTGTATAACAGGTTCCTGGCTTCCTGGCATGGATATTTCATAAAACATGACAAAAATTCATTGATATACGAAAAAATCAGCATCATACATTACACGCTACAATGACAACAAGTTCAATTTATGACAGAACGGCGGGACAGCTCGTTGTCAATCATTTCTGCCGATATGAGGCATTACCTTTGACATTATTAGTTGCTGCCTCAAAGGCTTCACAGGTTTTGACGTATTTTCGTATGGGATTCTTCTTCATAACCCTAGTGCCAAGAGTTATTAGAAATAATAATGAAGTCAAATGGCAGATTGCGGACTCCAACTCGCGAGGTTGAACACATCAATTGTGCATCAAAATGTAGGACGATAGCCAAAACATATATAGCTAACAGTCCGTCCCGCATGGATATTTCACAAAATACGGCTAAAATATAATTGATTGGCAAAAATTATAAATTACCATTTCGGTTTCGTAAACATTACATGACACATAATTTAATTTATGACAGAACAACGTCATTAGCGAGTTGTAAATTATTTCTGCAGCTGCTATATAAGGATTCACTTTGATATTTGTTTAACAAACAAACTATCGAATGTTTCCTCTTTATAGTATTAGTATAAATGCGTTTATAGGTTAATGTGTTACGTAGGGAGACGTAAAGTTTTCTGAATAACCATACTAGTTCATGTACTGTACGTATTATAACTTATCCACGAATATAACAGCCAGCTGAAACACTTCGTCCTCGTCTCGTGGTCGCTGAGTATGACATAAACGTTTGAATTACATTAATCGAATTGATAAAACAAATTCAACGTTCAATATTATCAGAAGCCCAAATTATGTTGTTGTGTACTCGTGCCCAGTAACGATGTCTACTTGGTGTTATAGATCATAGAGTACGTCTTCATGAAAAAGAAGACAATACTCAATTTTTGAGTTCTGGTGGCAACCCTGGTCACAGCTGTCATCGCTAGACGGACTGTGTAATAGCTCATGGCAGGTATACATTTTCCAAACAAAATAAAATATATAAATTACACCTTCGATTGTCCATTCATCTCGAACCCACAATGTAAAGATTTCAGCAGGTCCAATAAAAATTGGTTTCTGTTTTGTTGAAGTTGTTGGTACAGTCCGCTACATTCCTCTAAACGAACACATTTGACACCGCTACTGCATTCGAGACGGTCTGAAAACAAAAGTATACTTATTACTAGTACGTTCTCTCTCTCTTTCGCTCTCTCTAACCTCTCGCTCATATGAGACACCCATAAAGTTATATCTATAACTAACCTGCGGTTTGTGTGAGGAAAATAGGACATCTACATACAATAAGGCGGATGATGGTGATGGCGGTTATCTTATGTATACTTACTATAAAAAACATATGTTGATCATTTGTCCTGCTTATATAGCTCGCTTAAGTAGCGTTGTTGGGAGGCCCCGTTCCCAGGAGAGCCCTTTTTTATCGCGTGTTAAACACGCGTTACATAAAAGCGTAAAATATGTTTGGGAGCCTATATGTTCCGTACTAAGGTTCTGGAGTGGAGGCCGCGCTTAGTAAAACGAAGTGTTGGTCGAACGTTCACCAGGTGGGAAGACGATCTCCGTGCAATAGCTGGTCCGGGATTGATGCGAGTAGCAGGAAGTCGGCCGTCTTGGTTTTCATTGAGGCCTATGTCCAGCAGTGAGCCGATAGGGGCTGGTAATGAGGATGATGATAATGATGTTCCGTACGTATTGATCCTCCGCCCTATTAATATAATATATTATAGTATCATATGAATAAATCTCAAAGATATTTCTTCCAGATCAATGTAATCTTCTGGCATAATACGAGGTGAACAATCGTGTGAACAATGATTAACCCAGCGTAACACCATCGAAAACCTTTACCGCGCTTATGTCGCTTACATCTCTGCGAACCTTTCACTTCAGAATGATGAGTAAACTCGAGTCGCGTGTTGGCTCACACCTGGCACACAGGTCTGCAACAAAGTTCCTTATCGAGGGCTACACGCACAGTGCGAAATGGGAGCGAATACATAAAATGCATAACAAGATTTTTTTTGTCGTGACTGAGCATCTTCGTTTATACACGGCTTCCCCTAGCACCGCGTACCGTCTGCCTGCCTAACACTTCGAGCGGCGGCTAAGTATGTATAGCTACCTATAGCTTTACTCGACTGTCTTTAAGTTATCACATTATGGGAATAATTATATATTAATTTATTAAATGCAACTCTTATAACTTGATATTTTACAATACAAGCTAAGACAGCGCAGTGAACCTAAAGCTAACGTGTACCTAAAAGGTTATCACGCAATTTTATATGACATATCAAATTAAATTCCCGTCCTACTAATTTCATTATGTCATAATTTCTCTTTTCTGTATGGTCATACTACACCCGGCCTACAGCCCTGCAGCCCTACAGACAGACTACGTAAGTATAATAAGTATTTAAGGTTTTTCTATTTTGTTTTTAATTAATGTAGATGATTTCCGTAGTCGGTCCGGGATGGGTGCGAGTAGCAGGAGGTCGGTCGTCCTGGCGTTCATTGAAAGAGGCTTATGTCCAGAAGTGGACCGATAAGGACTGATAATGATGAATGCTTTAATTGTATATAATTGCTCGTGCCATTATTAAATTGTAATTAAGCACTTACAATACTTTGTTAAATATTTTACTCTCTGATATATAATTACTATACTGTTTTTCTACCTACATACTAGTTCAGAGTGCAAAAAATATACGCCCTTTTTAAAAAATAATTAAATCAAACTTCGACTTAATTGTTAACAAATTAGAAAACAAAAGAGAAACGATTTAAAGGGTTTGACTACAAAAGTATTCCTAATTTAGTGTTATTACCATATATTTATATATAAATATTTAGCATAATATTGTAGAAGTAGTTATCTAACGGGTTTTAACGCGATACTTAAAATACTTATTACAAGATACGGACTAAGTGTTACACCAGCCGTGGAGCCGACTGGTGACCACGGCTGGTGACTGGTGACCATCGCATTAAAACCCGTAAGATAACTGCAAAATGTGTAAGAAACGTGAAAGTCTCAAACAATTATTATAGAAGTAAGCAGTATTCAACTTGCAAGGAGTTGTTTAATTCTACTGGAATGTTGGAATCTATACAGCGCAATTTCGTGGAAGTCAAGGCACAAATCGTCTTCTCTTAATTCTTCTTCTTAAGATTAAGGCCACTCAGTCGTAAGGCAGGTGAGATGGCAGAGCGATCACAACTCTAAACCAGGACTGATTTTTATAAGTGACCACCAGAATATAACTAAATGGCACAGCAAGACAATTAGTAGAAAGACCACATGCTAAACACCAAGAGGATGAATTATTAAAAGCAAGCTGCTGGCAGACAATCTTTACGCTCATAGGCTAATCCGAGTTCAAACATTACTGTGAGAAAGTTGTGAACGCAGACTATAGTGGAAAAGTGATTACATGTACTTGGAAAAGTCGCAAAGGGCTGTGACGCCTCAAGTTTTGGAATTTAGTCAGATTCCTAAAGAATATCTGTTCCGAGATTTTCTGGTTATATCAGCCGGCTGAACAATATTTTGGGAAGGTAATTCGGTGGAAAAATCTACCACGTTTCCTTACAAGGCACGGCGATCGTAAAAGAATATAGAAAACAGGTGCTCAGGCCTATAATTTTGCCATGCCCAGGGATATGGTGGGCCAATACTTTCCAAGTTGTTTTTGTTGTTTGAAGCGTCTTTAGTATAATATTGTTCAAGTTGAAAACTATTGAATGTGTAGGATTTTGGCACAAATATGCCCGGAATAACGCAAAAACGTTTATCCCGATAAATGAAAGCTTCCTTTGGATACCTTTTTATACGATACAGTAAGGCCGCTGGGCAGCCATCGTCGAGTGAAATAATAACCGACACACCTACATATGTCCAGGGGTGGACCGATAAGGGCTGATAATGATGATGATAACTATAATCTTACAGCAGGAGTTTTTTTATATATAAATATCGTAAAATCAAATATCGATAGTGAAACAATGTTGCGATGCCGGCACACCTGGCTGTCGCGCTACAGGCTCCAGTCGCGGAGACGGTGCTCCGTGCTCGGTTGCTCACAGCCGTTACAAAACTTGTTATGCGGCGTCTGTCGGCCTTGGCCGTACTTATCTACACAAACGACCAAAATATTCACTTTACGTTACTATGTGTCTGCAATATTATGGATTTTTCCTGGTGCTGTGCCTAAGAACAGATGTCGTTGACGGAAAAAACGACTTGGACTATTTGAATATAGGTTATTAATATATAAATGTAAACTACATACAGCCACTATAATATAGGTTATTAACATATAAATGTAAACTACATACAGCCACTATAATATAGGTTATTAATATATAAATGTAAACTACATACAGCCACTATAATATTACCACCTAATCAATGCCTATAATATAATAATTTACTGCTACATTTTCACTGATCTTCAAAGTTCAAAGTGACATTGGAGTCGATAAGCTATGAGAATTGAGCTCTGCTTGTACCTACAAAAATCTTTAATCGTAATAAAAATATTCTATGGTTTTATTTTTATCTGTTGTAATTAAAGAAGACAAGTAATATTATGGGAATGTATCAATATTTGTAGCTATATTTAAATATTCGTTATAATAACTAACAGAACGTAATAATTAACGTTGTTTTAAATATGTATTGTATAGGAAGAATATTTTTAAAGTAATAAGAAAAAGAGAGTTATAACGCCCGTATGTGACTTGTACTATTTATAAAACAAGTTTGAACACATAAATATTACTTATAAATTATAACGTACCTGCACCGGACGACAAAGTAACACCTAGAATAAAAACAAACACAACTTTAAGCAAACACTCCATGTTTTAATTAATCCAATAGGGCAGACTTCACCTCCACAGTCTGAATGCGACTGGTTAATATAACTTCACGTCTTGACCCTCTAGAGATTGAATAGGTTATCTCTGACGAACGACAAAAATATCTTCTTTTACTTGAAATGGCACATGTTTGTCAACAAGTGACCACGGTGCGCTGGAGCGTCATGTGAGCTCCGCTGTCCCAGCTGAGCTAGTCCGACATTGTACATAATATAGTGGGGATTTCCTTGTATTTTCCACGCGTCACTGATCGTATTGTAAATAATATAGTCAATTCGGTAAAATTATATTTTTTCCTTGATTATTGTGCAACACAATAGTCCAATGCGCACGCTTACACGTCGCAAAATAATTAAGTTAAAGTGCAGGTAGTTTGCAATGCAGCGGAACTGGGCTGGAACGACCGAAGACTTAGTGACAGCTGTGCCGTCTCGTTTCGAACGGTTTCGGGTGACCTATTATAGAGAAGAGGGGTTCATGACAATTGTGTGGATGTCTATGGATGTCGGTAATCGCCACCAGGCCCCGATTGCTTTATTATATAAATATATCATATGAGGAGGCCGTGGAGTAATACGATAAGTCAGTAATGAGGCTCTCTTCTTTGTCGGATATTTCCTGATTTCAAAAATTTGCCGCGCTTTAGGTAATTCTCCTGAGTGCACGTTCACAACAAACGCGACGCCTTCTGTACAACAATACATTTGTATAAATAATTATTTTTATATGTTAAAAAAAATTATATGTTCAAAGATTATTTTACCCTTCAGGAGCAAACCATACTTGAGATACCACCTCTGCTCTAAACATTCGATTGGTCTGCGATGCAAAAAAGGAACAGGCAACAGCCCGTTAATGTCATATAATAATACTAGCTATATATTCCCGGGACTTTTCCGCGTGTACCACAGACAAAACCACCACACTTCTTATAGCTTAAATTGCTTATATGAGTACAGAAATTGTCAAGTTCAATTCCATTCAGTTCTTTGATATGTTTGAGTAACAAACTCCATGCAAAGTTTCTAACATATAACATATGTCTCTTCCTTGAAGCATTGGCTTATATAAGAAGCACTACTTACCAGCACATCCTTATTATAAGTGACTCCAAATGTGGCTTGCTTCACCCGATGTCATGTGTTAAAGGTAAATGAACTGGCACTGAGGCATTCCTCATTCTTAAATGTATTTACGAATTAATACGTAATGGGGTTAATGTTTGTCTGCAATGGGTACCACCACATGTTGGTATTGCTGGCAATGGTGTGGTTGATGCCTAGGCAGTTGAAGCGTCATCCGAGGATACCTTGATTAGTATAAACTCTTGCTCTAATTATTTTGTAGGATCTATTAAAAAATATTTCTTAATGAGGAATGGGATAAATATTTCCAACAAATTTTAAAGTACTCCGGTATTTGGCACAGGTCCAACCACCCAACGCACCCTAGTTCTCGGATACGACAATCAGCAAAAGAGATTTAACGCTCTGTTTTCGCATTCATTCCAATCACATTCCACAGAATAATTTCCTTTTCCCGATGGGCAAAATGATCAACTCTAACTGTACAACATGCAGCCGACATGAATACTTATATCATCTTCTTATATAACGTGATAGAAACGAATTTCTCCGACAAGAGTTTGTGATATACACTAAATGTGACAAAGCTGTTTTTTTCTTTCGTCATTAGTTATAATTTTAAATTAGAATATTGTGACAGATTCTTAAGTTTTGTTATCCATTCGCTGTATATAAGGTATTTACAGTTAAGTTTATAATTACTTACATCTACTGAAACAATTCAGTAGATGTAAGTGAATTAATATTATGATGCTTTTTTTAAAGGCTAACCTTTAAATAAAGATTAAAAAACATCTGTCTCCTTAGCTTCACTCGCGTAACATGTCATCCTAGCCGAATTTCGGCCACGGCCACCATCTCTATAGAGATACTAGCCATCTGGGCAGGATATTTAGTGCACAAGGGTGTCGCAGGCACAAGTGCACTCTCTGTTCCCAAATTCTCTTCTTTTCTTGTTTTTATCTCTCAGGATACCTTTTCTTGTTTTCATCTCTCAGGATCTCAGGATCTCAGGAAAAAGTAACCTTTATATGTTACATAACATGGTGCCCCGCGGATGTTGTCCATCTCATATAATCTAAGCCCCAGTTATAAAAGTTTTGAAAAAGTAAAAAAAGCCTTGCTTTTTTAAAATAAAAACTAGAAATGTTCCCAGTTCTTGTCTAGTAGACATGAATGAACTCTTAATTAAACATATAAAAATACTTACGTCATTTTGGTTAATCCGCTTAGGTGCTTTGACCGCCACTAGCTGTGAAACGTTGGTAAACTGTTTTAATGGGACCGATTAGACATGCATTATATATTTTTTATATATTTCTATTATGATGCTACATAATAAAGAGGTCTGTATTTGGTTTGAGTTGGAAAAGCCCGATGCACAAGGTCAGCCATACTGCTTCCAGTCCTGAGTCGTTCCTGCAAAGTTCAAGTTTAACAAATTGAAATTTAGAACAGTATTTAAAAAGTATTTAAGTTAAGTCAATCAATTTTACATACCGTAAATTCTAAGTTTTTGCTTCGTATTAGTATTAAAAAACAAAAAGCCGACTGCTTAGTAGACTTAAGAAAGCCCGGGTTTGTAAAATATTTAAGTAATTGTAATCGTAAAATATAAATTGTATCTAATTATACTATGTGACAGCTCTGCCCACTGTTGACTGATGTCGGCTGGCGCACATATCACCTTATAATACACGCTCCAGGAGGCCGAAATCCCGTTGCACCAGAATCATTCGAAATCGTTCGGAAATTGCCGAAAAATATAAAATATTTTTAATTTATTGGTTACCGAAAGCTCTACGTTACTAAAGATATGCAACAGGGATTTCAAAACATGTATATTGAATAAGTTCCTTATATTTTAAAAATAAAGTTTAATGAGAGGTTTTTCAAAAAGTATCGAGTCATCAGTATCCAGTATCCCTGCGAAAATTAAGAGGAAGAAGTAAAAATATATCATCATGATCATTTATCATTATCCGCCCTTGTCGGTCCACCGCTGGACATAGGTCTCTTTCAATGAACGCCAAGACGGTCGATCTCTTGCTACTCGCATCCATCCCGGGCCTGCTACTGCACGGAGATTGTCTTCCCACCTGGTGAACGGTCGACCAACACTTCGTTTTCCTAAACGCGGCCTCCACTCCAGTACATTGGTGCCCATCTGCCATCTGATCTTCGGAGTGTCTGACCAACACATTGCCACCGCAGCGAGTTTTATTCTTCGCATGACATCGGAAACTTTTGTTCTCTGCCTTGTGACTTCGTTACGAAATCTATCGGACAAAAAAACACCCAACATAGCACTCTCAATGGCCCGCTGAGCTACCGTAAACTTGCAGACTAGTCCGTAATTAGGAGGCCATATTTCGGCCTCGTAGGTCATCACGTTATGTATGAGATACGCCACCCTACCCGACACACTAGAGATTTCGACGATATTGCCCACGAGGGACTTATGCATGAGGAATCCCGCGCCGCCTTGTGATGTCGCCTTCCCTGAAGTGGAATATGAGATCCGATGGCAGATGGCGATTCTTGTCTTCGGGCTTCACATAACCCCAGAACGTGCCATCGGATTTTTCCCTGTTCCATCTCCAGCTCAACCTATGGTGGTGATTATCTAGTCTAAGCGTTGGTCCGTTATACGTAGCCAGGTCAAATGGGCGGTAGCGAACCGTAGCTCAGAGTCTATTAGTACTCCTTGTATATAACGGTGGAGTTATCGTGGCCGCTACCTTGGCCAGCACCAGCGCCGGGAACTAGATGCTGAATTCTGCTGTAGAAGATAGATGCTCGTAATTGCCACACTGAGCAGGCGGATTGACAATCGGAGATTACCGGACCGGCGCCACTGCTACCTGTCGCCGATCCGATTGATGGTAACGCCATCACTCGGCGCGAGCGCTGTCCGGTGTTCCTGTCTATTCCACTGTCACTATATAACAGACCCGACACCGAACCACCAGCTCGGTGAAGCGTCTTAGA
>JAFELO010000970.1:506082-528396 GCA_017140195.1 Eumaeus atala
TAATCGTTAGCATGAATTAGCTGACATACGTAGTAACTGTTCCACTACTTAGTCGGACCTCCGAATGATTATTAGAGTTGCATCTGTGTTAATGCGTTTTATTACCGTGTACATCAACGAAACATAGAAACTGGAATTTATAAGAAAAGCATTTTATAAGATTATCTAAGATACAAACGACCGGTTCCATGACCTTCAACCTAGAGGTCTTGGATACTTGTTTATACACACTTGGTCATACTTGTTTTTTTTTTCTTAATAAAAAAATTTTTGATGGCAAGGGTAACTAATAGGTTTAATTTTACGTGACTATTAGACTGGGATTTTTTTTCCACACGGGAAAGCATGACGGCACCTATTAACATCTGGTTGTAGGCTAGTCTGGGTACGAAAAACAACAACCGGTTTGTCAACGAAGTGATTCTGTTGCCAACAGATCCGGGTTCGTCTCACCCCCCCCCCCCCAAGACGGTTGAAGGCTTCCTTGAGGTTTTAGTGGAATAGGGTTCTCAAACAGGAATTTAACATCCGCACATTGATCAGCAACCCACCCGGAATGAGCCGATGCGGGTTGATGTTTTCCCCGCGTTAAAAGTGTCTAGTTTTAGCTTTTACGTGACGTTGCCAACTGAGCCGGGCATCATACGATATAACACGCATAACTAAGCATTTCAAATATGTACGTAATATAAAAAATGTTTTGCCTAAGAACTATCCGTACATCTCTTCCCTAATGCGGGAAAAGAGGGGAATTTGTCCCATCTTTTTTTCCATTTCTTTGAGACATCAATATATGAGACATAATATAAGTAGAACACAGAAAGGCCCAGCTAGCTCGCTGACCTATTGTCGCAATTGTAATATCGTCGGTGTAGAAGGTCCTCCGGAAAAAGAATCGATAGACACACATTTTCACGATCCATTGCTAACATTATAAAGGGTCGAATTGAAAACTTCGATAATATAACCAAAATGTGAAGAAAACTATCAAAATAAATATTTATTCATCTGCAGAAATTATTGAAACTAGCTGAACCGACAGACCTTGTTGTGTCTTACATTTAATTTGTTGTCATTGTAGCCACAGCATTTGTATACACTTTGATTGTAACGTGTTCATATGTTTACGAGGCCGAAATTAAAATTTACATTTTTGTAAATCAATGAATTTTGCCATATATCGGGAAATATCCGTGCGAAGCTGCGGCGGACTGCTAGTCAATAGATATAGGTATTGTTGCTATTCGTCAACTGTAACTGATGTTAATAATAGTAGCTATAGCTGACGCTGCATTATAGCCACAGACTATAAAGAAAGAGATACTATGGATTACTATAGCCAATACTTAAATCATTTGACCGCAATACCTGATTAGCAAGCAAAAAATGAAACTCAACTACAACAGGTACACAAAATTTTAATATATGATTTTAAAAAACATCAAAGAATTGGTAAAAATAAAATACGGATCAATCAAGTGCTACAACAACATAAACTTAATTGTTAAAATAGATTTATAAAATTTTATAACAATACTAAAAAAACCTTATTCCTCCACAAAGATCGTGGAGAAGTGAGTGTTGATATCGTAATACAATTTCAAACCGATCAGAAAAAAGCTGATACTTTTAAGTAATTGCCAATGATATGGTTCTGATGATGTTTTTTGGTAAAAATATTGAATTCTTGTCCAAGTCAACGACAAATTCTCTTGCACACAGTTGAGCTAAAAATATAGTGTTCATATATCAATTGCGCAGAAAAAAAGAAAAAATAATTTATCTGTGAACCGTACATACAAGTACATACAAGATTATACTAATTATACATGTAACTGTAGTGCGTCACAAGCTTTTTCCAACTCTGATTCTCTCTTTCTGATTTTTACCAGCACTGGTCTTGCGTTGGCATCTTGTTCCTATGACGTGAGCACAAATTCGAGAAACTAGGGACAGATATTATGGGGGCAGAACGGAGGAAGCTACTATTTGCTGTGGACAGTGTCGAGTCGGTACAATTTCATTGGTATAACAGCGGCAACAGCTAAAGGCCACAAGGTGGAACTTACGAGTCCCCTCAGGATCCCTTAACACACTTACACATATCTGCTATCACTAAGCTTAAATCCCTAGATTCGGCCACAGCAGCTCCACTTTACTTGTAGTAACCATTTTGGCTTAAAGAAAATAATTAAAAGGAATAAATTCTTTCACAGTCTACATTTTAACATCATATAAAGCCATACTAACAATTCTATGCAACGTTGGAATTTTTTTCTTAAAGTTCTTGTCAGCTGTGTTTTCAGCTGATGTATGAGCTATCGATGTTGAAATATCAACATCGTTCCAAGATTTCTCTTTAGAACTTTCAACTTTGAATTCATTCTCTTTTTCGTCGATCAACAGTTTAGAGCCGTCCATATTTTTTCTAGAATAATAGGTTCTTTGCATTAAACAAGTAACATTATTTCACTTAAAAATAATACTTACAAAATCGTAGTGTAAATTCGCTATAAGGGTACTGTTATTGATGGTGTTAAATACATACCTTCCGGGATAGTAACTTAAAAATATATTAAAATCAGTCAAAAGTCCGACATAGAAAACAATGTTTAACAAAAAATTACTGCAACCAAAATGATATCAAAAACAGTCATATCATATTCCTTTCATATTTAATTCTGTCCAACCACTTGCCCTACTAGATTTGTAACAGTTGTTACAGATCAGACAAAATTGGTTTTGTATGATCTGTAAATTCGTCTTAATTAAAAAACAATATCATAATTATTATGTTCATGTTATACTTATCGATCCTCTGCTTAGCATGGAAATATTTTTGTCTTAAGTAATCCATTTGCTAATGATATCCTGTGGAAGCAGGAAATTATGAACAATCTTCAACGCTATGCAGCCCAAGTGTAATTTGTGTGCAGCCCAAATGTAATTATTGCCGTCCTAATGCAAGATGTGCCTTAAGTGGGAAATAACAGATACATTTCAGTAATGATGACGGGGTCCATCATTACAGTAAGATATCATTACTATACCACACATGTCACAGCGCATATGTTGATTCACTTCGTTCGTCAGTGAAGAATTATCAATCAGTTGAAAATTTACAAAAAGAAAAGTTAATTCCCACATATTTGTGGGTTATAATGATGTTTGTATACAATTCGTGTCGCCCCTATGCAGTAAAGGGTAATAAATAACTTTTACTGCATAGAGGCGACACTAATAGTATCAAAGAAACAAATTTAAATATCTTGAATTCAATAATTTTTTAAATCACAATTTTCTAGTGCAAAAGCAAAAAGGCACAGCTTAAATAATTGTTATAAAAATCTTTTTAGACAAGGTGAATAAGAAATTTAGCCAAGGTTTGTGTAAACACACTTAAGTGTTCCTTTTATTTTTTCGTTGTTGCTAGATGTAATTAAAAATATTGTAGTAAACCAGAGGATTAGCTAAGATTATCCAAAATCCATTCCATATAATTAGATACGCGAGTGTACACTCCAGGGAACCCTCCGAGGCCGCAACGTTTAGACCCAAACGAAACGACTCCCCGCTGTACGTAACGGGTAGCCCCCGCTCCGCTGGTCCTCCCTGGGAACACAAGGGGGCCTCCTGAATCTCCTCCGCACGAGTCCTTGCCAGCCATACCTCCGGCACACAACTGGGTGGCGAGTATATCAGCAGATCTGTAAATATATTTACTGCCTGAGTCAATTGACGCGAATATCACTCTCAACTATAACCATTGAAGCAGATACTACCGCGGTCCATATAACTAATTTGGAGAGGTCCACTTCTAACGCTCTGCAGTGGCCGGATCGTCGGTAAAGTGACGGTGAAGAAATTCGCTGGACAAGCTTAGCGCGCAACATTTATCAAACAACGCAATACATTAAAGTTAAATCAGGTTTTAATTCTCTGATTGGATTGGATTTGGAATGGATATGTTTAGTTTCGACGCTTACCTCTAGAATAACACCAGTGTGAAATGATGACTATGATACGGTTTTTGACAATCCTGGTCAGCCCAACCAACAAAACCAGTTAAGGAGGACAACACTTCTCCATTCCCAGGTATTTGGACTGATGGGAATACCTGGTAATGGAGACGCGTTTTTATTTCTTATACCTAAAAATATGCATGTTGACATTTTAAAAAGGGATAAATCGTACAATTCGCGAGACTGATAACGCCAGACACGCCTATGTGAGGTTATATTATTAGGTACCTTGTATATACCAATTATGTGTTACTATATCACCAGTCATTGTTCAAGTTTTCACTTCGGTAGACACTCCGGGAATGCCTCTGTTTTTGTTTAGAAAGCATTCACTTATAAATCTTACCCATTATATATATTACGGCACTCCTCGTTGTTTATGATTGGCAAGTTAACACTCAACAGCACCGGCGACTGTAGGCCATCCTCTGTGGCACCCCAGCCAGCCACTAGTCCCTGTTTCCCGTTTAGGTTCTCATCTCGAAGTGAAGAGGTGATTGGCAAACATATTGGCTTTAAGCTCTCTGAAAAATAGAGTCAAGTCTTCAGCATTAAGTTGCAATGTCATTTATCAAATTTTACGAAATCAGACTACGAAAATATAGAGGGCATCGCAGCATCGGCCTTTGAGAAATGAATTAACTGTTTTCTTCAATATGAAATCCACAGATATTATTGTTATTCCTAACTCACATTGGTCCGGAAATACGGGGGCAACAGCTGATTCCACGAGGAAAAATCGAGCGGAACGAAATTACGAGAGAGAGTGAACTTTGGAATATTGAGATATGACAGTGAAATTTTGAATTTCATCCGTACTATTCCGAACATTCCACGTAGCAAAAAACGGGACAATACAGAAGGTGCACATCGAACTGGCATCTCTCTCTATGTATGGCAACTCAATCAAGTAGGCTGGAAGAAAATTGGTCGTCGACAATCGCGCGACATTGAATGTTTGAATGTTGACAAAAGCCAGTATTGAATTCCGCCTACTCAGAGGTAAGTATGGTACTCCATGTGAGGCCTAGCTTGGGCTTCATAGCTTTATATATTTTTATATCATTTCGCACACCGAGTGTCTGAGCTTTATGCTAATTAAGCTACCGGAGCTCTCACATACCGAACGTAATGCGAAAAATCCAATATCCTCAATTCAAGTCGATACTATAGAGCAGCCTGCCGTGCGTCTTCGGCTGAACATAAAACTGTGTGTGGCGTGGCGCCACTATACTTAAATCCTGCTAGTGTACCAGTGTATAGATCCATAACGTTCACATTTTTTGGATGGTACCTAGGCCATAAATAGTAAAAATCATCGGGGATCAGGAGAAGTGCCTCTCACATAACATAACCGTGAATTGATAACTATATCACCTTCCACGACCCCTAGGGTTTGGGACTTAGGGCTGCGTATCTATGTGGCCTCTGGGCGTGGGTGCCTCCAGTATACACCGGATACCCCTTGTACAATAAAGCACGGGAGTACCGTAACACCTATTTATAGGGAAACGTAACAAACTACTGACGTACCTAATGTAAAATCTGCTGACTGTGCCAGTTTTATCAACGCTATGTCGTCGACTAGTCTTTGTGGGGTGTAGCCGGAATGTGGAACCACCGACTCGACAGGCACATTCTAAAATAGTGGGAACTTGTATTAGTGTTATTGCTGAAATGTTATTGTCGCCTTTCGCTTTTGTGAAATTTCTCGATGATCCAACAAAAGAGAGATCCAGCAAAGTGACACATGATGATTCGCGGAAATCAGATGTATATAGGCGCTTATCTGTATTTACTTTATACAATAATAAAAAAGAAATTAACTTTAAATATATACTTATTATAATATGTATTATAATGTGCCGCCATGAGTAACCTTGAGTGGCACATACTAATATTTATTATAATATGCCGCTCATGGTTAAAATATTATATGGAATAATAAAATATGGATATATAAATTTTGACTTAATTGTATGTAAATACTTCAATAAAGATACATCCATGTGCGGACGGGCGATTAAACCGCTATATGTCATTGATAGGGTGGCTATTGACCAAGCAGTGCGGAGACAGGTGGGCATGGCGCGCACGTACTTGAAGGGTATAATTTCCGATTATACCCTTGGCAGGAGTAACAGGATTTTTGTTACACACCACATGGTAGGTACTACCTCTAGCACTGCGACTTGGTTATCACAAACACAGACAAACTCTCTCCCAATAGCCGTTCACTTTTCGGACACGCCGTGTCTGCGAAGTATACGATTTGATACTTTTAGAACTTGGTCCTAAATATCCAATACAACTTCAGAAAAATGAAATGCTGCTCATCTACATTATTTTATTTAGTGTATAGCAAAGTAGTAGTATAACAATTAGGTAAAATTGTACGTATACATTTTTATATATTTGGAATTGGAATCGAGTGTTGGATACGCTCTGTGATTTTGTAGTGTCTTACAAAATACTCTATGTAATTGGCGGTAAGTTTCACTTTCACTTGTGATTTCAAATTCAATGTGTAGTTTTTTCCACGAATCGGTGACAAACATACCCAAGCTTCGGAATAACCAGTCCTCGGTATAGTATATCTGTGCAGCTCACCTGAACATTTGGAGCACACACTAGATCTCCCTCGTTCCGTTCGCAGTCTGGGTCGGATCTCGTGTCGTACTCGCCTATCACGACCGCGCGCAACTTCAGCTTGTTGCCCAGGAAGGACACGCAGTGCGCCGCCGTCAGGACGTGTCGTGCTGTGATGAGAGATCCGCCACAGCTCAACTTCGTGCCTCGAGCTGTAATTAGCACAAAGCTATTGATTAAGTTAACAAGTGTACGGCAGCTCCGATACATGACTAGAGTTTCCTCCTTAATGGCGCATATGATTCAAACTCATCGTTACTTCACGTTACACACTTATCTCATACGGTTTGCCTACTGCGCGAGCGGGCCTTAAGTCGTTTCTCGACGATTAAATTGCCCTCTGCTTTATTTCCGTGAAATATCCCGAATCTTGAGGTTTTCAGCGATGTATTGAGATAAAGCATACGCTTCTAAGTTACACATCTAGTCACACATGTGACTTAAAATTTCATTCCTACGTGATGTACATTTTTCTTAAATAATGTAAATTCTTTCAGTTTCACACACCACACGAATCTTGATGACATAGGTGATGAAACGTATCTCAGGGATGTACGTACCTCAATGTTGTAGCATGGAAAAGCAACCACGGCATCGCTTTCTTGTGAAATTTAATACTTTATCAAACACTGCTTTACATAGGTCGCTTTCAAAAATATAAACGGGATTTGGAAAGCAGTATAAATTTAATAAGTTTATAATAAAGGTGATGGTAGCGATCCGTAGCCCGGACATTCTTAGCACTCCTTGTTCCGCTGTTACCGTGGCCGCTACCGTGGCCAGGACTAGTGGAACTACTGCGAAATAGGGGCCGAATTCTATTGCTGTCGTCTATTTGAGGTTAATGCTCATAATTGACACGCTGAGCAAGCGTATTGGCAATCGCAGATTAGGTTTTATGGACCAGTAAGGTTCCAGAACCTTACCGGTCCATAAAACCCCACTCCAGAGTGGGGGCCGCGTTTAGGAAAATGAAGTGTTTGTCGACCGTTCACCAGGTGACAAGACGATCTCCGTTCAGTAGCCGGTCTGGTATGGATGCGAGTAGCAGGAGATCGGACGTCTTGGCGTTCATTGAGAGAGGCCTATGTCCAGCAATGGACCGATAAGGACTGATAATGACGATGAATGATGAAAAGTGATGGTGAAAGATTTAATAATAATATCTGCGGACCTATCACACTACGTTAGCCTAGCCCTGTGTTAAGTACCGTAAGGACTTAGTTGCAAGTACTAGACAACGGACAATATGTTATATTTATTTAATATTTTTATGAATTTAATATTTTTTATATAATAATTATTCTACTGTACAAATACATATATCCATGATCAAGGCTGGATTTGAACACGCGATTTTAGGTCAGAGGCGGATCATTGTCAATTTAACAGCCATTTTGAGCCAGCTGGTCGTGGAAAGGTACAGTATCACACAGTAAGTGTTAATATCAGTTAAAGACAAACAGTTAAAAATACTTAGAACTTTAATTAATTGCTTCTGAAGGAAGCAGTCTTCGGAAAACCCAATACTACTAAACGTCAAACATAAACAAACTTTCAAATTTTGTCCCTCTTACTTCGTCCGTGCCTATGCAATAAATTTATCTATAAGTATTATATTCAATATGAATGAAATTATCACTGGAATAAGACAACTTATATACTACTTTTTATCCCGAAATTCCATATCGTGCTTGGAATGAATCGCAACTCTATAGTCGAACGAAGATCCCATGCGACCGGAGTGGTGGGCACAACTAATGAATAAATGTGGCACACCTTTGTTTCTCGTTATCGTCATCTGATCTGGTTCGGAAAGTTTTAGATAGGAACGACCAAACGTAGCGGTAAAATACCGAACTGGTAAACCCAAGCGTTCAATGACGCAAATTCAAAAACAGGTACTTTTAAACAACTTAATTATGTATACAATTGTTATTAAAAATCACTTAAGTAGGTCTTGTTATCGCGTACCAGAGGAGAAACTCGTGAAATTAAGAAATAACTAAAATGGCTTTCGATTTTTGTTCTGATTTTAAATAGTATGTACTCATGTAATTGAAGATTCTATCACAACATTTTAAGTAATGTTAATTGGCGCGAAATTTGAATGTCAAATAAATTCCATTCGAAAGCAATGTTATTTTAATTTCAAATTCATCCCTTATTCAGTCATTTCATGGTAGTGTTCATCGCTATGGATAAATTGAAAATACAATTTTCGAATGTGAGTTCTTATGTGGAAATAACTACTGCTGCCCAAACATCATACAAATGACCTTCTTGTATAAACACTGTCTTTTATTTGTTCAATCGTTCTACATCTGGAAACTTTGACTGAAGAACGAGTCTCGTAGTTAGCGGGTAACGACAACGACGAATTGAAAACGGCAGTGGTAGCGGATCTAACTCAAACTACGGCTGAGCTTGCTGCAGCTCTTAGAGTTAGCTTCAAAATACCTCACGCGGAGCAATTGCGTAAAATCACAGAGATAAAAGCGACCAGCTGTGACTTATGCGTCGAAGTATGCGTGGCACTATTGAACCTGCATAGAAACGAGAGAACCTCGGAACTTTGGGCAAAATTTTAATTATGGCAATGAAATGTGGATTCTGTGTACAGCACCTAATCAGTGCGTTAAAAAAGTTAATTCTTAGGAAGGTTATGAACACTGGCTGGTGGATCAGTGTCGGACTCGCATGTACGATTTACTAGTATATGTCCCAGTCGGATCGTCTAAATAGCTGTATTTCATTACTGCTAGCCGTTTTCTTTTGTGGCGGGCCAAAGGCGAGCCACAATGATGACGGATGAGTGAAAATGCGGCAGGAAGAAAGATATTCAATAAAGCTAGCCTTATTGAAATAAAGTGTATCATTATCCGTCTTTTTTGACACTCCTTTCTTTTAGCTCCTAACTTTAACACTCGCGGCGTTGCTTGACATGACAACAACAATGACGTCGATTGTAGAATACAGAGAAACAAAAAAACTATGCCCAGATATGTTTTGAAGGTTTAGGCGGAAGCGTAGATCCTGGATAAATAAAGAGGTTTTATAAGGCTAAACGTCAGCCGCCATATTGAAGAACGTCTTGCAATGATAATAATACAATCCGGATAAACGTTAGCCTGCCACAAGACAAAACAGCCCTGTTTTTGAAAATGGCTAGCCTTAATGTTGTACAGCGGTTCGTACAAAACGACTACGACATATATATCACATCAAATGGAAACCCGTTCACTCGTTTTTGGTTGCTTGAGTAACAAATATACAAATTTTCTAAGCCAAGAAGTCAATTACATTTTTGAAGTTATAGTCCTTTTGGCGCGTTAGGGAAAAATGATAAGAGCAAACTTTTACGATGCGCGCGCACACCGTCACAAAGTACCTACACCCTGAAGTTAGCTATAGTCTAAGTCTTAGTTTTTCTCTTGTTAAGCCAAAGACGTATAACACGTAATTGGCATTGCGACGCATGCAGGAGCAGTTATGTTATAATAAAAAGATTAAGATAAGGGAGTAGTAGGATGATGCTAGGAAAAATCACTTCGCACATCCATGGCACGTAGTTTCTTCTTCACGGATACACATACGATCATATTCGAAGCGTTATTTAAATTATTTACTAATAGGCAAATTATAGTCATTATGTTAAATAACATAATAATACAAACTACACTTGTAATTGTCATTAGTGTAAGTAAACAAGAGATGACAAAACTGCTCCATATACCCAGATAAAGTAATGAGCAAATTGTTTTCAGAACTTTATCTAAACCGGGCACGTTGACGGCGTATTTTTTATGAATCATGTACTTTCTCCTGATCAGCATTACCCCGCGGTTTCACCCGTGTAACTCCGGTCATATCCAGTCCGAGCGTCTGGTATATAGCCTATGTAGCCTTCCTCGAGAGATTGACTATTCAACACAAAAACATTTTTTTGGAACCAGACCAGTAGTTACAGATATTAGCGCGTTCAAACGTGAAAACAAATAAACTCTTCAGCTTTATGTTATTAGTATAAATTCATTCTACTTCAAAGTTTTAAATACCAAAGTGTTAAATAAGCAAATGGAGCATTTCAAATACTACCGACGCTCATGAACATTAGCATAATTATGTCGATGCGTTACCCTCCTTTTCACCTTCCCCAATGGGCCACCGGCTACTCACAAACCGCACGAAACGCGACATCGTGGGTGTCACTTTACGGCGGTATAAAGTAAGCGAGAGGTACCTCCCCGGTCATGCCGGCCCAATTCCGCTGCGTAGGAGGGGGTGGTGACATGCATGTCATGCACCATGCATGGTACTACCTCCTAATATGCAGCATGGCACTACCTCTTCTTTCTAAGTCTCAGGTGCAGTTGAATTGGTCTTAGAACTTATTTGACCTCTAGCACCAGATGTTACTGGCCTAGGGTAGAGATTTGGTCTATGGTCCTTTGTAACTTGGTATTTTTAATCTATATAAAGGTGTATTTAATTGTCAATAACAATAATCATTTAGGCCGGTTTTGTTTTCGCCGGAGAAAATTTAACTCTTATGTAATTAAGTACTAGCTATTCCGACAGACACTGTTTGAATTTGGTAAGAATCGCTAAAGCCGTCTCGGAGGAGTAAGGTAACTAACATTGTGACACGAGAATTTTATGTACCTATATAAGATTTACCAAGATATGATTCTTTTGGAATTGAGGCACAAAATATAAAACTTTTATTGATGGATTTCGATCTATGTTTTGATTTTAAATAATGTGAGCCACTACCAGCAATGTTAGATTTGATTGTTATCTAATGATTCTTTAGCAATTCAAAGTTCGTAAAATTTTATTAAAAATCCTTGGTTTTTTAATGTCAAATTTAATCAAAACCTAAATTGTTTTCCTTATCTTATGACCCACAAAAATGTGCAAGAGTGTACCGCCCTTAGCTAATAAAACGAAACTCACCTGAGTCATACGCGAGTAACACCATCCATGGCATTTCGAACAGTCTCGTCCTCTCACCACCATAAATTCTATCACTTTCTATGGGTCCACAGTTTGTAGGTAGTAAGTTCAAATTGCGATGGCTACTTATATTGTCTATGTCATTAGACGGATTTCCCTGCTTATTTATACCAGAAAATCCACTATTTTGTGGATATCTTAAGTTTCCATCCTGGGGCTCGTTGGAACCCAACGAGTTGGTCGGTCTGAAGTCTGGAGTATGAGGGATGTTGTGTCCGTGCATATTAGAAGCACCGTTGTTGGCATTGGTATATACAGACTCACAGCATATCTGAAAGTATAATATTGGAATATTTAGGCATTGTTAGTGGCACACGCACTGACTGCATTGTAGCCAAATTAGATCAGTACGACCAAGGAGGTAACTCTCGCTCACATGATACCACCGAAAGTCAGGCGGTATCATCACATACCCGTCAGTATGCTGTCATGTTCTGTTCAGTTTTTAAATAGCCCGTGATCCATTGTAGGGTTGAAGTGAAGAGGAGCGACGCGTCTGAATGAGCAGATGTTAATAAACATCGATAGTCACACAATGGCCCCGATTGCACGTTGCCACGCTATAAAAAATTACTACGTATTCACACCCAGAAAACACAAATTAGGTTTGAACATCTACCCTTTAAAAAAATGAATCTCGATGCTCGGGTATTTAAGGGTAACATAACACGAAAGGCACCTAGTGAGGTAGTACCTTCCTTTGAATGAATCTACGCACTGCCAGCGGGGTGCAGAGTACATCCAGCGGGTGTGCTGCACTCGCGGCCCTGACGTATACTCACCAAAACTCGGCGGTGCCATTGGAATTTACCTCTTTTTCGTTTGCACAGGATAGGAATATTTGTTATTGTAAGGTGTAACAGTGGTATGTAAAATATGTTATGTTTATCAGAACTAAGAACCACGCATTTTTTAAATATAGATCGATATGGTGACGGATTGTAGGTCCTGGTAGGGTGCTTCCTTCTGCGAAAAGGTTATGTTCCAAAATGAGGCAGATAGAAAGGCAGGGGGAGGAGAAGGTTGATAAAGGCCCCACAGACGATGGACCTCCCCATAACTTGTGGTCCCAGTTAGGGAGTGCGACGAAGCGCCGCCGAATATGGTGTGGTCCCAACATCAGCTGGTATAGGTTGTCGTATCAGCCCCCCTTGTGGAGGAGTCCATTGTTCCATTTGAAGAACCAACTACCGGGTGCCCTGTTGCACTGTGAAGGTCTCCAGGATCTCTGTGGAGAAGGTCTCCAGGATCTGTGTGTTATAATGGCACCCGGAACAAAAAAAAAACAGTTGTGGCATAAAGAAAGGGTAATAATTGCCATTCAACCTTAATTACTACTTTTAGGGTATGTTCAAGCTTTAGTACTCGTATAATAAGTCTTCCGCTCCGATCAAGTCCGGAACGTTCGTTTATACAAAATTGGGCGGGTTGGAGCTTTATGATCTGGTCCCGAATCTTGCTGGAAGAACCATACTTGGTTATTGAACATGGTGTTATTGAGGGGCTGAAGTACCTTCTCTAGAATGGTATCATGATACACTTGTAAAACATCGTTTGTTACCCTGTTCACACCTTGTTGGTCTTGTAAGGGGTAGTGCGATGCTGCATAGTAGGAGGTACTGCCATGCGTGGTGCATGACACTTTATCCTCCTATGCAACGGAATTGGGCCGGCACGACCGGGAGAGTGCCTCTCGCTTACATAGTACCGCTCTAAAGTGACACCTACGCTGTCGCGTTTCGTGTGGTTTGTGAGTAGCCGGTGGCCCATTGGGAGGGAGGTGAAAATGAGGGCATCGGCGTAATTATGCTGACGTTCACGGGCGTCCGTAGTCGTTGAAAGTCTCCGATATGTCGTTTGTCCCCCGATATTATTTAAAAAAAAGAAAAAAAATGGCTCAGTCACTTGTTCATAGCAGTGTGGGGTACTACAAACCATCACTGAAATCGGTTGATGCCCACGTAAACACGAACACATTCTTTTTGTACGAACACTACGTGGACGGCCTGATCTTTCTCTGTCACTAATAGAAGATTTCTCATGTACAATGTACATGGAGAGTTTAAAAAATTTCATTTGGCTCCATACCTGCCTTGTATAATGCAATCACAGCGATTCTGGTCTCTTTGTCATCATATTAAAAAGGAGTGGTCCATTTTAATATCGCAGAATATTGTACAGTATATTGGCGCCAAAATGGGAAAACACAATGAACATTCGCATAAAAATGACAGATTCCATATTGAAACAGTATTTATGGCCAGACTAAGTATATGTAGCGTTTACAAAAAATAAGAGCGACGCGAATTATCAGAAAAGGCCTAAAGGCCACCATGCTCACCTTTATGTGCACTAACGTGTAGGGATAGCAAGATTCTGTAGGTAATCTCTTTAAGGGACGGGCTTCTCTCCATATACATAAAATGAAATAATGTGTAAACTAACTTAGCTTACCAGCGGTTGATCATACTCGTAGCCACAAGCCAGATCATCTAGCTTCCTCCGTAAGTATCCAGGCATTGGCTTCCCGGCGCGCCGTATCTCGTCCACAAGGTACGGACATCTTTGTAACTGCGTGCAAATACCTACATTATCTGTCCCTGAGCAACTGTCACCCGTGAATACTGAAAATAATATAAAATAATATTTACATATACGGGGGTGACTTATAAACGATTGTGCTCTGGTATATATTTTAAAATAGGGATTCAGTGTAGCCAATCTGTAACCATACTTTCTCTACCTATGAAGTAGAACTGGTAAGGTTCGGTGGATTCTGTACGAATGACAGGAAAGAACAATTTTGTATGAAATTAACTACGAATATAAGTTTTTTACGGCTCTTTTTCGGTGATATAACTGTAAATTGAGAAGTTTCATTTCATTTATCATTTATTATGCAGGTTCACTGGTGGTTGGGAAGCACTCTTCAGATTTTCTTGTAATACTGACTATCAGAGAGCAAAGCTACACTATTAGGGTTCCGTTTTTTCTTTTGAGGTTCAAGTAATTTGTTTACAAAGCAAGCAGCGATATGCATATGGATTTCAACCAAGCTTATTTCGCCTGTTTCTCTATTGAGTCTTATGCTGAAACAGGTGTTACTGATTGCCAATAGGTCCAAATTCACCTCATCCACCCAATGCGGCTGTGCCTTACCATGAGATACCTATGAAATTCGGATTCCCTTACTGGTCTAAACTTGAACGCGTCGGCGCAGAGTGATGCCAAAAAAATATTTTCATTAAGAAAGAGTGAGTGAAAAATATTTTCATTAAGAAACCGTATGATAGCTCATGATAAATCAGACGACACGGATGCCATTGACGTGGACATAAAGTTTTCCCGGATGGCACAAAGTGGGCACATCGATACGTGATTGCCCAGGCTGCTTATGTTCTAGCGTCTATAGTTAAGTACCTTAGGGAGTTCTAGAGTGACTAATGGCGGTGAATGTCACCCGCCATTATGTCATCCTACCGCTTCGTTTCCTTCTCGGATGACACAAAATGAAATGGATGTGATTCTACCTCATAGCTAAAGGAATAGAAGAAAGGTTCGTAATATGATATTTATCTCAAAGGATTTTCATTTTATCGCGATAAAATATAAAATAATGATATTCCATAGTGAAGTTTCGATTTCGTCCGACCGTGCCTAAACGCCTGGAGAAGCTACTGGTCCCTAGGGGAACGCACTAAGGACAACCTTCCGATACTCAATAGGTGTCAAATTGTTGGACAGAATCTATTACACCAAACTGCGCCCCGCACAAAAACTCATTTAGGTCTCAAGCCGCTGGGCACAAATGGAGCTGGCCTGGCAAATAAATTGCCATTTTACGGGCACATACTCAAAGAGCGGCGACACGCGGACCAAACAGGTCATGGTGAGATGAATTCGATGCATACCTGCCTAGTTGGCGCGGTGAAGCTCTGGACAGGGACAAGAGGAAAAAAAATGTGGTGCCTTTACTCAACTATGGGACACATGTAGGGCTTAACATTCTCGTAATATAAGCAACATACATACAAACTTTCGCATTTATGAAGTCACAATTATAGTAATAACATAATAATGATCCTACATCATGTGTAAGTTTCAACTGTCTAGTATTTAGGTAACACGGCTATTGACATGCAGCCTGGCGACATACAGACGGACAGACGGACATTGGAGTTGTCTAGAGTCGAGGAATAGTAATCTATTAAGCAATTTATTTGTATTGCAAACGGTACCGGCAGCATTCAAAACCTGAATCTGACAATTCACCTTTGACGACGAGTGTATATACCAAATCTATGAATTTTTCTAACATTTGTCACTGTGACACGAAGTATTTAAATAAATTTATATTATAGCGAATTGAATAACTTATTTGATCGTAGATACGAAAGACAATAATCGAAATAACGAGGCTATTTTATATATTTACAAAAGTCCTAAAAGGTCATTAACATCATCATCATCATCATTATCAGCCGGACATAGGCCTCATACAACGAACACCAAGACGATCGGCTACTCGCCTCCATCCCGGACCCGCTGCTGCATGGAAATCGTCTTCCCACCTGGAGAACGGTCGACCAACACTTCTTTTTCCTAAACGTGGCCTCCACTCCAGAACCTTACTGGCCCATCTGCCAACTGTTTCCCTTGAGTGTGTGACCAGCCCATTGCCAAATCAACGAGCTTATTCGTCGCAGAGAACAGACAGAGAAACACCCTACATAGCACGAAGATGTGAGAGGTACTCGCCATTAATATTTATGCCGCATTCTGCCCAGTTTAAAGTCTTAAAGACGTCCTCCAAACCATTATTGAACAGTTTCAGATAACATCCCCCTGTTGCACTACTCGATGCAATTGGATTGGCCTTGGTTGACGTCCCGGAATCAGAATGGACATAAAAGCGTCACACAATGCTCTCAGCACTTCGACGTATCGCCAATCGACCTCACATCGCTGTAAAGAGAGTCAAACACTTTTTCATAGTACACAAAGGCAAGGCACAGCGGCTGATTGTATCATGTGTCTTTTGTGCAACTTGCCTACGGTGAAAATGTGTGATCCATGGTGTTTTATCCTTTGCGGCTAGAATTCTTCAAGCTTTATGGTGAGACGATTCGTCAAGACTCTTGAGAATAACTTGTAAATATGGCCAAGAAATAAAATTGGTCAGTAATTTTGAAGAAGTGATTTGCCAACATACACAGCGCAATTTATAATAATTAACAAACAACGCATCTAACAGTTCTTTTAAATTTCTGGTGGTTTTTATATAGCCACAGCATAGAAGTATGTATTGTATACATATGTTATATCATATCTTGAACGTTGAGTTTTTAAATACACACAATATAATTGTTAACCTACCACAAGAAGGGTTTACATATTAACCAGTTTTTGTCTCTTGTGTTAAATATACAAAAGAAAAAATTGATGTTTAATCTCAAAATCCATAGATAGTACCATGCGTGACATGACACTACATCCTCCTATGCAACGGAATTGGGCCACACGACCGGGGAGGTACCCCTCGCTCACATAAGACTGCCGTTAAGTGACATCTTCAGTGTAGTGTTTCATGCGGTTTGTAAGTAACCCGTGGCCAATTGGGGAGGAAAGGTCCAGATTTCACGTTTGCCCCTATTCTATTAAAAAAATCACTGGTTCCTATTAATTGTTAGACAAAAATTTATCTAAAAAAAATTGAAAAAATCTTGAAACAAAAAGCCAGGCGTATATATGCGTAGGTATTTATTATATAATCGCTAAAGGGACCAATAATTAACTCTACATTCGAGATTTTCATAATAATAATTATTATTTTATTGTTATGTTGTTGAACCAAGGTTTCTCTACTCTCTATTCTCCTATAATTATATCAAATTTAAATAATATTTATATTTTAGTATTTAAACATAATATAGTTACCTCTTGTTTATTATCAATTCTATTTAATGACCTCCGCGCTTGAACGAGTTCAATATTTGCAGACAATGTTTTAATTCACATTCAACAGATAGGCACCTGATGCAAACTTCACTTTAAAAATAATGATGATCCTGTCATTGAACGCTTGCAGCCGAAACCATCTGCTATGTTTGTACCAATGGTTTTGGTGATAAATGTGTATTAAACTATTTATTTGTATCACGTATTTATTTGTACCTGTAAATTGATAAAATTACTCTGTTCTGTTGCGTTTCGTGCGACGTTTGAGTTTCCTGTGGACGCATTGGAAGCATCGGGAGTCGGTAATCATAAAAAGCTCCGATTTGCAACGGTCACTTTAACCCTTAAACTATACAAAACTATTTTATAACGTGCACATTTAGACATCGAGAAATTTATGCGTTTAGCATAAAGCACTGAACAATTAAAATTTACGACCAACTAATAAACGTCACTCTGTTATTTACTGTCCTAAATCCCTAGTGGCTGCCAATTTGTGTATCGGATTGTTTTTTAATATTTCGATTGTTATTTGTTATTGTGATGATTTAATATCTTTAAGAATACTCACGTTCCACGGGTACAACGGACGAGAGAAAAACACAAAACAAACACTTATAAATCATGTTTCTGTCTCACTCTAAGCACTTACGTCAATTTTTGACAAAACAGCACTAAGCGACATGACATATCAACAGATGAAGACGTTATGCACTGCAACTTAACAACCACAATAGCATTGATTAATAAATACAAATAAAATCTAAAATTACATCATTAAAAAAACACTCAACACGTCGACACGCGACATCGATACTTTGAAACACAAACAATTAACTACCGTAATTCCTCATGGACGAAGCTAGTAGCTCTGTATATGTTAACAAATAGAACTAACGTCTAGTCCATCTGAGTATCGGTAGAAATATATAAAACAAAAGACGATATTTGCTTCAAAAGTTGGGCCGCATGACGTAGAACAGGTCGGCCATAACCGCAAAGTTGACGGACATTACCATACCAGTAACACAGGAAAACACAACGAACCGAGACAGCCACGCACACATGTAAACCACTAGTAAATTGCCGTATTATTTTTAATCATTAATTGACCGTTGATACTCGTCTCCGGATCAACTGTAAACAACTTCAAGATTCTCTGCGTCATGAAAACGTCTGAGAAATAATTATTGTATTTAAATGAACTAGTTAACTATTTGTGCCTGACTTTTGTTTATTCTATCGGCATTAATTCTTATTAATAATAATAATAATATCTGTGGACTTATCACACCACGTCAGCCTAGCCCTGTGCTAAGTACCGTAAGGACTTGTGTTACAGGTACTAAGTCAACGGAAATATATTTAATATTTTTATATATTTAAAAAAATCTTATATTTAAGATTTTTATTATAGAAATATATATAATACATATATAAACATCCATGACCTAGGCGGGATTCGAACCTGCGATCTCTGGCGTAACACGAAGACTGACCGCCACGCTACCAAAAGAGCCAGCTCGTCGTCAATTGTCTGTATGATGACAAAGAACATTGAACTTTGCACGATCTTGAACCGCGTACTCCACGGAGACAGTCAGCCGGCCCGGCTCAGCCGGCCGAAGGCCGACTCTGCCTGCTACACCTATATTATATATTGACCATATTGTAGGTATTTTATGTACACTCTTCGTCATCAGCATTTCGTCGACCACGTTGGGTGCATTACATCACATACATACAGCACATTTTTAGGCTTTTTTAGGAAGTGTTCCAAACTATTTGTCAGCATTTATAGGACAGAAAAGAATATTTAACAAAGTAAACCCAACCGAAACTCTCTCACCATTCCTTACCTACCTCTACAACTTACTGTATATCTTTACAATTTTACAATACGACGTGACAGTTACACAAACTTAAATTAATAGAGACAAGGCAGGTATGTAAGGATCGTGATGTATAGCAGTCCGTTTCCTCTGTCTACCCCAATAGGGAGTGGCCTGGAAATGTGTTGTTGTTGTTATTACTTAAATACATACAGTACACTTAATATTATTTATAGACATACTTTTAAAGCTGAAGTGTGTAGCTATACAAAGTGCTACGAAAATTAAATATGTTACTAAACTTTAGTAAATACTTAGAATATTTATTGAGATGTATCCACTAGCAGCTGATCCTCTTGTGTGTATTGATATATAAAATGCTACTGAAACTAAATATATGACCAAGATTAGTAATTTTAGCTTAAATATCTAAAGATTTCCTGACAACGCAGCGCTGCCTACAAGCAGAATATCCTGGAGGAGACTGCTTCTACTTTCACCAAACATACTTAAGAACTATGATATACCTTATTATTATACACAATAACGATCCACGCCACTAATTTAGTAGAAATTCCAGAGCAACAGTAAAAACATTGCGTATTGTGGTACTTGATGAAACCCCGTAATATGTTATCTGCACTTTCAATAAAAGAAGATAACGTTTTATTATAAGGGGGACAGTATAAACGCTTAGTTTTCAAGGGCTCCGGTTAGAAGTAATTAACATGAAGCATATATCTACAACATAAATGCTTCACATTAAATTTTAGAGTTAAGCATCGACTAGCTAGCGACCACTATGATCATAGCCACTAAAAGTGGCCCTTAGTATAGTTGTAAGAAAGTATCCTTTTTGTGTCGCGATTTTAAATGATTAGATCCATAAAAGTATTCCACGGCCGGAGGCAGCACGAGGGGATCTAGCTACAGCTCGGCCTTATAGATAGCCGAGCGGGAAATCGATTTGGGGGAGCTGAAGTGTGCAGAGTTCCGCTTCACAGGACTCGATGATACAACAAGCGCAGATCGTGTGTAAGCTGCGGTTGCAAGGGGGTGCAATGTTGAACAGGCGAGGGTGGATAAAATCAGCCCAGACTTACGAGGTGAACATTCCGCGCTTGTGGAGTGCCCAATTGTTGTTGCCGAAAAAACTGCAAGCGGCAGGCAGCACCGTTGTTGCCATAAAACTGCAAGCGACAGGCAGCAACAACGGTGCCTGCAAACCAGCGGACCACGTTCTGGGAAGCAGAAGTTGCCAACCTCCATCCACCCGCGGTAAGTTTCCCTCACCTGCACAAAGTGGGCGAGGACAGGAGACGCCAGCCGCCGAGATATCTGAATAATGTCAGGACATCACGGTTTCTTACAGGTCAACGTCAATCACTGCGCCGGCGCGCAGGATCTTCTTCTGCAGTGCAAGGCGCAGTGGAACTTTGACATGGTGCTAGTAGCAGAGCCGTGTTATATGCCACCATACACAAACTGAGCTGGGGATATGGACCAATCTGTGGCCATAGTGTTGAGGCCTGGTGTTAGCCCCACCCTTGTACTTAAAGCAGGAGCGTGGAGGATGTGATGGCAGTTTTGAAGAGGTTGCGATTTTTGTCGCTTATTTCGGGATCTGGCGGCTCTAGAGCAATTTATTGAAGCTCTAGGGTCAATGCTAGAGCAGCTGGCAACCCCACCATGGTTCAAGCCTTGTCGTGGCGGTGGGGCTTAGTAGCCTGGGGTGAACCAGGCGGAGCCAATTGAACCGAGGGGGCTCTTTCCACCCCTCTTATAAGAAGAGGGGGCTTAAAGATCAAGAGGAGGTATCGCTCTCGGTACCCTTCTTATAAGAAGAGGGGACCTAAGAGCAACAGGAGGAGGCGGTGTTGCTCGCGGGACAAGGAGCGAGGATGGGAACCTCACCCCATTGCACTGCACTGTCCCAAAGTCGGTGGGGTTGTCCTGTAGTGCTGGGCAACCCCATCTGTGGAGGTGGAGTTGGTCCCTTAGGAGGCTGACTAGCCGTCAAGGTGCCCTGCTAATTGTTGTTCCGGGGCACCTCACCAAGTGCGGCACTGTGGATATTCGGCATTACCATGTGCGAAAACACAAAAACCAGCGCGAGTCCCACACACCACTGGACCCCACGCAAGGCGGATAAATGCGTTTCCCCGCGTCAAAAAAAGGTATGAGCAATATGATAATTCATAATTCAAAAAAAATTCACCTACGTGACATGATAAAATTCCAAATTATGATCTTCACCCCTATGGGTTGAGTGAAAAGTCTGCTCTCAATCAGTTTCTAAATTACTAAATGTGCCTAGCATTAATTTGAAACTTCTTTTTCGAACCAAGTTATATATATATATATATATATATATATATATATATATGTCGTAGTCGTTTTATACAAATCGCTGTATAACAATACGGCTAGCCATTTTCAAAAACAGGGCCGTTTTGTTTTGTGGCGATTAGCCGGATTATCATTGCGGGACGTTCTTCGATATGGCCGCTGTCGTTTAGCCTAATTGAATATTTTGATTTTAGGCCGTGCTAGTGATCGATATAAGTATGAAATTAGGCCAAAAGTTTTGAATGTCAATAAAAGGAATAACCTAACCGTGAAACCTTAGTCGGGAGCGTAGCTTCCGCCTAAACTTTCGAACCTATTTGGGCATACTTTTTTTATTTATCTGTACTCGACAATCGACGCCATTGTTGTTGTCATGTCAGGCAGCGCCGCCAGTGTTAAAATTAGAAACTAAAACGTGCCAAAAAAAAGGATAATCATTCACTTTATTTAAATAATATAATAATTTAATAATAAGACTAGCTTAA
>JAFELO010000970.1:532740-549234 GCA_017140195.1 Eumaeus atala
TTCTACGGATCAGCATCATTTCTACGGATCAGCATCATTTCTACGGATCAGCATCATTTCTACGGATCAGCATCATTTCTCCGGAATGTCTATTAATCCAACAGAGAAGAATCAAAATTTTGTTTTACAATGTAGATGTTAATGTCTTAAGCTTATGCGAATGTTAGTCATTACAATAAAACTGCTTTTACGGATTTTATCGCGGTTTATTAAATTATTTACGTAGCCCGAATTTCAGAAGCTTTACAGCAACCATGGTCACATCTGCCATGTCCTGGGACATCTGTCATCTCAGTCCACCCGTACAAGTGATTACGCGCGTATTTATAAAACTACTAATGATTTCCTTTCAAATCCTCACTAGGGAACACCGATTCCTTCCACGAATGATCCGTGAGGCTATTAAAATAAAGAAACCATCCAAATTCCCAGTGGTAAACATAATGCAATCAAAAGTAAACATAACACCACAAGACAGCAAAATATAATAAGCACTGTTCGCGTTAATCGGAACAACTAAAATTATAATTCTTAGGGTAGTCCTAAAAATGTATAACATCTGGACATCTGTCATCTCAGTCCACCCGTGACATGGTTGCTGTAAAGCTTCTGAAAAGTCGGTTTATTAAATTATTTATGTAAATAATTTAATAAACCGCCATAAAATCCGTAAAAGTAGTTTTATTGTAATATAGATGTTCTGAATATTTTTTTATTTTTCGTTTGTCTCTTATCTCCGCGCGCTATCCGGTCCGGGGTGGATGCGAGTAGCAGGTAAACGAATGACCTGGTCGTCTAAATGATAAAAACGACCAGCAACTTTTTACGTCCCAATTTAGTCGCTATTTTTAACGAAAAGAAATTCTTACGCTAATTGAATTTTGGAAGCACATTGCTACTCGCAATTGAAACTTTAGTGGTATTTAATGTTTTTACCTTCCACAGTAGATGTAGCCTGGAGTATTTGATTTTCTATTTGTTTTACTAAGCAAGCAGACATTGTGTTAAAATCTGCATAATATTTTGCGCTCCGCGATTTTATTTACTAATCATGTAAGTAGATATTTACATGCAGATGCTTGTTTGTTTCTTGGGCATATTGGAGTTTCAAAATCTGAACACCTTGTATTATTTAAGTCTTTAAAGCATAATTGTAATGCACTTCTCGGTTGCGTATTTTCTTTAAAATACTTCAGACATTACAATTCATCTTCATGATAATGAAATAGATGTTGACCGTGTATTTTTTTTATTAGAACTCTGCTCAGGAATAAATTGTCATAAAGCATGGAAGTTGTTAGACTCTTCCGATTGTGGAATCAGTGCGTCCGATAGAATATTTGGTGGAATGAACGCAGCGCTAGGACAGTTTCCGTGGCTTGTACGTATTGGATATACAGGTAGCTACATGTGTGATATTCATTTATAAGTAAATATGGAAGAAAACGGAAAGGTTACTAACAAAAATGTAATTGTTCAGGAGGTTCCGAAAATTGTTTAATGAATTAGAAAGTAACAGGAATTATTTCCAGGTAGCAATTGTAAAACTCTGCCCTAAGTATTCTCATACCAAAAATATTTTCATTATGATACTTTCTTTTACTTTTTTCGGATCTTAATGTATGCTGGGGAAGCGAAACGGGCCCAATATGTACTGGCCATCTGATTGCGGAATACTCTACTAAAGGGAGACTGGGTTGGCCTCCTGAAAATGACAAAGATTTATCCCGATAGAAAGTGTTTGTAACAGCTAATTTAATCATTATTATCATGACCAAAGGGACAGTGATACCCCCAGTGTGAGTCATCTCACGTACTCAAGCTCAGAGGGGCGAGGCGAAGATGTAAACGTTTGACTCATTTAAAGGATCATCACAAAGGGCTCATAGAGATGATCACGACTGGGGATTCTTCTGCTTTGATGGCGTGGCATTGATGGCGTGGCATTGATGGCGTGGCATTGATGGCGTGGCATTGCTACGCGCTACGTGTGCACCTACTCGTATTATGAACACACTTTCACCAGAGGTATCATTTATGACCTTTCCCTTTTCTTCTGTCACTACACATAATTGATATCAAACTAAATATTTTAAGAAGTTTATGAATCTGAATTACCTTTAAGGGTGGAATAGTTTAATGGCCGGTTTCACGGGTTATTTTTACAGAACCGACCCTAACTACCACACAGGTACATGCTTTATGCTAAATGTTGAATATAGTTTATAATATGTGTGTTAGTTACAGTGTGTTTATAGATAAAGTTATTCTTGTTCTCTATTTTAATAATTTATTCTACCTTTGTAAGTAAATTTGTAGTTCATTTCCCAAGATTTTAACATTACCCTGTGAAACAGGCCCTAAGCCTATGAAACAATTAATATTTTTTATTTCTCAGTGGAAGGCGAAGACAGTACAGACTGGATGTGTGGCGGAGCGCTTGTGACGGACCGACACGTGCTAACCGCAGCCCACTGTCTGCAGGCCGCGGACGGCTACGCACTGTGAGCGGAAATCCTATGATCACCTCTACACACAACTACCATATTAATATCGATTTCACAACTCCGTATTGACTTCGGTTTCTATTGACTGTAGAACTCTCTAGAACCTAAAAAAGTCATCATATATTTTATAAACTTTAAATCATCATATATTTTATAAACTTTAAGTCATCATATATTTTATAAACTTTAAATCATCATATATTTTATAAACTTTAAATCCTCTATAGTCATCGTGATTAATAATGATGATATAACAAGATACAGTACGAAAAGGCCTAGGGAATATAATTGATTCCGTACGGCCCATTATACAGTTAGATGTATTAGTGAGTTTGCTGCATTGTGATTTGTGGGTAGCCAGGTATAACCAACCCCCTGCTCGCATACAATCGGTGCGAAGCGCCAACTTGCTATACAAGAAAAGTGCCCCGAGTACTCCTTTGACATTCAATAAAAACGGGCCTCTTTAATATTAATAATGCAGTTAATACTGTGTAGAGTAGATTTTTTTATGATCTTTCATTTCTTTTTATGGGCTGCTGTCATCGTAAGTGCAGTAGTAAATGCGAATCGACAGAATTATTTAAAGATAATCTGCGTTCAGCACTTGCGACGATCTTAGCTAGGACAGAACCAAATATTGAAACAGTGCAAGAAAACAGCTTATTTTAGCATAAACAAAAGACGACAAGACGAGAAAAAAAAGAGGTAATGGCACCAGGTAATAAAATGACGGAGTTAACAATATAAAAGGCGGTCACGCCGATAGATATAGGGCCACTTCATAGTATGTGTATGATACATTAGACACATCTCTTTTTATTCGTGAATTCAAGTAAAACTAATGGACATGATGCCTAAGAGAGAGAGAGGAAAAATTAAATCTTGATTATAACCTTTGCATACGACATTTGAGAGTTATGGCCTTACCCATGCCCCTTATAGCATTATAGCCTAGTTTCTACTGTAGTAAGAGCTTAGATTGATAGAAATAAAACAACGCGACTTTAGAGAGCTCTAATAATAAACAAATTAAGAATACCGCTTTTGCCGATTTGTAGCGCAAATCGACCCCCTCCGTCAGAGGGGGAGAGGCGAGGAGGCCGGCCTCCTCAGATAAGCGAAACATTAAACGAGCTCAATTATCCTTATCCACGACGCCGCAACTAAAACGGCATCGTGCCCGCGCTGTCCCACTAGGGTGGGGAGGGGGACCGCTTCCCCCTTTTCGGTCCCAAAAATAATCACTATAGGGTACGACCAAAATCAACCCGGTTCATCTCTTCCCATCTGCGGGAAAAGAGGGGGGGTCTGTCCCCCTATCGTTTCCCTAAACTGTTGTGTCGAACTGTTGAGGCTGGACTAGCGCCGCCAACCAGTGTTAGGTCCCTCCGAAAAAAAAAATCTACTGTAGTATATAGTACATGCGTGAGGGCATGTATAAAGCATGTTAAGATTGTATGATTTTTAGTCATTGTATTATAGCCCAGAGTGCCTCAAAGAGTGTACCGCGGTTAATAGTGGACGTCACAAAGAGAAGGTTATCTTATACACGTAACCGGTTGCACTTTAAAATTAAAATGTTCAGAAAAAAATTGGAACAATTTTAAAAGCTATGTGCGAAAAATTAATATCATCTACTTTCCAAGCATATCTGCTATTGTAAATTATAATACATTTGCCATCTGCAACGACCTACAATTGTGTGAATTAGGATCGGACCTACTCTCACGAACAATTTTTTCAACCTATTTTATTTTAGTTTAACATAATAGCTCTTATCTCTCGTGCTTACTGAATCCTCAGTGTGCGACACCTACTCGCACTTGTCTGATTTTATTTTCATTTGAAGTGTATCACCAATAATATTCATTTTCCTAGGTGTACCTTGACAGCAAAAAAAATTCCAAACACTGCTTTAGTGATTTCACAGTCAAAAATCAACAAAGTACTAAAACTGAAATATTTGTTATTGTTTTTCTCGTCGTATGCGACACTGACATAATAGCAACATGGAGATTATGAGAACATAAAGCCCCTCTTCCTCTCTCGCACCTTTTTCGCAAAGACAGAAAGCCAGCCTCTTGTTGCATATCTGTCAAGATATTTACATAGTCTGTATTGTGATAACAACTGTGACAGCTGATGCCCGTGTTAGACTCATACAATATCCAGTACGGCCCCGAAGGCCATGAGCTAAGGACACTTTGGATGTGTACCTCAGAGATGTGTTATAGCTTGCCATCGTACACGCAATACTCCTCACCTAGATTCTACCTCTTCGAATGGTCATCCTGACCACCACCTTTTTAGCATAACCTATCTAAAAACGGCATATGTTTGGATGTAACATTTTATTAGGTCCGCTGTGCAAGTTGGAGAGTATGATACCAACAGTGATCCCGACTGTCAGCTGAGCGTATGTGCACCTCCAGTACAGGACAGGAAAATCAAGAAAGTACTGATTCACCCAAGCTTCAACAAACCACAGTTTCATAATGATATCGCAGTTCTGGTGATGGATAAACCGGTACAATTTAGTGGTAAGTATTTATCAATATAGAGCGGCTCGAGTGGATTACAACATTGACTTAACCTCTGAGATACGGACGTGATTCTCCGTTTATTTCCTCACTTCAGACAATTAACAGAAATTTAAAAAAAACCATTTAACTCTTTTTGCCCCGACTCTCACGAGTTCTGGCTTGCTTACGATTAGACAACGAGGCAGTAAAATGTAAGCAATCCGCACGCTCACACCGCTGCCACTCCTGTGTCATCAATATCGATAGTGGCCACCACGTGGGAGGGACACTTTGATATGATCACAGGGAGTCCGAGGGAAATGCTAAAACTGCCTTAAATAACAGATAGAACAGTGGTTAATAAAGATCAAACTTTCATTTACAACAATACGATGACTTCCAGATTATGTCGCACCAATCTGTTTACCACGAAGTGAACAAGCTGATCCCCTCAAGGTAGGAGAACTGCTGACCGTTGCTGGGTGGGGTAAAATGAATATGACTACAGAAGAACGAGCTACGATTTTACAATTTGTAGCTGTAAGTACTTGCGTCTACAGAAATGCTTTTACTACGTATCTAACACCTTTAAACGGGCAATTCTTGTATATTTATATATCAACGACCTCGGATACGGCTCCAACGATTTCTTTTAAATTTTTTATTTAGTGGTTTTCGGGGGCAATAAATCGATTTTACTGGTGATGGTATTTTCAGTTTTCATTGAATAAAAACTACAATATCATTAGAATATGAAGCTATATTTCGCCATCGTATACGAAGATAGAATAGCTCGGCCAGGAAACCTGGAACAAATCTCGGTCCGATTGCTGCTTTTATTTTTCTCTTTTTCTGGGACAACATGGGAGCCCTAAAGAAATGTACTAAGAAACACCAAGCAGTGCTCGGTCATCCAGGTACTGCCTTGTTTGCCTCGACACCGTACTAGTGTCTTGGTATTCTTTTATTTTTCTTCACAAGTCGCAGGGAATAAGAATAATGTGTAGTTTTTCTTATCTACCGCGATTTTATTAACTAAGGGCAAAAAGTCAAAAGTCAAAAGTCCAAGTGAAATTTAAGCGACATTTATGTCCGTTTGCACAAGAGCTTTTAAACGCGTGTTAAAAAGCCATACATCATGGGCCAATCGTCTCAGCACATGGCGGAGTTCTTTTATGCCGTTGTGTAAACAGACGTATAGGCGCCGCTGTTCCACGTCTACGCTTTTTTAGCACGGGACAAAGCTATTGTGCAAACCAGCCTTATGCGCTCAGTGGCTTTCTTTATCTTATTTTTTCTTCGTGATGAAATATGTTAGGTATTTTTAATTAATGTTACAGGTGCCAATCGTAACACCTGATGTATGCCAATCCTTAGGCCGCAGATTCAAGTTGGCAGCCAGCCAAATATGCGCGGGCGCACAACTGAACAAGGACGCTTGTGGTGGCGACTCTGGAGGCCCGCTTATGAAGGTAACAATTTCAAACATCAACATACCTATATCAAGGACGCGGAAAGGCCTCTGATCATCGTTCATCCATTTATATCGTCAGGACGCTGTTAGTACACAATGTATCTACGTGAAGTGACTTTGCTGCGGTTTGAGTTTTGGGACGGTCGAGAGATGAATTAGTGAAAACAACAAGTTTGCATAGCCACTAGATGCGCAGACGAACATTCTAAGTAGCATTCATGCAGCATTGTTGTGGAATGGTTAGCACTACCGAGGAGGCACCTCTTGCTCACGTGGTACCGCGTAAGGTGACAAGTATCCTGTGGCGTTTTGTTGCATAACCATTATGCAAATGTCTATGAGATATAATTACAAAAGGACTCCAACTGTTCGTTTATCCCCGAGTCAACCATCCACAAAATACGGACTGACGGACAGACATGACGAAAATATAAGGTTTCTGTTTTTTAGCATGGGCTAATAAAGGTATATTTAATTTCATTTCCAAAAATGTACAGGTACTCGACACGAGAGAAGGACCGAAAACATTTGCGATGGGCGTGGTTTCCTTCGGCCCCACCATCTGCGGCATCAAGAAGCCCGGAGTATATTCATCAGTGCCACATTTCCTCCAGTGGATTTTGGAATCTATATCAGAGTGATTACAACTTATCTGTAAGAATCTAGTTTTATTTAATTAATTCCTTAATAGCAATGGATGTTACAAAAATAGATGAAATATTAATCAAGCAATCATATTACCCGAAAATAATAATATTAATAGAAAAAAATATCCCGTATATCTTACAGTAAAGGAAAGCATGGTGCACTTTTGGTTCTAAATTTTAAAAATTAAATCTGCAAATGTTTAGACCTTTAAAAGTAACCCCGTGGTCGGCCGAAGACCCTTCTTTACAATGAAGAGTTAAAGGAGATCGTGGAAGCGGATTCATCCCAAGCCACTTCAGAGCTAGCTGTGGGCTCCGGTGTGAGTGACAGAACAGACCTTGTAGATACGTTTAATGGTGGAACTCATGTGAACTGGACAAATCCTGTCCCAGGCGAAGGTTAATGGTTATTGGCTCAAAAATGGCTTGTTATACATACTAGATCAACTTGTCGAGGCAAATCTTGACGAACAAATCTGATCCTAGATATCCAAGGTTCTGCTGATGGAGTTCGGACAGATACTAACAGGGCACGAGTGCTTTAGAGGTCGCCTGCTCAGGATGGTGTCATGAAGCTGAAACCAGAGACCATGTACTGTGGGAATGTGACTTGTACAAAAACGAGCGAAACATCATTTTGGACGCCATCGAACGGAAGATAGTGGGCCCAGTCACCAGCATTTGGTCGCAACAGAACAGAGTTTTAGGCAATTGAAGACAAATGGCACGCGAAGGGGAAGGACAGGTAACGACACAGATACATCGAGATAATCAGGACTGATGAGGCCGATGACAACGTCTACCTTTGTGGTGTCAGGCCCCAGAAAAGGGAGAGTGAAATAACGAGAGAGCACTTAAATAATGTGTAGGGAGTCAAGAATTGCATATTGGGGAACAGAGCCGGTGAGCAAACCCCCGTGCATGCCATGATTCGCTCCGCATACCGAGAGGTGGGTAGGAGCATGGGTGGAGGTGGGTAAGTGATGGAGTTGGGATAACTGCAAAATCGCAGTCCGTTTTGACAAGGTCTCTGAACTTAGATGAATGATCTGATATCCAGGTACGATGATGGAGATACAGGGTAACGAGGCGGACTCTGTTTTAGAATATCGCAATCACGTGGTGTTAGTGTGCAGGCTCGTATAATTTATCGCGTCGAGAATTTTAGAAAAAGATGACATTCATAGTCTGATGATAGAATTAGAAGATGATTGGTGGCCATGAGAAGTCTGTTTTAAAATATCGCAATCCCATTGTGTTTAGGCCTATTTTATTAATGTGGACTCGATGCTTCTTAATAACTGAAAAGACACTTATACATAAATAAAATATAACAAAGTATTGATAACAGAAGCTTTATCATCAAATTTAATTACTTGTGCGCTGGAAGCGCTCGCACGCATCTGGGGAAATACGACCTCCATTTCTACCCCTCAGCTCCGGCGACAATTTCCCCGTGCGTCACGGTTGCTCGGCTTGTGATTAAAAAATCAATGTGGATGTTTCCTCGGACGGTTTCCGAACGAAAAAATAAACACTATATGCGTCACTACTATAATTTACTTATCATCTAGACTAGACGACATTCTACCTAAAAATAATTATTAAAATAATAATCCAACACTTAAAAATTTCCAAATAACTTTTACTTTTAATTTAAAAAGAACTAAAAAATGTAAAATAAAAATTTACTAAATAATCCGACTATAGATTCGAGTACTAAGTTCCATGTTTTTTTTTTTCTTTTGAGTTGTTAATAAAATTAAAGCTGTTTCGTTTTTTGATTGTTTTATTTACTCTTTTATCATTATTTCACCCACACAGCACTTGATTATCTAACTCCACACAAAAGGACACCGAATATATATTTTTTTTTTTTTTTGATTATATATAATCTCAAATTAGTTAAATATATTTAATTTCAAAATCTGTTAAAGATCGTCCAACCTTCACCTAAATTTGTAATTGTAAGTTTAAGATTATTAAAAATAAACGGCTAATATAAACAAAACCCGCCAATTGCGAATTAGACTCACGCACAAAAGGGTGCCCCGCAACCGCAAAAGGGTGCGTAAAAATTTAATTTTTAATTTTTGTATAGCATTTTTTATTTTTTATTTAGGCAACACAAATATATACATAATCTGTAAAAATTTCTTAGTACTTGGTTCCCTTTTTACCTTGGATTAACCTACTTTTATTTACTAAATATTTATTTTTGTATATCATTGTATTTTACATTTAGTTGTATACACCGATTATTTAAATCGGTGTATACAACTAAATGAAAAGTTTTAGTAAGAATTACTACCGTGGTATTAGTCAAAGCTCAAAAACATCTTTTGATCGAGTCCAATCGAAATGTCCAAGACTGACACAAGTACCTATAGATAACAGAATAAATGTCCAAGACTCACAATTGTCTATATATGACAGATTAAATGTACAAGACGAACACAATAATTAACGACAAAAAAGAAAAAAAAACAATATCTATGTACACATAAGAAGACGACATCCTATTACTGATTTTCTCTGAACGAAATTATTAATGAAACAAGAAATTCCATAAACCTGATTGATCACACGTACGTAATGTGGAATATTCTAGACAGCTCACAGCACAGTTTCCGTTCCAGGAGTACTATTGTTTCCCAGACTAGTGTTAGAGGTGATCAGTTTCATCACTGTTCATAAAGCAATACTAATTTTAAATTATACATCATCATTATTACAGTCCTTATCGGTCCACTGCTGGACATAGGCCTGTTTCAATCAACACCAAGGCGACCCAACTCCTGCTACTCGTATCCATCCCGTCTTCCCACATGGTGAACGATCGACCAACACTTCGTTTTTCGAAACGCGGCCTCCACTCCAGAGGCTTACTGCCCCATCTGCCATCTGATATTCTGAGTGTGTGACCAGCACATTGCCACTTCAGCGAGCTTATTCGTCGCGTGATATCGGATACTTTAGTTCTCTGCCTCATAACTTCTTTACGAATCCTATCGGAAAGAGAATCTCCCAACATAGCACGTTCAATAGTCCAATTTAATAATTTTATTATATTTTTTTCACAATTTAATATACATAATAATAATTATTATTATAATTTATATGTATACATTATTAATAATTTTATGTAACCATAATAATAATTTAATTTAATTATTACCTATATAATGTTCTTTTTGTACCTTCATAAAGAATGTGTCCACAATACCTACTCAAAAAATTGTCAAACGATACTATACCTTTTACTCAATAAGTAATTTTGACTGATTTATAAAGACAAATATAACAAAGACATGAAAAGTACCCATGAGTCCCCACTACATTGAATATCGCGCGTGAGCAGCCTCGCCGCTAGAGACGGGGGTCGAGGAAGCCTGCGGTCCCTCTGTCCATGAGAATAATAATTACAATAGCCGTTAAGGAGAGAGGGTCGGTCTCAATTTCACACTAACTAAAACTAAACTACGTAGTCTCAGCGTCCGACGGGCATTAGTAGCAATGCGATGAAGCTATAGGCTTCTCCTCGCTTCTACAGCTTCGTATCACTGACGTGGATGACGATAAGGTTACCATCGGCCCGGCCCGGTGTTACTTAACTTTGCTTGTTTCGTCCATTTATATAATTAGATTAGGTAACGACATATTTCTTCATTCAGCACCTACTACCTACAACATTGTTACTATAAATAAGATGACAACGATGGAATAGATGAACTAAAACTATTTTGTGTATGTTATTTATTCAGATTCTATAAATCGATAATAAGTACCTATACGATATAGTACTATACCATGATAAGCTGAGAATTTAGTGCTGTGTAACTAAAAGGAATACTGTAAATCATTGTTCACTCGATGACATATTCTGTCATCATCATCATCATCATCAGCCCTTATTGTCCACTGCTGCACATAGGCCTCCATGAACGCCAAGACGACCTGCTAATCGCATCCATTCCGGACCGGCTACTGCACGGAGATCATCTTCCCATCTCGTGAACGGTCGAGAAACAGTTCGTTTTCCCAAAAGCGGCCTCCACCCCAGAACCTTACTGGCCCATCTGTCATTTGTTCTTCTGAGTGTGTGACCAGCTCATTGCCAAATCAGCGAGTTAATTTAAATTTACAGTTATAACTCTAATTTCATTATCATTAGTACAAGTGTAATAGAGACAAGTATAGTTAATAGGGCTATTAATATCTCCTGTAAGAAGATCTCAACCTTTGATTGTATTCATTGTTAAGTTTATTGGGTAATAAATATCATTACTATTATTAGTATTAGCAAAATGTGAAAACATCACTATCAATTTTTGACATAGGCAATGCGCTCTGTGGCTTCGCACCAAGTGTAATGTAAATGTATAAAAACACACAACAGGTCTTTAGCGATCACCATTCAGTTTTGTAGTCGGTGCCAATCCACAATCAGTCACGCCTCGGACACAGCGTGTCGCTTGCAAATATTCCATCAAAACATTGAATAGATAACATTGTGAATTGTTCGTGTTAAACAGTGATAAAAATGTTTTGTAAAAATATTACCTCGTGGATATTATGTATATTCGCCTCGTCAAATGCTTTAACTCGTAAGTTTTATAAGTTTTTCAATGTTAAAACTACCTATAATGTCGTTTTTCCTGTTTCTACAATTCTCCATCAAATAAATTATGCAAACCTCGTCTTAAAACCTTTGTAGGTAGAAACATTTAAGCGTTTACTGATAATGTTAGCTGGACAAGTTGTGTAGCACCAACAAACTGGAGGAAGTAACGCTTGGTGAGGATTTAATCATGATGGGTTGCCCTTTAGTGTATTCGATTTTAAGCGACTTTGTTACTTGAGTAGAGTTTAAACTATAAGCTCCTGCTCTATCAATTAAAAATGTTCCTTTAGCCTTATTTTGTCAAATAATTAACATATATAGACAAAATAATAATTAACGATTTGACTATCTCCGGTTCCTGCCAGACGTCTCCACTAATCCATAACAGTCCTGTGTATAACAGTAGGGCATGGGCTCATTTCACCTGAATTTATTATACGTACCTACATACCTTTTATCAAATGTTTATTAAATTTATTATTGTTTGGACGTGAAATATATTGAACTGACACAGGAAGGTGGACTGCAGATATCTCTAGCACAATCGGCTAGTATCTATAGAGGTGGCCGCCGTGGCCGATATTCAAGACGTATGATATTATTATTATTTTTTTGATTACAGAAGTCAATGATCGATGCACTAAGATGAAAGAGGACAGTACTTGTATGGTTATTAAATCGTGCGATTACGTTTTGAATTTGATAAACAAAGAGAATTTCAATGAAGCTAGAGACAGATTTTGTGGCTACGATCAGAATAAAATAGTAATGGTATGTTTATTTAATGTATAAAAACGTAAAAAGTGTCATACCGTGTCTGTTCAAAAGTGTCATACCGTGTCTGTTCAAAAGTGTCATACCATGTCTGTTCAAAAGTGTCATACGGTGTCTGTTCAAAAGTGTCATACCGTGTCTGTTCAAAAGGTGTCACGAATTTAATTCGTGAAATCTTCACAAATGGCTTGTTTGTGTAGAGAATTGTGAATGTGAGGTAAGCGAGATATCTGTAAGAGTTGTGACGTGTGGCTCTCAGTTCACTCTGCCTACTCTAACAGGAACAGCAGGAAATTTTTATCAATTTTTTGTTTGGACAGTCTTTGATACGTCTTCGATTTTTGCCTACTTCAAAAACGGGATCCGAATGTCTGTAGGTTTCGCGCACATGAACAGACGAATAAACTAATGAAATGAAGAAAATAACATAGACCAAACCGCGATCACCTCTATTAAAGGGATGGAGCTGAAACGAAGAAGAAGCAAAAAAAGGACACGTATGATGTTGAAGAATATTAAGAAGCTGAAGTGCTTAGAAAATGGCAAAAAAGCCGTCGGCACATGTGTAACGTTTCTCTTGCAAAGAGAACGAAGCGCTACATATCACGCTCCTTACTTGCCTACCTTGTATCTTATTACATATATTTTTGATTTTATAATATCACTTCTATATCAACTTCCACATTTTTGTAACATAATATATTTTTTTCAGGTTTGCTGTCCAAATGGAAATGAAATCGTGTTTAAAAATGAAACTGATAGTACAGCATTCAGCAAACCACATGCTGTAACTGAATCAAACCCTGTAATGACACCAAGTGGGTTAAGTACGTCAATACCTGAAACTACCCCAAAAACATTAACGAAACCAACACCTGAAACTACACCAAAACCTTTAACGACACCGAAACCTTTAACGACACCAGTATCTGAAACTACACCGAACCTTGTAATTACACCAATACCTGAAACTGGGCCAAACCCCGTAGCGACATCAAGACCTATACCTACGCCAATCACTGATACTATACTAAACCGTGTAATCACACCAAAACCTATAACCATATCTGAACTTACACCAATGCCCACGACGACTCCAAAATCGGTAACAAACGAACTAATTACACCTCAAGCCGATTTATTTCCTAACAGAACTATTTGTGGTCAATTTACAAACAATGACAGAATCTTTGGCGGGGTGATAGCTGAAATTGACGAATTTCCATGGATGGTCCGGATAAAATATTCTTGTAAGTCCAAAATGATAACTATTTTATATTTTAGGATTTTAAAAAGAATAATTTCAGTTTCGATTTGCGAAAACATTTTATAATTATTTCGATTTTTCGTAATTCGAGTTAGCCTTTTAATGCAGCACTAGGTTTATTAAAAAAGGAAATTAATATCAATTAAATTATGTATTGCAGATCGAGGTAAAGAGGTGTATAGTTGTGGCGGCTCTCTTATTACCGATCGGCACGTGTTGACGGCTGCTCACTGTGTGACGACGCATAAAGTGTAAGTAAAATAATCAATAAAATCGTTATTAGCGTCACGTAAATAGATAGCGCTAGCTGCATGCTCGATCAAGTTTGGCATCATAATAATGTTCCAAATAGGCGAAGCCTGTTAGCGCCAGAGCGTAATAAGTCGCCTCTCTCTCCATTGGACGATGAACCCACAGATCATTTAGAAAACACAACTAGTTTTTTAGAGGACGTAATCATGTTAAGGGGAGGTTAGTTAATGTTATCTGATTAAAGTCTCACTTGTTCCACTGCCCTTGTCGCTTACGCGAAAAACACGTGATGGTTTTCATGAGTTGTTATGGAGGTAAACCACACGGTTCGGTCACAAAAATCTTATAAAACAGTTGTAAATAAAATTTTCTATAACTTTGGTTATGTAGCTTTTGGCCATAGATTCTAAAATAAAAGAGTTGTAAACGTAAGAGAAATATGGTGTTATTATAAATAACTAGGCACTAGAAGAGACGTTAAAGAACTAAAGTGTAGGATATGACGCGACGAATAAGCTCGCTGAAGTGACAATGGGCTGGTCACGCACTCTGAAGAACAGATGGCAGATGGGCCAGTAAGGATCTGGAGTGGAGGCGCGAGCAAACCGAAGTGTTGGTCGACCGTACACCAGGTGGGAAAACTATCTCCGTGCAGTAGCCGGTCCGGGATGGATGCGAGTAGCAGGAGATCGGTCGTCTTGGTGTTCATTGAGCTCTCTGAATTTTGGCATCATAATAACCTATGTCCAGCAATGGACCGGTAAGGGCTGATAATGATGATGATGATAGGCATCTAGGCATTTGCCATTTAAATAATCATACGTGAGACGTACCAAAACGCACGGTGAGATAAAAACATGTAAACTCTTAATGTAGATGCTAACTAGACGGAATCAAATGTTTTATGGTGGTAATCTTTGTTACAGATTAAGTGTTAGATTAGGAGAATTCGATACAAGTACAGAACAAGATTGTATTAATACAGAATGTAATGACAAACCAGTTGATGTTATGGTTAAAGAAGTGATCCCACACCCCGCGTTTGGTCCAGATGATATCACGCGAGGTGATATAGCATTGGTGGTGTTAGCACAATCTGTTAAGTTTACAGGTATAATTAGATTCTTATAGAAAATATTATAATATATTCTGTGGACTGTATGTTTACTATACATTTATATTGCCAGATTTTATACAGCCAGTGTGTCTACCAACAACGGAGTACACGGCGGCACAAGATTACACTAGTGATAGTTCATATATGACTGCAGGATGGGGCGCCACAGAATACGGTAACTATAAAATTATGGTCATCATATTTATGTTATATCATCTTTAATATATTTATCGACTCTTTAAAAAGCAGAGATATTGTAGTGGTTAATTGTTAGTTCCGTTAATTATAGTTAAATTTTCTTTCAAACTTCTAAGTAAATAATTTAGGGTGATATAGGAGCAATAGATAAAGTCATTTAAATATTATTACTTAGACTATGTAAATAAAATAATTAAAGTAGGTTTATTCTTTCGTACAGTGTGGTCATCAACCCCATAATATTTGTGATTGATTTTCAGATGATCAATCAACTGTAAAACGTAAACTGATGTTAAATTCTGTACCAATTAAGATTTGCGTGACGGCACTCGAGTCTACAAAAATTTCGATACCTAAAAGTACTTGGCCTAATATTATTTGTGCTGGTGGTAGAAAATCGCAAGACTCTTGTCAAGGCGATTCAGGTGGACCACTAATGAGAACGGTTAGCGAAAATTACAACATGAATTGGTACCTTTATGGAATTACAAGTTTTGGAGCTAAAAATTGTGGACAAGAAGGTATACCTGGAGTGTACACAAGAGTTACAGCTTTTATGGATTGGATACGAGAAGAAGTGACTCGGACGTGATCTACTGAATCAGAAACTTTTGGAAAACTATCAAATGTAGCGACTTGTGAAAAATAAAAATTAATAATCGTTTAAAGCTATGCTGCGACGTCGCGTGGATGAATATATTACGAAGAAGTCGGAAGTCTTATAAAGATGTATACATGTCCCGGAGTGGTATTACACGATATATTAATTGTATCCTTGGTCGTAACTAGATTGGACAACATAGATAGGTGTCAGATTATGTAGATCCTGCATTGGAATTAGTGAGACAATGTTCGCTTAGATGGCCACACATCTGAGAAGACTGGCAATAGTAATAATTTACTGATGTGACTTCGCCCTCGTTGCACCAGTGAATTATTTTCTTCAGACAACGTACGATCTTTGAAGATTGTCAAATTATGCCTTGGAAGAACCCATACCATTAGTGTGAGGCCGTGAGTGAGATCCGCTTCTTCTACGCCACTGACGACGCTATGAGCATGTGAATAAGGGAATATACAAAAACAATGACAAGGATCTGAACTGAAAG
>JAFELO010000970.1:554140-641367 GCA_017140195.1 Eumaeus atala
GGTGCCTGTGAACGCCCATAGACATAGGGAAAAGTTATCGAGATGCGTTGCCCTGCTCCAAAACTCACGACTCTATAGCCTATTATGCCACTGGCCGTTTCCTCCCCAGTACTTGACTGGGGAGGAAACGTCCAGTGGCATATTGTGTAATGTCCCATTTCTTACTAAAACATAAATGTCGATATAATTATTGTGGAAGTAAAAGTTGACTTACTTGTTCTTAACGAGATGCCACGCGGGCTTCGACCGGAGCAAGCGATTCCGATGCTTGGCCTCCAGCCGCCTCAAGTGATCAGACAGCCGCTTGTCCGCTTCCATTTCGAACCTCTTCTTCACCGCCTCCGCTCTAAGCAGTGCTGCTAAATTAGACCTTCCATCTTTTCTCAAATCCAAGGCGGTATAAATCTTCCCCTTGGTTATGCTCGTGTCACCATTGTCGGTGCTAGTAATGCTCTTCATATCTTGACATATTTTCTTAGATATTTCATTAATCTAAAACATATATGTAGTTACATATTCTAAATACATAATAAATATTTTTCAATTTCTCCATCAAAAATAGAATAACTAATAGGGCGAAAGAGCTTCGCTTTTGTAACCAAAAGAGAGAAAATATATACATAACGAATACATTAACCAATTTTTATAATGTTTAAATTTGAAGAATCTTCTAAATCGTTAATGTTTCGGAGAAACCATATACCTATAAATATACATACAAGAATTGATCGTTTAAAGTATAGGAAAATATTATTTGTAAGAGACGTATAAATGTTTTGACTCTCTCGTGGGCCAGAGGCGTACACGTTCCGGGTCAGACCAAAGAATGTTGTTGGAATTTTTCAACTTCTACCAACTGTCCAGAGTCAGGCAGTTGAAGGTGTCTCAAAGAGTACCGGTGCTGCACATGATTTATCTCTGAATAGAGGAGTCTTGGATACACTTAAACACTGTAATGCGTCATGCGCAGGTTGACTCGTCTCACGTATAGAAGTTGGACCGGCCCTCGACTATTGCGCAAAGATCGTATTATTTATTTATTTATTACAAAGAACGCCTGGAGTACATGCGTTTGACACGTTCATGGAACAATTGCGTTACCTAATGGTTCTGACTCATGTACATTGGTAGGTGACACAACACTAGTACATAAGTAACTCAATGTTCATAACATGAAGAATTTAATTGTATAAAAGCAAGTACTAAATAGGTATTTCCACCTTGTCAACCAATATCGGTTAATGTGTTTAATTGATTTTTTGATTATCAAAGTGGCCTCATTATTCGGATTTTTAAATGCTATTCATATAAGGACTTCCTAACTGTAATCGAGTTGTCCCACAATCGTGTGAAATTTGGTAGCGATGCGGTTAATAAGCAATTTTCTCGTTGAGTATTTTCACTAGCAAAACATAAACAATGAAATTTTTTTTAAAATATGGTACCTTCTTATTAGCTCTATCAGCAGTGTTAAAATGAAATGGCTGAGGACTGGTGGTGATGAAATCCGCTTTCGAATGCTTGTACTTCTTCAATTGTTTCGTAGGGCTCCCGGACCTGTATTTTACTGAAGACACAGAGAGACCCGCGGGTGACGGATCCGTTGGCAGGTCGCTGTGGGCTGCTGGCGTGGAGAGACGACTCTGATCTCTGGCGGTCATTAGCCCCGGACAACTGGAGCTTTTTAACATTTCCTCCGCTCTAATACGCCTGTTCATAGACCTATAAAATACCATTACTTTTTAGTAACTGTTGATTGTCTATCCACTGCTGGATCCATAGAGCATGCAGAATATGTGATTCTTAATTATATTTATATTTAATGATGCTATACTAATTTAATTGTAATTAGAAAGTGAAACCGTAGGTAAATCTTGTAACTTTTGAATGAGTGAACCGATCGAAAGGGAATTTGTACAATATGTGTATGCATTCAAAAGAATTTCTTGGCCGTTTTCAATAACATTTAAAAAAAATTAAAATTTTAAAAATTAATCGACTCAGCTGGATATTTTTTTAATAATGTCCAAGTTTATTTCAGATCGATTTAAAAAAAAACAAATAAAATACTCTTTTCGCTATGAAGCAACGTGCAAAAATCGTATAACGTGCTACAAAGTAGATGAAAATAGATTATTTCGTTGAAGAATTATCGTTAACCAGCTATCGCGTTTCATGTTGTTTGTGAGTAGCCGGTGGCTCATTGGAAAGGAGGACGAACGGAGGGCAATGTGCCTCCATGACAATAATGCAGTTGTCTATGGGCGTCGGTAGTCGTCAAATGAATGCGATTTCTCGTTATATTGGGAAATGTCGTGGGACAGGTGTGTACTAGACCACAGTATCCGTGCTAATGGAGTTTCATTAGGTACTAGTGACGATCAAAAAGACGATTTGATCTCGTTTTAATACCTGTCCGCTATCTCTCTGTATGTACAAGCGAAGCATGTTTACCTGAAAAAGTTTTCCTCTCGCATTCTATCGTTAAAATAATTGGAGAAAAGATTTCTAGGGACTGGACGTGCTTTGAATCGTTTCTTTTTTTTAGTTTTCGGTAAAATATTTGCAGCTCGCTCACACATGCCTTCGCCGGCTTCTTCTCTCTTTGTGAAACTGAAAGGTCTCATCTGTGCTCTTAATTCGGCTTCGCTGTTTATTTTCGTAATGGCTCGCCTGCAAAATTGCAATGCTTTTCATTTTCAGAGAAAAATAGAGTCGGAAAGTGGTTTCCAAGCTGTGAGCCGTGACAAGGTACGTTTCCATTACCCTGTGACACCCTGCCGTGACGGGAGGCAGTAGCGCCACGTGGCTAGATGAATTGGAAACAAAAACTTTGCTATTCGCGAAACTAACAAATGAAAATAATATACGCGACAACGAACAAGCTAACACGCTGCATTAAATAATTTACTCTTTATTGTTATAACTCGAACTGTTTTTTGTGAAATTTCTTTTTATGGAGGGACTTACTACTGGAAGAGATGTACCGGGTTGTTTATGGGGTTATCCAATAATAATTATTTCTGGGACCGAAAAAGGGTGAGACGGTCCCCCTTACACACTAGTGAGTCTGCGTGCGCACGATGCCGTTTAAGAGGCGGTGACCTTGGTAAGGATAATTGAGCTCGTATATGGTTTGTCTTGTCCAAAGAGGCCGACCTGCTGACTCCTCGGGCAGGGTTGATTTGCGCTATGAAATCAGCAAGAAGCCGCGATAATGATTTGTTTTTTGTTATCAGAGCTCTCTAAAATCGCGTTTATATTATTTCTACATTAATATAAGCTCTCAACTTACGGATACGAACACGGGTTCACATTCGTAAGCGGTGTTTGAGTTTGTCATTTTGCGACATTTGACCTTTGCTTATTATATAAGTTTCCATGAACGTCCTCAATTGTGACATTTCATCCAATAAGTCACACTGTATACAAATTACAACGCCAAAACAAAAATTAAGCGAATGTTACATTCCGAAGTCCGAATGTTAATAGGAATTTTTGAATAAAATTAGTTCTTGTAAGACGAGCGTCACAAGCTGGCGGGAGAACCCAGAGAATTCGCGAACATCTGTTATGACGCATCCTACAATAAAACTACTTATATGGATTTTATCGCGGTTGTTCTACTTGCCTGGTTTAAAAGTAGTTTTATTGTAATGACTAACATTCGCGTAAGCTTAAGAAATAAATATGACGCCTCCTTATTAAATCTCCGACTAGGATGACGATTCTGGAATATAGGGAATATTCCAGAATCCCACCAAGCACATGAATTAATATTTATCTTACTGCCTTTCCATAGGTACCTACTTAATATACCTCAAAACCGGATAGTCCCTTATACTTTCGGTAGAAATTTGACAAGGATAAATATTTTAAAATAACGTTTATCATTACAGAACCTGTTATTCAGCGACGGTAATGGTTCCATTAGTCATGTACGACGTACTGGGTAAACCCCAGTATTTTATCAATTCCGATATATTGACACTTGTAAGTTGTAGGTCTAGCAATTGCGCCGTGTTATTGTGTGTAAGTTGCCCGTGATTTCGTCAGCGCGTGTTGAGTTTTAAGGGTCTATTTATTTGTTAAGTTTGTTTGCTTGTACACGCTAATTTCAGGAATTACTGGTCCAATTTGTAAAATTCGTTCAATGTTAGATAGCCCATTTGTCGATGAAGCATAAGGGTAGGGTACCCAGTAAGGTAAAGCATCACGCTACAATAAAAATCAGCAGAGCACGCGAGTTATGCGGAAAGCACTGCTAGTTATAAGTAAAAGGAAGAAGGTGGCTGAAATATGTTGGTGATGAATTAATTATGCATTATACGGATGTTAATGGGCAGCCGTAGCCACCAAATGGCTCTGACTGCTCGTTTGACGGATTTGTCGGATATTCTAAAGAAGCAGACCAAGAGCGAAATAAAAATATTATAAAAAAACAAACTCGTCTATGAAGAGGGTCGTAGCAGTGAACCAAAAAATATGTCTTAAGCTACTAAATCGATTTTGTTTAAACCAATTTTCGTTTGATTTTTTTATTAATTCCATAATCACAAGTAATTTTATAATTTTCTCCTTTTATAGTGTCAAAGTTAAAAGAGGGGAAGAAGGGGCGGTGGCACAATTTTTATCGCTTTAGAAGATAATATCTCGCAATGTATTAGCATAATCAATAAATTAACTTACAAATCTCCTTACCGTGTAGAAATACCTGTCCAATGATACCACACACGGCTATGCACTCTCAATGATTTTTTCATTCCTTTGTTACATGTATAGAGGTACTACCCACTAATAATTTTATTTTCCAAAATCAAAACTTATTCCAAATTTCAAACTTTCAGTACTCATAATCTCGGAATAAAACCTCTGTGACATGTGGACGATACACAGACGTTTTATTCCGAGATTATCAGTACTGAAAGTTTGAAATTTGGAATAAGTTTTGATTTTGGGAAATAAAAAGACATACTCTGTTTAAATACAACATGAAGCAACCGAGGTAGGAATACATTTACACCTGTATTTGCAGACAAATAGATGAATTTCTTAAGTCATTTAGTCTTTAATTAATGTCAAATTGGAGATTTCACATCCCCTTGCTACGAAAATATTATTTTATCAGTGGTTTCAGTGTTAGAGTGTGCTTTACGAGTAGTGTTGATACCAGATGATAATTGATTAGCAACTAACGATGGCATTTGCCGAAAGCGCCATCGGTGGATACTCGTAATTTTGGTCCGGTGGTTAATTATCCTAAATAGGTGAAAAAACAAAAGTTATAAGAAGCCAACACTTTGTAGCCTCTTATAAGAAGTAGGCATTAAAGAAAAGAAGACGCTGTCACGCAAGGGACAAGCGGATGGACAAGAACGATGGAGCGATGGAAACATCGTTGGTCTGAACTTGGTATTTCTGTGGACCAACGCCACCACCCCGTCTGTGGTGGCGTCAGTCCCTTAGGAAATCGATAAACAGTTCCGAGGCACCCCACTGCGCCGCCTTTGCGCTGATGGCTCGCGGTGGTTTTAGTGGGCATGCGGTACTGTCGTGTAACGCTAATCCCACAAGCACCGGCTGTACCCAGAGACGCTGACGGAACAAATTTGTTTCCCCATGTCACAAAAACTAGAGAACTACAAAGCATTTACATATGCTGACACAGTGCGGGCATGTGCATGTAGGGTCTGCGGTCGCGTGTTTGAATCACGCGCATTTCGTAGACATTTTATCTTACGTATTACATGTACTTCTATAATGAAAACCTTTTTTTAATTTATAAAAATAATAAGTAAACATATTTCCGTTGTCCAGTACCTGTAACACAAGTAATTACCAAACACACAATACGTGTGAAAATACACAGCCTTAATATCTACGAGGACTATCCTGCCTGTATTCGATTCGGCCGGTATTTCCAGAACGACTACAAACTGTTGGTTGTCATGTACCAATGACGTCTTTGGGTACAGGTAAAAACTTGTAAGCAATCTGATGAAAGGAAAAAATATTTACTTAAATTGCCAACGTCATACAAGTTTAGGTACCGAGTATGACTGCTTCTGCAAGAGCCTCTTGAGTCATTGCAATTTGCAACTGATTCGGGCTATTTCGGCCGGGTACAATATTTATATACTTATCATACCACGTTAGCTGAGTCTTATGTTAAGTAACGAAGGAAGAAAAAAATGTTTGATACTTCATTTGCAAGTTGTAATTTTGACCATTAATTCAAGGAGCATTTTTTAATTTCAGTAGATACAAAACAGTAAGTTATTTTTAAAAATTTGCTAAGAACACCCATCTCTCTTTCGCTTCGATGTGCACAAAGAAATTGAAAATGTATTTTATAATTGTTGAGTGTCGTTCAAACCACACCACGGAAGTAAGTTTAAATTTATTTCATGCACTGATTATGAATGGAGGAGAGAACGTTAGAATTGTCCTGTACTAGGCACTGTAAGGAGTTGTGTCCTTACACGTACTAATATATATATCGCTTAACGAAGCCGGCGCTGCCTATAATACACGAGACACGCGAATACACCACACTAACGTCATACCGTTTCCTAGACGTGACGTCATACGTAATGTATCAGTAAACTTTTTCCCTAACATAAGTATTTCATTTTTTTATTCTTTTCGTGTCATCACGCCTATATCGCGCTGTCTGAATAATATCCATATATGAATACGTGAATTACAATTCCGTTAATGTGAGTCTGGGTATAAATAATTCTACATGTGTGTACCTACAAATTAAAAGATTATGTGAGTATTCTGCCTGTTGCTTACGTGCCTAAATACATAATGAATAGATGCTTAAAACGTAAAATAAAGCAAAAAAAAGTTGCGTGCTTAATTTACTTTTTCGTGTTTATTATAAACACGGAAAAATGTTAAATTAGAAAATGCTTTAAGAGAATTTTGTGTTGTGTAAAGTGGTAATAAAAATTAAATAATATTTGCTCTTGTATTCAGTGTGTATGCATAGTAACTCTAATAATAATGTAATAATGGACCATTTTTTTAATAATGAGCGATGAATATAAATAAAAATAAAAACAAAACAGGCCATCGGGAACAGGAACCAATTGAGTAGGGACCAAGTGAAGACTTGTCTGTGTTAATTTTAAACTCATTAAGTAGCGGCCGAATACAAAAAGTAACTCTGATATAAAAGGAAAATCTGATAATAATTGACTTTTAAAACCCAGTCGAATCGCAAAAAAGTGGACTGCCGAATCGACAAGTGCCTGGTTCCTAAATGAAAGAGAAGAATTATTCCTACAGATAAAATAAAAATTAAAGAAGCATACAGTGTATTAATATTCTATGTAAACCTCAGCGCTTGGTCTTCAAGGATTTTATCGTACAAGGGGATTCGGGACTCTATTGGTACCGGCCTTGCTCTAAATTTCTTCCTTTCACACTTTTGATGAAGCATATCCTCGGAAAGTGACTTTTGAAGACTTCTTAGCTCGCAAACAATTTTGTTATCTTCGTCCCTATAAAAAAATAACACTTTTTTACTTATTTTATCGCATACCTCCGTAACTACTTACATATGATCCCGGCTGCGTGTTCCTGTGAGATAGGTACTACTAATTACTGTTATTCGATCCGTCGAATTTACATGATATAGGAGCCAAAATAATCCGACCAACTCATGTAACAATTTAAATTTTTGATCGGCAGACTGTGTAGTGAAGAAACTGATGTTTATACTTGTAAGACCTAATTTGTACCTACAACACATTCTGGCAAATAAAAATTAATAATTAACAATAATAATTGTGACCCAGATAACCATCTGGGTTACCATTGGTTACCAACCACCCAGATGGTTTATGAAGAAAACAAACGGTGATATCAAAAAAATGCATTCTTAGATTTTTTTTTTGTATGAAATCAATATAATATAATAAGAATAGAAACCTACCTTTGAGTCATTTTAAAGGGCCTAGATATTGTTATGCTGTCTTTGCTTTTAAATGAAGTCGGGGAAATCTTACGATTTCGCAAAGGACTAGAAGGCATACTTTGGGCTCGGCACATTTTGTCGTCAACATCAAAAGTATTATTGCTAAAAAATTTATTGAATTTTACATCAATCTCTTTTTTGGTTTCAATCTTATCGTCGCGCCACGTTATGGAACACGCCGAATGATTTCGTTTTGGGCGTTCAGCTCCAGAAATACCTCTTATATTTAGAGAGTTATTTTCTGTATTGTTATTTAAATGTTTCTTTGGTTCTTTGATTATACTACTGATTTTATTTGGGCCCTGCTTATTTCGCGGCTTATTAGTGAAAGTCTTATTTGTCTCTTTTGTGTCACCATTGAATGATTCATTTTTATCTTCGGTTTTCTCATGATTGCGCGTCTGTTTCTTTGTTTTATCCTTTACTTTATCGATAAAAATATCACAATTATTAACATCTCCGATGGCAAATTTGAACATTATTTTCTTCTTTTCTCTTAAGGATCTTAAAGTGCAATAAAATTCTGTTTCGGACAAGTGATGAATGTCGTTGTAATCTGGAATGCTGCGGTAGAAGTCTTTTAGTTTTTCACCATATAAATCTGTTTCCGATGAATATGAAGTTGAGGAATCCAAGGAATAGTGTTCCAGAGAAGCTTTATCATTACGTTCGTAACATGTTTTTGGCATTTTACTTACAGGATCTACAGGAACATTAATACACGAGTTGTAAAACACACTGGATTGATGCATCACTTGATATAAACATGATACTTGCGGACATAACAACGACTAGCATTGTTGTGATCGTCGTTGTCTTGGAAACTGATCTGCTCATGTCGTAGCTTTCCACGCTATCAAACAGGCTCAGAGTGTTAATACGTATTTCTTTCATGCGGGCTGTGAGAGAATGATGGCCCATCGGGTAGACGAGAAGAAGAAGAGCTACGAATCTGCATAACTGGCGCTGTTTATGAACATCGGACTCTGACTAGTTAGCTCCCATATGCTCTAAAATTATCTTACGATACCGTAATTGAGAAAATTCATGTTTATTAACCTATCAAATACACTGTGTTGACCTCTCACGCAACATACATTTGAAATAAATTACACAGCTATAAAGCACCTACATTACAATGTATTCACATAATTGTATTGTGAATCTTCACATAATTAATACTTTTTATTTAAAAAAAGAACCATCGTTCAGATGGATTTAATATGTATAAACTGCGGGACACAGCTAGTGTGTGTCTATATTTTATAACGTATGCGGATTAACGAACAGTCGCTTTCGTCTGGCCAGTGTGAAATGACTACCAACGTATATAAGAATGTAATGCATTCGTTTAATTTGACGAAAAATGAAACTAACTTTACCTCCATACTATCTGTCTATTTAATTTTGTGTGCATGCACATTACACAGAGAGAAATCAACGAACAAAATTGTAGAGCCTTAACAACACAAAAGTTTTTATTATTGGGCGCGGTATAATCAAAACGTTTTTCAAGTAAAATATTAAATAGCTTTCAACCAAAACAAAACATGGATGGTTTTTGGCGAGTTTGTTAATCTAAACAGTTTCAGTCTTCAAAATGTAGTAATTTATGTACTTTTTCCTATGTTTATCTCTCTTGTAAGTACTAATTAGTAATTTAATACAATAACTTTGCAGCTACGTCTTTTTATTATAAATGTAACACATACTCTAAAGTAACCTATAAAAGGCTATTAGGAATCAATAAATCAAAAAAACTGATATCGACATAATAGGCAATACGTTAACTCTCTCCACCCCATTACAAAACTGGAGTGAAGGTGTGTATGTAATAGAATAGGCAGCATGGCCTCTGGTCCCAACCTATTCCAATAGGAGGAAAAGAAAATTAATTTAAAATTTGGTCATCGACAGAAAGAAATTGCGATCTAAAGACGTATACTTTATAAAACAACTAAAGTATAATAAATTAATAAAGACGAGGCGGTATGGTCATATGATTTTTGCCTGTCGTAGGGACGAATCTTACAACAAACATTGATAATTGACAAACAATGTCAATTGTCAAATAAAATAAAACCGAAAAAATGTTGCAAAGATTTTTCATTATTTATTTAAAATAAATTAATCATTTTAAGTGAGCAAAACAGTCACTAAATAGTAAATAGTAATATTTAACTAACTACAATCTGTTTTTAATTAGAGTATAAAACTGTATTATAAGAACAATGATGATACGAAATTTAAATAAATATAACTCTCTTCTGGCAACTAGTATCAAAACCAATATAAAAGTTATATCAACTGTTAGAAAATATGGTACCAACAAGGATGGAAAAATTCAACGCAAATATGATATTATTATTGCTGGTGGTGGAATGATAGGGTGTACCTTGGCCTGTGCACTAGGTAAGGTTTTAACAGTTGTTGTCATAAACTAGATATCCACTGGAAATTATTTATTTATTATAGGACATTAGTTTCTTTTTTTTTTTAATTTACTTTTATTTTAAATTCACCTGCCTTACACCATACCTAATACATTTACCTGGTTCTTTTCTCAGGAAGGTAATGTTAAAATGAAATTTAAGTAACCCTTAATAGGTGCACTTAGTACTTGTAAATTAAACAATGTGTAATGTGTTGTTCTTTATTTTTTAGGCAAAATTCCAGTACTTTCACATTTGAAAGTATTATTACTGGAAGGAAGTCCTGATAAAAAATTTGAATTAACCCCAGAATACAGCAACAGAGTGGTAGCATTGAATCAGAATACTAAATCATTGATGACATCTCTCGCTGTGTGGCAAAATGTAGAGAAAATCAGGGTTAATCCAGTACGGCACATGCAAGTGAGTAATGGCAGAGTTTATGTCAGTAACACACTAAGTGTATATCATCATAATTAGCCTTTTTTGTGCTCTGCCAGACATGTCCATGCACAGAAGAAGGCATGTGGGCCACATGTCCATGCACAGAAGAAGGCATGTGGGCCACATGTCCATGCACAGAAGAAGGCATGTGGGCCACATGTCCATGCACAGAAGAAGACATGTGGTCTACATGTCCATGCACAGAAGAAGGCATGTGGGCCACATGTCCATGCACAGAAGGAAGGCATGTGGGCCTCCTCTGCCTGCCATCCACAACAATGGCCATACCAACCAATTTCTTGCCACTCCCATCTTACATTCATTCCCAATGTCTTATCACAGACCACTGGATGAATAGCAAAGCTTAAACAATTATGTTATAGTATAAAACCTGTTTTTTCTTGGCCCCACATCAAATGTTGTTAAAAGAAATCTATATAGCATTATTGACTGCATCATGGTTCAACCACATAGGTAAGGCCCTGACGTGAACAGGGCTATTGGGATTTCTCAATTTGTAATAACAGTATGGTGTCAGAAAATTAGTGGTTACATCCTGCCCATCATTATACATGCAACATAGAACAATTTTGTGTCTGATTGGAGAGTGAGAAAGTAGAGAGTAGGCAATGGAAATCTGAGTCTGTTATCATCATCATCAGCCGGACGATGTCCACTGTCATCTCTCCCAGAGAGCTCCACGGGACACAGTCATGAGTCACTTGCATTTGTTTCATGTCTCAGGTGTGGGATGCATCATCAGAAGCACTCATTTCATTCAGCAGTGTTGATATTATGAATGATGATGTTGCATATATTGTTGAAAATGATGTACTCCTACACGCAGTCAACACTGAATTGAAATCCTCTTCAGTTAAAAATGTGGACATTGTTTATGGAGCAAAAATTGTTGGATATGAATTGCCTAGGACTTGCTCTGGTACTGAAGAATGCCAAGTCAAAATGGACAATGGAGACTGCTATACTTGTAATCTACTGGTAAGTTTTATATTTTTTATTACAATTAGACTTCTCATAATAATTAGTATAATGGTTTGGTAATGTTAAGAGTTAAACTAAGAAATGTTAAAGTAATAATTTTATGAATAATCTCAGCATTTTGTCTGATTAAATTTTTACTATTTGTACTTTTTTTACACATTTGTACATATTAATTCTTTTCCAGTTTCTTTTCAATCAAATTCAATCTTGAATCTGTAGCATCAATTAGTTTGTTGATCTTCTTCGTCAAATCCGCCAATTGGTTTTTAACATCAACCATACAGATGTCTTGTATTGCATTTATTGTGAGGGACATGGGTCTATTCTTATTCTCTGCTGAAACAGATGTTGCGCGCTTTCGCCTTTCGACATTCTGGCTTTCCGACGAAAACCTGTCGTACAAGTTGCTCTTCCTCTTGACCGTTTGTTGCCTCTCTATGTCTAGGTCCTCTTGACTTTGCCTTATTCGGCATTCATAATTGTTATTCTTACGGAAGCTTTTCTTTTTCGACTTCCTGCTTGCCACCATTTTGTAAATAGATGCAATTAAATCTCTTGGTATCTACAACAAATTATGTAATGAAAATAAATGAAAGAAAATGTTTACATTATGTGATAACTACAGTTTTACTACCCGTGTGTAATTGGTATTAAATACTCGTACGAGTCTCGTGCTCGTATTGTAGCATAAGGAAAAAAAACAATCGAATATCATCTTTAGTATAATTAAACCTAATCCAATTTTCTAACGATTTAGCCTTAAAATTAAAACTACTACGGAATATGTTATTTTGCTAAACTGAGAATGCATACGAAATCGTTTCTGCATAACAAAATTAGTGCAAAAGTAGTGTTTTTTTTAATAGAATAGGGGGGGGGGGGTGAGAAATCGGAGCCTTTTTACGACTACCGACGCTAATGAACATCCACATAATTAGTATGCCGATGCGTTGCTCTCCCTCTTCCCCCTCCCCAATGGGCTACCGTTTTAGTCATAACATGCATAGTAAAGTTACCCTATTCTCCCGGGGGTCATTGGGCCTTATATTCAACGTGCGCATATGCGTTGAGGCCGTTAGTAATGCACCCCAGCGCAGTACTGCGAGCAGCTGCTGCGGAGCGCACGTCAAGAGCGAGCTGAACAGCATGCTCTCCAGGTGAGCCACAAGCTCCGTCTGTCGGACCAAACGGTCCAGTCCTGCACTCTCTTGTAACGCCTGTAACAAAGTAGGAGCCATCAAATATTAATTATTCATCATCATTATTGTCAGCCCCTTTCGGTCCAGTGGCCTCTTTCGATGAACGCCAAGACGGCCGATCTCCTCCTCCAAATTATTAATAGCAACAAAATAAAAGGAATACAATGTAGCTTATTAGCAATCCACCCCAGCGTCGTCCTTTAATGGCAGGCAAATTATACACTAGAACCTTACTTAGTTACAGACAGCTTTTGGGCACTTCTTAACAAGTGTAGACTACGCCTAACATTGTCGGGTATGTCTGACGTATGGGCTGGATGGATTAATACTAGCACGAAATGTAGAGACAAATCGCGCTACACAGTGTTAAGTTTAGTCAATAAATGTAAAGTAAATGTATATCGATGACAAAGAGTTACAGTGTTACCTATACGCCGGGTTACTAATGTTACTGTTGTACCCGAAAAGTTGATACCTACACGTTTGAGTCTACTACTACTAGTTGGCATGACAAAAGCAGTATAGGAGCTCGGTGGTACTTAGACAACCCTTCATCACCATAACCATCATCAGCCTGTTTTCGTTTACTGCTGGACAAAGGGCACAGGAGGAGCTGGGAAGAGGTGGTGCAATGCTGCATAGGAGGTACTAGTAGAGTATGCGACAAGCGTGACACTACATCCTCCTATGCAACGGAATTGGGCCTGCACCACCGGGGAAGTACCTCTCGCTCACTTGATACCGGTGTGTAAAGTGACATCGTCGCTATCGCGTTTCGTGTGGTTTGTGAGTAGCCGGTGGCCCTTTGGGGGTGGGGACGATAGGAGGGCAGCGCATCTGCGTAACAATCATGCTAATGTCTATGGGCGACGGTAGTCATCAAAAGGCTCCGATTGCTCGTTTGCTCCCTTGTGCCATAAAGAAAAGAGTTTTTCAGCTCAAAATAAAGAAATAGTGCTATGTCATGCCACTGCAATCGAATTGTAACGGCGCGACAGGGGCCGGGAGGGTCGTACGAATCATGAACTCCCCACAGACCACTAGGGGGGCAACACGGTCTAAAGCTGACACTGCTCGCGCGTCCCCTAATATTATACAAGTAGAAATTACCTGGATATCGCTGACTGCCAACCCAACAAGCAGATTCGTGAGTATAACAGTGACGAGCAGCACGAATATGAGGAACATCCCGTGCGCAGTGAACGGGTAGTGTATCTGCGAGTTGGAGCAGTTGCTGTAGAAGATATCCTCGTACTCCAGCTCCCCGGACATCATCATCACCGTCTTGACGAGGCCGGCGGGCAGCTGGAATGCGGGGTAGTTGCTGAATAGCACGCTGAACGCCAGCCCGAACGCTATCAGCAAGCAGCTGTATGCGAGGAGAAATGTCGCGAAGTTTACTGAAACTGTAGGTTAAGATATGTTAGTAACAGCTTTCTTGGATGTCACTTGAGCTGGATTCATTAAAGTAGTGTTTTTACGATTGCCGACGCCCATGAACATCTACATAATTACTACGCCGATATGTTGCTCTCCTCCCCCCGCCAAAATGGCCACCGCCTACTCACAAACAGCACGAAACGCGACACCGAAGATGTCATTTCACGGCGGTATTATGTGATCGAGGGGTAGTTCCCCGGTCATGCTGGCCCAATTCCGCTGCAATGCAGCATGGCACTACCTTTTGACATAAAATGAATCATTATCCGCTATTTTGACACGTTTTAGTTCCTAATTTTAGCACTCGCGGAGTTGCTTGACATGAGAACAATCATGACGTCGATTGTAGAATACAGAAAAATAAAAAGCTATGCCCAGATTGGTTCGAAGTTTTAGGCGAAAGCGTAGCTTCCGATTAAGTCTTCGTGGTTAGGGTATTTTTTTTTATTTCACTCAAAACACTTGGCCTAACTTCGAACTTGTATCGATCACTATCACTGCCTAAAATTACAATATTTAATGAGGTTACATCAGCCGCTAAATTAAATAACGTCTCGAAAGAACAAACCTGCTAATCGTTAGCCCGCCACAAAACAAAACATCTCTGGGCTTTTTAAATGGCTAGCCGTAAAATACGGCGATTTCTACAATACGACTACAACATATACGCTACGTTACCATCTGCACCAGCCAGTCCGTCACAACTCATACTTACAAACACTACTCTTAGCTGTCAAGCCTTTTCACGGGGACTCAGGATTATCTCGACATGGTTACACTCCAGTAAGGGTTACATATTAAACAAGTTACAGAAATATCCTGCAACACTCGTAACGTTTCTGTTTGTACCCATTCAAAACTGTTTCTACAATTTTCTATATACACCATGGACGTATACCTATATTGTGTCTCCGTTGGATCGTTTAATTCGGTATTATGTTATTTTTTCCTGAAGAAAAAAAGCCGGCAAGATAGGCAAAGTTGCGCTTTGTGCCATTATACGTTTATTTGTGCCAATGTAATTATTAACCGTTGTTACCAGGTACTTTAGAAAACAAACTCAATGTGTTTCAACATAAAAACAGAAATGAGAAACGGTGTTCAAAACACTCTATTCGGTTACCACAAAACTCCCTGCTCTCGTCGTGTCATTGAGTATAAATCGCAACTACCCTAAAGAATTTCCACTTTCACACAAAAGCGGAAGCTGTGTTACCTGTGGTAAACATTTGGACGTACAGGCCAAATGTAGGGAAGCGGCCGACGATCATCATCAGCTCCAGCCAACAGAAGAATATAGTGACCGCCGCCACGTCGTGCTGCCACCCGGAAGTGTTCATCTGGTCCTTGTCGTCGGCGGACAGCTTGGTGCCTCTGTACCAAGTAGGAATCTGCAATCACCGCTTATCAGTACTCCCTTAATTCCACTACCATTTCTCTCCTTTCACACCTTTAACAATTTTCATAGTAAAACATGAAATAAGTGTTTCGTTTGTTGAAAATATATGAAGGAACAAAGAAGAATCGAGGAAAGATGTTTGGTCACGTCATACGACGCGACGCTTTTTATATCTATCTTTTACTTCGGCGCAGTCGGGTAAAAGGAACTACCGACGAAAGCTCTGCTCTCAAGTACAAAAAAAAATCACCATGACCCCGATTAGGCCTGCACTTGTGCTGTGACACAACTTCAAGAAATATAACAAGTGACCAAATGTTAATTGAAAGATTTCTTAACTTTATTTAAGAATACTAAGAGAGAGCTTACAATGTTAGTAAGAAATCATAAGATATAAATATTCACCGTGCATAGGAACACTCCGATTATTATGAGCATCTGTAACCAATTCTCCCATTGCCGTATATAAGCCGACCAGTCGAGGCAAGATTGGAAAACCTCTTTTGATAAAAAGCATAGGTTCAGCAGTAGTATCAGATACTGAACTGGTCGCAGGTACGACGGAACATCACACGTGATGTCTTCACAGGAGAATATTTCTGGAACATAAAAATTAATATATAATCTATACGGAATTAAAATTATGGTAAAAGCACAATAGCTTAAAAGCCATTTGAAATGAAAAATCTTTCAGGTACAGAGTCCTATTAACTCGTAGAAGTTAGGCATGAATTGGATAAGAACACCCAAAGTAAGGGTCGCTTTAAAATTTTAGAACATTTTGGGCTTGTATCGCAATTCAAATGAACCAAAACATACGTACGTAATATATACACGCTGTATAATGAAATGAAGAAAGCGTGATAAACGAAGCTTAGGACAAAAAATTTTCTTATTCTCCTCCATTTCAGAAATAGAAAGGTCTCTGCCACGGGATGTTTCAGAACGTCTTTTCTGCCGACTTCCACAAATGCTAACAGTAGTTCTGCTTCCCCCCGAGATAGACAGGGCACAAGAGGCCGGAAGTCGATGGTGAGCTCACAGTCCACATCGCCTATCTCGTGTTCGCTGACGTGCACGGCGTCGTCAAATTTGCATATATACCGCGGTATCACATCCGGTACGCGCCGGACTATGAACGACAAGACGGACACACCACCATTTGTCCTCAGAGTTACGTCGCCGTCATAATCTGTAAAAGAAAAACAATATGAATGACCGTATGGTACACCGTGGAGTAAAATCACTTAATGCACGAGTGCGTGCGTTGTGATTTTACGTGCGAGCGTCTTACAAGTTACATTGGTAATGTACAATATACATTTAGGGCCGGTATCAATTAATCCTATTCAAGTCCCGGTTACCCTGTTAGAAACTCAAGTACCAAATAAGCCACGTTTCCGTTTCATAAGCTCCAGTTAGGAGTAATTAAAGTATACAGCATGTATGTGGTAGTAAATATTCATCGACACTATAATAATAACCGGTGAATCCTCAGGCGTTGGCACTTACTGATGAATTATCGATCATAGAGTAGGTACCATATTTTTTTTGTTGACGTGCACGCCATCACCAGCCATGGGTGGGTTCCAGTGGTGTATGGAGCTCATGACACATTATAGTGCAGATTATCCACTAAAACCAACTCGAGTGCCATCAGTACAGCCTCGTAAATCGTCAGGGTACCTGAGCGACTAGTCAATCCCTCAAGGAACCGAAACCACCTCCGGCACCACATGACAGCCCCACAAACTTTGAGACAATGCAATGGGATGAAGTTCCCGTCCTCGTCCCTTGCCACGTACGCAAAAGCGCCCCCTCCTACTCTTTACTGTCTTCATTTATAAGTAGAGGGGTACAAAAAGCAGCCCCCTGGGTTCAATGAGCTTCGCCCAAGGCGTCTAGATTCCCAGACTATTGAGCTCTACCGCCACCAGAAGGTTTGGCCTATGGTGGGGATAGAGCGGGTACCGACTCTAATGGTTAGTCTTTGTCTTATAAATCCTAGATTGTACCGTGCACGACTTAGCTCAATTTTTTCAATTTTAAACTTCAACTATAATTTAGTGTGGCTGTGTTATCGCTAAAACAAAGATATGTAATAATTGACATACCCAATAAAAGTAAAACACATGAGGAAAATTCGTTTAAAGCCGCAATATGCAATGGTGTGTAACCAAAGTTATCGGCGGCGTTAGGATCAGCTCCAGACGACAGCAGGATCCTGGCCACGTCGCAGGCTCGCGCTCCCCGCACTATGGCGCCGTGCAGCGGGGTCCTGCCGTCGACGTCCCGAGCTCTGACGTTAGCGCGTCGGGCCACCAGCAGTTCCACAACTTCGATTGACTGCGCAAGTGTCGCTGTAATAATATGTATGGTGCAAATATTACACTATTATAGGTACAGAGGAGCCTCTGTCAAATTTCAGGTCTCTAGACTTATGGAAAGTACTAATTCTATTCTGATAATCAGTTAGACAGTCAGGCAACTGTCGAATAAGCAAATCTTTGCTCACTCTTTCTTCCCCAAGTTGTGTACTTAGAGAAAAATGCTTTCAGCTAATTACATCAAATTGAAGTGAATTACTTGAAATTTTATAACTCAAGTGTGTGCTTATAGAACTACTTACTTACGTAGCTTACTAGAAGATGACAATTTCAGAGTTGTAAACACATCCAGAGGTCTTAAAATAGCGAATGAATATACGTTGTAATGTTTCCAGAATATGGTGGTACGGCATTGTTTGTTTCGCGCTCAAATTGGCGGGGGCACGGGCATGCACTGATAATATCAACGTATCAATAAATGAAAAAATGGGCCTTTAGAATACAACAGTTGGTTTTGTAGACATTATTCCGAACCGAAAGAGCTACAGCTCATATTGTTAGGTGTGTTGTATCTCTTTTTTGTATGTGGTACTTTTAACTAGACTAACCCAGGTGAAGACTCGTTTGCCCCCGGGAATTCTCTTCGTCGATTTGTGAGCCATGATCCAGGAGTAGACAAGCGCATTCTGCATGTCCGTCTACTGCCGCCAAGTGCAGTGCCGTGGCTCTTCCGGGGCCCAAAGCCGCCCGCACGTCGGCGCCAGCGTCCAGTAACAGTTTCATACATGCCGCCGAGCCTAAAGAGGCTGCGACGTGCAATGGCGTTTCAGTGAACACCTGAAATTGATTAACATTCGAAACTAGCTTCACCGTGTGAGAAAAATGAATGTTGAAAAACGATAATCTTCACGAGGAAAGTGTTACGAAACCCATTAAATAAATGACTATTCATAAATAACCAGAACGCATTAGCCTCGTTTCATGAGAATTTATGAAGTTACAGGCATCAGATAGTAAATATTTTTTAACCAACGAAAAATACTCTCAATTCGACACGTGTATTTTTTTGTTACTACGCATAACTCTACTCAGTATACCAATTTTGATGATTCTACATTTCTATATATTTGGTATACTCACAAAGTTAATTCCATGAAAATTTTGCCGTTTTTTATGCATTAAACTCTTAAGAAATGATATGTAACGAAGGTACCTATTGATTCCTGATACACGTTCTTGGTAATTGGCAGGCAACTCACGTCCACCTACTCGACCAAACTTGTGGTCGCTTCGAAAACGATTAGATATATTCAAATCCACTTTATTCTATCTTGTCCTTGTACTATCGACCTCTTTGGATAACCAGAGCATTAATAATGTGCGTGCGTGTATTGTAAACGGTACAGAGTATAAATAAGTGGCGCACCTGTGGCGTGTCGGGGCAAGCGCCGGCTTCCAACAAAGCGCTCACCACTTCCGGCGCGTCACTTAGCACTGCGTAGTGCAGAGGAGAGTGCTCACTTATTCCCGCGTTCACGTCCGCACCGTAAACTAGCAGAGCCTGTAAAATTTATTATGTTTTAAATCTAAATTAATCCCACATAGCAAACTCTTACCAAATAAAACTCATTCAAATTTGGGACGTACCAATAAAGTACTCCTTGAACTTTAAAAATACATAAAATTAGTCAAGCAGTAAGTACTTATATTTTCTTGCCTTACTGCGAATTGCTTATTGCCCACATCTGCATTTAGAATGTTCATGTCGACTGCTAAATAGGGCCTCTCGAAATTTATTATTTAGTGTCAGTTCTAAAAGTCTGTTAATTCCGGAGCTGTTTAACATTTTCACAGGTTACCCTCTTTTCCATTTATCTCTCCAGTCAAATCAGGAGACAATACAAGATTGCAAGACAAGACTGACAGAGAAATCAAACCAACATGCGACCTAGCTCCTATGCACTTGGATACAAAATCTTAAAAAAGCGTATCGCACGTACTTGAGAAACAGCGTTTATGAAGTTCTACTATGTAAATACAGACCAGCCCTTCTTTCCATGGTCTACCACCATGTGGTCCTTGGCTGCTAACAAGTTGCCGACCTCTGCTATACCGCTGTCAAAGTACTTGTGTTGAAACACGTCGCATCTTACCTTTACACACGGCAGGGACTTAGCACTGGCGGCGCAGTGTAAGGGAGTTGCCTTCCTGTCGCTTATCAAATCCCATTGATTTGGCTCGGCTCCATTCTCCAGTAATAATTTGACACAGTCCTCGTTAGCTACTAAGCAACTAAGATGCAGACATGTCCTAGAATAATGTGTAACTTCATTTCAAAGACGCACAGTCTACAATGCAATTACCAATACAAATGTTTATCAAATCATGTCTAAACAAGTTTTAGACGTGTCTCTTTGAGAACGAGACACCTAGCGTAAAGCTTTACCGCGCTGGCGTCGCTTAAGGGGCAAACTCTAGTCAGACTTGTGTAGACAATACCATAGAATATACTGAATCTTACTTTTACTATAATGTAATCGTTTTCGTATGAATCTACTTGCTAGAAGTATTTAAAAATTCGATCACGTGTACAATAACGATAATATTGGGCGTACCTGCCAGCATCGTCTGCGCTGTTAGGATCAGCACCCAGCTTCAATAGCTTGGACAGGAGCGAGCACCTGCCCATCCAGCACGCCCACAGCACCGCGGTCTGTATTGCAGGCGCCTCTTGGACGAGCGCCACGATGTCCTCATAGTGATTAGTTTCAATCAAATTTGAAATCTCATCAGCGTACGGCAGTTGCCGCAATGTGTATTGAATTTCCTCTGTAAAATAATGTAGTTACTAGCAACGCCGCGCAGTTTCACCCGCATTATCCTCGTACTCCTCGTAGTTTGATAGTACATAGCCGTCTCGTTGAATTAGCTATTCAGACTGATTCAAATTTTCGAAATCGGACCAGTAGCTCCTCTTAAATTCTAAAGTACTACCTCGCTGGTGTAGATAAATACAACATCACATCCTCACGTCAGTTCCCTAATGGCAGTAGGCAGAGACAACCGAACGCCACATTGAAAAAATAAATATAGTCCTTAAATATAAATATAGACCATCGACATAATACGGATTACCTAATATACCAGTGTCAGGACCGGTCAGGTACTGGCTATAGCCGAGCTCACACTGTTTTGTTAAACTGTTGCCATCAGGATTTTGTATTTTGTAATAGTATATTTATATTCACACACAATACATTCAGCGATTCTAGAGAATGTTACATACTTACTAGATACGCGCGGAAAACAACCCTTGAAAATGTTACATACATACTAGATACACGCGGAAAATTCCTTTGCAGACAAATATATTGGAATAACTTCAAATTTGTTACTGTATTATTAAATTTATATTATGTTTGTAACATACCTAATTCCCATATATCTTTAGATTTCACCCTGAGCCGATCTCCCAAGTCCGCCGCGTGCGCAGACTCGTCGCTGGAGATGTACCCTCCCTCCTCCGCGTCTTCTGAATCTTCTACCTCTTCGCTTATCTCCTCCCGCCAGCTTGCATTTCCTTCGCGATAGCCCTGCGAATAATACTGTGTTTAATAATCGCATATCGATCTGCAGGATCAACCCCCGATCCTTGTCACCTGTAGTAACATGTAAAGTATTCGAATTTAGAGATAATAATATCCAATGTCACATCCTGTGTATTTACATTTCCTACTTCTTATAGCCACAAAAATATTAAATCCCTCTTTTTTGTGATCACGATTAAATTGACCGTCCGCCGTTGGACAGCTCTTTGTTGTTATGTGGAGTGTCACACGCGGATATACAATCAATCACTTTGTTCAATTTTAAAAAATCACACACAGTATCACACACATGAGAATTGACTGATAACAACAAAAACCCTTTTATAACAATGAGTAACGTGAGTGTTATTTTTTGAGAGCAACACTGGATTCTGATGGAGCTAGTTTTGTAAACACAAGCACAAGAAAGTTTAAGGACACAATCACATACATTTTGTTTACGAGACATGGCATTGGAGTTCTTTCCACACTTCCCTGCTCTTGATGAAGACATTTCACTATAATAACTACCGCATGGCGACAGCTTTCGGCCGCGTTACACGTGAAACTGAAGAAAGCTCTTAGCAGCTCACGTCTCTACTTGCAAAATATTTCTAATAAGCTTATTACAGCTGCAAATTCGTTTTACAATTACTAAATCACATGTAGGTTGGAATTAATGAAAGGACATAATTGTTAAAAACGCTTTGTTAACCGCGTCTAGACGGTTTTGTCACCAGACGTGGGCTATTTTTAAATACTATATCAATATTTAAGAGAGATTTTATATCATTTATAAATTCTTCGCTCACTTCAAAATTGTATACAGAAATTCCATTCATGCTGCGCCACGTTTATTTAGACTTTTGTAACAACTAGCTATGCCCCGCCGTTGCACCTGCGTAAAATTTATCCGTGCTTTTTTTTCGAAATGAAAAACATATTTTACGTTATTCCAGATTGTAATCTATATAACATTTGATTGTTTCTTTGCACGGAATGGGCTACGAAACTACTGGACCGATTTGAAAAAATTCTTTCACCATATTCACATGTAGTATGTTAGATACACCACGATAGATGTAGGATACATTATCTCTTGATGAACATACGCTATATAACATTTTCTAGAACGTTACATGTTATCAGTATGAAAACTGCGATAATGTAACCTTTTGAAACCTTTGCTCAAAAAATATCAAAGTAAATCCTTACATAGCTGCAGACTCTATTGAGAACTTGCTATCCCGACAGACGTTGTTCTCTCATGAATGGAATTTGTTGTCATGGTAACGTGCATGTATTATGTGTTTTATAATTTTGTATTTTTGTAAATAGTAAATCAATTAATTTTTGCCATATTTTGAAAAATATCCGTGCGAAGCCGTGACGGGCTGCCGTTAATCTATATCTATACAAACTTTAATCTAAGTCTATTGAGTCATTATTGTGTGAAAGGATAACTGTAAAAATAGTACCTTCACGCCTATTATACCCGAAGAGGTAGGCAGAGGTGTGCTAGTACATCCACAAATCGTAAGTCCAGTAGATATACTAGCATAACCACGATTAGCCCATGATGTCATAGGGGGCAAGCCTATGGCCACTTCGGGCACATTCCAATCCCGGACAATGTAATGCATGCTCAGCTCAATCTGAAAAACATTTTTAATAATAGTTGCCCAATGTGGAGGACCGAACCCGTAACTTCCTATTTGCTACTTATTATAGTTCTCACGTGTTCAGTTATATTGACATACATTACCTATACAGGTTATCTCTTATGGGCCATATGGATGTTGGGGAAACCAGGGACGTCCTATCCAAAAAAGTTATGAACTTTATTGTCGTAGGTCTTGTAGTTTTTGCCAACTTCAAGCCTTGTCGTAGCGGTGGAGCTCAGTAACCTGGGGTGAACCCAAACACCTTGAGTGAAGCCAATTGAAACGAGGAGTCGGGTGCTCTTTGTACCCCACTTATAAGAAGAGGGGACAAAAGAGCAATAGGAGACGGCGCTTTTGCGCACGAGGAAAGGGGCGAGGGTGGAAACCTCACCCCATTTCACTGTCCCAAAGTTTGTGGGATTCTCCTGTGGTGCGAGACAGCCCAATTGTGGTGGTGGCGTCGGTCCCTTAGGGGACTGACTAGCCGTCGAGATGCCCTGATCATGTGTTGTTCCGGGGCACCTCACCAAGGGCGGCACTGATGGCACTCGCGGTGGTTTTGTGGGTGTTCAGCACTATGACGTGCCGCGAGCCCCACACACCGCTGGACCCCGCCCAGTGCCAGTGTAGGCGCGTAAATACATTTCCCCGCTATATCAAAAAGGTCTTGTAGTTTTGAATTTATGCTATTCAATGTTAGGTATAAGCAATATGATAATTCATAGTTAAAAAAATTCACCCACGTGACATTATAACATTCCAAATTATAATCTTAACCTCTATGGGTTGAGTGAAAAATCTGCTCTCAATCAGTTGCTAAATTACTAAATGTGCCTAGCATTAATTTCGGCTTTGCGTCTTCTGTCAGTCAATGAATCAGTAGCGGAATAGTTTTATAGACACATGATGTATAGATTATACAGGTAACTGATACTAGAGGAGCGTTACTAGGCGTAAATTATGTTCAGTAATGTCTACAGAATACAGATGACCAGAGGGCAATGACATAAACATATTGAATCCATTTATAATTTGTGAGGAATAAAAATAAACCTAAAGTTCCGTCTCAAAATATAAAAACTAAATTGTTATTACAGTAAATAAATTATGGAAAGCATTCTACGCCTTCTTTAAAGAATGATGCCAATATTTTTAATTTTTTAACGTCTTATTGGAATAATAAATTGATACTGCGAGGAGGACACCGCAGATCGTGCGCAATCAACTGATGCTCTCAGAATATATGGATTTGTAGTTCGATAGTCATATATAAGTAGATTTTTCTATATCCCTATCACTTCCTGCTCTGGTCTTGCCCCAACACAGTTTTAGCTTTTGCATCGGGCTATAGAAGCGTCACATGTGATGGGTACTGTCCATCCTGTAGACACGGGAGAAGCGGCAGTGGGGTGATGGGAATGAGTAGTGGCCCAAGCCCGGTTAAAAGTATCAAAGTGAACTACCGCAACTTATGCTGTATGCCGCAAATATGCCTCGGGTAGTACAGTGGTAAGGGAAATGGCCGCGGGCCCTGAAGGCTCGCTTATGTGTGAGCCCATGTAGGCGATAATAGGTTAGCCTCTATTTTCAACCTCGTTTTCTCACTTGTGCCGTGTCATTCAATTTAGATACCTAAGTGTATCGAAATTATATTTTACTAACTGTTTCCCGCGACTTCTTTCAAGGGAGGCAGTCAAAACTACGTGCAAAAGTTAGTATTTGTATTATTGGTACATAAGTTACAACAATGGTAAGTACCACCATACGTTTGGTAGTTTAACATCCATACATACACAGTCTTTCGCATCTATAATATTAGTATGATGCTTTGGGATAAACTGTTACAATTATAAAACCCCAAGTTAAAATGAATTCATGAATATAAACCCAAATTACTGGCTAGGAACTTGCTCTTGCTGAGGTTTTTGAAAAGGCTTTGTTAAACAATAAATGGTGTAGCCTATCTAGATTCTGGAGGCTACCTCTGGGATCGAAAAGATAACAGGCGCATAATGATCAATTGAAAATATGTGTGGTTTCCAAATTGACACCCTTTTGTGAGTTAAATCCCAGGTTAATTATGTTACTCGTACTTCGTACTTAATTATATAAAAAAAAACCAAAAAGGTTTAGGAGGGGAAGCCAGTGCAAACGTGGCCATTACCAGAAGGCCCTCAGAGACATCTGCATAGAGATTATGTTGTTGTGATGCGCTCCTTGCGCTGTCACTTACAATTTGTTACTCAGGTACGTAAGAACTTACACTGAAACGTTACAACTGAACTACTTTGATATAAAATGTCTGGTTTACTTTAGCGCGGAATTGAAATATTGTCTATTTCTGCTCGGCCACTGTTTACATTTTTATGGGCCATGTATTTATTTTTGTGGGCCATGCGTGCTTTTGCCTCTGTTTAGACATACGTCTTACTGGCATGTGTGCGCAGTAAGTTTTACCATTGAATTATAACATGTTTTAAGTCTAGATCGATTACTCTTGAACAATCTAGAACCTCTAGTCTTTTAGAGTCGCGAAGAAATCATAACTTAGAACAGTATGTATTTGTTGTAGTTAGAGCACAGTGGCAATGTGCAATCAATTGTTTTTAAATATACTTGCAGATGTAGCTGCACATGATATTGGGTGTGTAGGTAGGTGTCACCATCCTGCCAAACTATGCCGGCAAGATTTGCTGTGTTGTCGATTTCGTGTTAAGTTGAATTAAAATGTTGTAAGGAAAAATATTTACTTAGTGATAATAGCAGCGGGAAAAGGTTTTTAACAAACTGCTTACGTCGCCTTCGAAACTAAAAATACTTTATTAACAATAAACCGCGGAATAATTTTGATAAAAATAACAGGCATTCCATCACTTGGAGTTTTAAAAGACTAAGCAAGTTTCTAAGCTTTCCGTTATCACGGCCTTGTGAGAAACAAATGAATCTGGTGTTTTTGGAGGCCCGGCACATAAGAGACAGCTATTTGAGTGAACGCATGCTGCTAATTTTTCGTCTGCTGACCCGTATATCGATTCCTCCGTTCTTTGTTTACGAATATCATAGGACGGAAGGTAGGTATTTTATGCTGGCCAATAGGATATTGGGTATTTGTGACAAAGTATTGGTACTGTTTGCTTGTTCTACCCACATACAAATGTAGCTGAATGTTCCTAGTAATATCGTACGTATCGAAAACTCTGCTAACTGAGAACTATGAATAGATTCTCGTTTCACGTGTGGTCAGCTCGCACGCCCGCGCCTTCGTAAGAGCAATATAATAGCCCAATTATGATGTTATTTGCGTAAACCGTAATATTTCCTGACCAAATGTGCCGCGCCGCTATAGCAGTATAATTGATTGCAACTACTCATCACTAACAACTCCTGGCGATGAAGGAGACAACACTAAACTAACCTAGTATTAAATTGCATTAAAAAAAGTTCGACTGGAAAGTCTAGGTAATTTCTTGCCATAAATAATGTAAATAATTTTTTTTTTATTACAATTTTTTTTCTTTTTTTTATAACATAAGGGGGCAAACATGGTTCGTTCTTTTAATGACTACTGACGCCCATGTACATTCGCACGATTGTTACGCAGATACGGTGCCCTCCCGATGTAGTGTCATGCTCCATGCATGGGACTACCTCCTCCTATGCAGCATGGCACTACCTCTTCCTAGCTCCCCCTGAGCCCTTTGTCCAGCAGTGGACGAAAACCAGCTGATGATGGTTATGGTGATGAATGGTTGTGTCTGTATCACGGATCTCTTACTCTTCAATAATATTATAAACGTATCTGAGGAGGAGGTCCTCTGCAGCATGGCACTACCTCTTCAGAAATCGATTGCAAATAGAGTTATCAATAGATGCATGAACTCTTTCTTCATTGGCAATCGTATGCATCGTTTTAGGGGCTCCAAATCATCATGGCGTTGAGAGCAAGCTGTGCTCTTTACAACTGACCATAAATCATAATCCAGCGGATTAAGTTCGGGACTAGATGAAGGATAGTATTTAGCTCTGATCGTTCGTTTTAAACAAGATGGGTGGAATTTCGAGCTTTATGATCTGGCCCCGAGTCTCGCTGGCAATACCATATATGGTCATTGTACATGGTGTTATTAATGGGCTTAACTACCTTCTCAACCCCTCCCGCTCCCGCCGCGAACGTCATTCGATGCGCACACGATTGATGTATGCTCCGGTATTAATTTAATTATTTTGTGGATATTGTGATAGTCTCGTTATAATCTGGTGATAAATAGCCAGGTAGCAGTGTATAGCTTCGATTACTGTAAGTTTTTATCACTATATTCGTAATTATGAGGATATCACTCGGTAAGTAAACACTTGTACTGTTATTTCTGACGTAGGTATCGGAGTAAAAAGCGGCCAACCTCTTCATAAAAAAGCCAAAAAATAACACGTTCGCCTTCTTCTTTATCCCCGGAAGGGTCATAGAAACCCCACCAGGTAGCCGTAAACGATTCCATATCATCTATATCTCCCGCTTTAGATATGAGTCGGCCTTAAGAGGATACTGATTACTTTGACCTCGTTCGCGAAGCCTCGTCTTATCTCGCTAAAGTCAACGACCTCGGTAACAATATTGGGTTCCGGATAAATATGTCAAATAAAGCCGGCATGATGGATATGACACAAAAAGCCGCTATTGTCTCCTTACTTGCAATTAAAAACGCGACACTCGAAATTAAGATCGCCAATACAGGACGCGATATGCTTTCCGCGCAGATAAATCAAAATTGTACGTCAAATCATCAATCTTACTATCAAGCAATTAAAATTAGACAAATCCGTCCCACAAGTTGTAAGACGAACACCGCTTCCGTGCGTCACAGTTTATCATCCCACGGAAGGAAAATCCACCGAATAAAGACTTCTACTGAAACTAAACAAGCGCTTATGAAGGCGATTAACCCGTATGACGGCTTTCAAATGCGTAGCGTCAAATCCAGGAGTAATGCTACGGTTGACTAGCGAATCTCAAATCAATAAACTCAGGTCGGTGGAATCATTAAAATCAGCGGGACTATGTCTTGAAACCCAGAAAGGACGTAAACCGCGTATTCTCATTAGAGATGTCCCGCAACATGTTACGAACGATACGTTTCTTCCATCGCTCTTTAAAAAGAATATACAAGATGAAATCAACGTTACACAAGAATCTATGAAGATAGTCCGCCGTCGTGTAATAAATAACGGATCAAATCGCAAATGGATAGGAATAGAAATCGATCCACTCATACGTAAACATTAAATAAATGCAAAAGAAAAGGTCTTTATTGATTGGGCTTCTTGTAGGTTCGTGGACGACATTGAACTCGTTCGCTGCGCCAATAGCCAACTATATGCCAACACAGCAAAATATATATATAGCACCAGGATAAAAATCGGCGTTGCTACCACTGCGCGGATAGCCACGAAAGCGAGGACTGTCCAAATAAAGACAAAGAAAATTTCAAATCACCCTGTGTCAATTGTAAGCGTTATAGGAAACCTGCAGATCGCTCCACAGTCTCTTCGGTTTGTCGCACATATAAGGCCAAAATGGAACATCCTAACAAACCAGTATGAATAAATAAATCATAGGACAGCCATACCTCCATAACAATAAACACGCGTTACTCGAATTAGAAAAGATCACCGTAGACTATAACTTAGACCTTGTACTCGTCCAGGAGCAGTACAGTACCGTCAATAAGATCTAAAGCTATTCAAATTAATAATCAAGCTCGCGCCGGCGTTTATATTCCAAATTCCTAATTTGCAGTGAATATATGTACAGTAGCCGAGGTATCTGGCAATTTATTTTTTGGGTTTACGTAGTTAGATATTACTCTCGTTTTCTGATCCTGTAGGTCCTCATTTACATCAACTACGTTTTGTCCTCCAAACGCTTGCAGGTAATAAAATATTTACAGGCGCGGACGTAAATGCCTCATTTGATCAGTGGTATGACAAAACGCGATATACAGACCGCGATCGTGGAAGCGCCATAGAAGATTTTATAGCCGAGCTAGATCTCACAGTTCATAACAGCTCCGATGCACCTCCTACCAATAGTAATCCATTGGGCGAATCTTCTTTTGACGGCACGCCTTCTTCAAGCGTACATCCAAATCTATAGGTGGCGAGTCCTGCCAGAACTATCCTGTAGCGACCATCGTATACGAGTGTACCCACGGGTCTTCGAGAAATTCACCAATTGAGCTTAATGATTATAAATATAATGCAAAGAATGGAAACTGGAAATTATTTTGATCACTGCTTGCGTAAATAAATGCGTAGACATACCAACAGATAACTTTACTTATTGCGGTGATGTAGCTTTAGGTAGAAAACTGGTAACGAAAGCGTCAAAATGTAAGTGGTGGAACGACACCTTAAGTGTCTTAGTGGCTTTATGTAATGTAAACAATACATATGACAGTCTGGAATGTGAAAATGAAAATTTAGAAACATTACATATATCTATTTTGTGAATATGAATAAACACATTTACCTGTCCACTGTTCACTAAAGATTCACACATCATTGTTTTTTCAATGAAGATTTTCTTCGTGTGTAAACTTTGAATGCGTACGATTAACACTGGTTTATTGTAAATAAATTTGAGTTTGCTGTAATTATTTGCTTAACCTCTTTATCGGAAATAACTTCGCCCAGATTACAGAAACATGCTTGCATATATTTTACTGAATTTCAATAATTATTACAATATTATACAATAATATTTTCTCTATGTTTTTTAAGAGTTGAAAGTAGAAAACTAATTTCGATTAGTGAGTTTAGTCGTTAAACGTGTACGCTTGGTTGTAAATTGTAATTGAGATTTGACAATTTCGATGTGCTATTTTGGATTGTCCCTATTTGTAAACTTTTCTCGTTTTGTAAATAGATTTTCACAAACTTATTTTCGTTGGTCGAGTAACCGTATATCTCTCTTATACGAAAGCACCGAAACAACTGCACGAATCTGTACAGAGTTGATACAAACTATAAAAATATGTAATTATATTGCATTCATCGCCTTTGTTTATTTGACGATTTCGATAGAATAACATCTACCGAGGAGCGTTTGTTTAGAATCATCGCTCTGTGGCCGGTATCAGGTATGACTCCCGTGTTTATTATTAAACCATTCCAATGGAGGTCGGTGCGCATAAGACTAGATTTAATATGTAAAAAGTTAAAATATATATTTTTCTGGGACCCAGGTCAATTTCAATGTTATCTCGTCGACAGAAAGAAAATAATATCTTGCCGCAAAATCTTAACATGCTTGATACTTACAGCGAATTTGAAATCCAATGACAAGCCAATTTTCTATAACATGGACCACAGTGCCAAAGTTGTACAATTACTACCTAATAGGAAACTGACGAAGTTTCGTGGATCTCCCTATTTAAAGTTGAACCTTGAAATTATGTAGGTAAATAAACATTGCTTTGTGAGAATATGTTATCTAGAACTTTCCTACAACAGTTTGATCATCGTCACTTCGCTTTTATTTAGCAAGAGAACTATCTCTTGGAGTACCAAGAGATAGTTCTTAATAGAAATTTAGTTAGTAAAGTACCTACTAAGGTACCGCCGCAAACTGACAGCTGCTGCGTTTCGTGCGGTGTCATACAAATCCTGCTAATTGGGTTAAGGAGAACCGATGTGGTCAGTGGATGGATAAGGGCTGATAATACTGAAAATATTGAGTAATCGACGAATTGATTGATTTGTGACACTTTTCTTGCCTATGTTTACCTACTTTTCGTAACACTTTCAGATTGGCGCAGATGGCGCAAAGTCCGCGGTACGCGATGCGATGGGCGTGCAATACCTCTCCTGGGAATACGATCACACGGGCGTAGTGGCAACGTTACTTTTAGCTGAGGTTACTCATACCATTCGTTATTTCTGACCTGGAGAGTAAAATCGAGCTCTGGCTTTTCACAACTTTTCTTAAAACGAGGGAAAGCTATGGTTCCTTTTTTAACATTTTTTTTAGTTTTTATTTACATTTACTATTACTGATTATTGTTTTTTACACTGAATATTACATATTTGAACATAAGATTTTAGTCAAAAGTGTTTAAGGTTAAAGGCAAGTAAGTATTAAAATGTAATTAGGAGTGAGCGAGGGCAACTCTATCGTGCAGATGTGTTGGCGTCTGTAGAATTCTAATGGCATCGGTTACTCGTTTGTCCCCTTATGCTTTAAAAAAGGAAGTTAAACGGACAAATGAACATATGTGGCGTCATTTCGAATAATATGTGATCTTTTTGTCGAGGCGCAGTTCCTTTACATCGAACTGTCAATCACAGTTGTAAAAAATTGAACATAAATTGTAGGAGTGCGAGAACAACACCGCGTGGCAGAGGTTCATCCCCTCCGGGCCGGTGGCGCTGCTGCCGCTGAGCGCGTCGCGAAGCTCGCTGGTGTGGTCCGCGCCGCCCGCGCGCGCGCGGGAGCTGCTCCGGCTGCCCGACGAGAGCTTCGTCGACGCCCTCAACGATGCAATGGTATGCATGTTTTGCTTATGGAGCTTCGTTTGCGCAATATCTCACCACCTTATGGATTGAATTTCCACAAATGCTAAAACATTTGGTTTTCTTTTATTGTAACTATTACACTTTTTAATCCCCTTTGGGATTAAGTTTTCGAAAATTCTTTATTAGCGAATGTCCAGGATGTAAAATCGGACACTTAAGTTAAGTCTGTCCAGTGTTTTAGGTTGTCCCTGGGGAAGAGAAGAAACCTCCCCATTGACAATTAATACAAAAAAATGTTTATCAGATTTATAACCCATGTTGCACAACCCATGCAGAACCGACGGAAAAAGGTGATTTTCGAGTTGCGGGTGTATTTTATCGGACTTGCTAATTTTTTTTTACATAGGTTTATTAATAACATCACGCTATTATTAGAAATTGTAAAATACCTTTTTTTGACACGACTGCGGTACGGTATGATAAATGCACATTATTCCAGTGGAAACAATATCCTCGCAGCAAGTCCGTGGAGGCATGCACATCGTGGATAGGCGCTTGTCTCAAAAGCGCGGGGCTTGCGGACGGCGGCTTGAGACAGCTGCCGCCGAGCGTGCGCGCCATAGTGCCTAAGTCGAGAGCCGCCTTCCCCTTCGGCTTCGGCCACAGCACGCGCTACATCGCGCCAGGAGTAGCGCTGGTTGGGTAAGTCAATAGGAGCAACACTATCCTCATAGGAGTTCTGTGGACGTGTGGGCGTCGTGGGTGGGGGATTGCTTTGGGATACATCTCTGCAGCCCTGTCTGTCTCTGCAGCATGTGCGTGTCTAAAGGTGGGGTTTGCGTATATCGACACAAGATACGCAGTGTGCGCATAGTAACTTAGGCAAGAGCAACCTTCCCTTTCGGCTTTGGCCACAGCATGCGGTACGTCGCATCCTTGTCACACAAAGTATCACACGCCCAGTAGCCGGTTTGGGATGGACGAATGAATTCGAGACTTGCTCTCTAAAGTTTCTAAACATGTTCAGCTAAGTCAAGTCTAGATTAACCCCAAATTGCGCGTGTACCACAACAAAGTCACCCATCGTCGTGTCTCATCGCTTCGTTAACACTTCCTTAGCGACCGCAGCTAGTATGGAAATACTTGGTGTCGGTATATCGTTTAGTTCCGCGGTCACTTGGAAACGAAGAGTAAATTATAATTTTAGTTGCGTGTATTACTTAGTAGTAGGGTAAAGCAGTTGTTCACACCTCCATCGGCTGAAATTCCATTAAGCGAAGGTGCGACCACAAGTCTCCACGTGCGACGACACCGTCGTCCCAGCCTCTCCTCTGGGTAGGCTCCCCACCATATCACCTCGTTCCATTTAACCATGTTCAACGTAGTGCGACCCGTAGCTTCAATAACCAAGACAGCTTCCGGACGGCTTGATCCTTTATCACTTCGAAGAGATATCGCCGAATTTTTCATTTTTAGTTTCTACTACTTTCGGACTTACAATAAGCTGAATTTCACTTTTGGAAAATCAGAACTGTAAAGTTTCAGCCTTATCGCCGTGCGTAATTACACAAGTACGCGTTTTAAACGCAATGTCCATGCATACACAACAAACCTGTGGAAGCAGCTACCGCTCTCGGTATTTCCGAACTGATACGACTTGGGGTTCTTCAAGAAAAGAGCCTACACTTATCTCAAAGGCCAGCAGCGTAGGTGCAAGACCTTCAGTTTTGTAGATGTCTATGGGCGGCAGTAGTCATCTATCATCTAGCACAAAGGAAAGGGTAGTTTGTAACTTTGAGAGTCCTACAAAGAGGAAAAAGTAGTTTGTAACTTCGTTTGTACTAAGATGTTCCTACATTTCACTGCTTGTTTCAGAGATGCGGCCCACAGGGTGCACCCTCTCGCTGGCCAGGGGATGAACCTAGGCTTCGGTGACGTGAAAGATCTCACCGACTACTTAGGAGACGCTCTATACTCTGGTTCAGACATAAGTAAGTGCTCTGTTACTTTTTGTGGCAGACCGAACAGCACAGTAACTGGTCGAGTCGCATTTCTGATAGTAATTGACTTGGAGCTACTCATTCATTATTACGTAAATTCTATTTACTAACACTAAACTATAATATTACGTGAAAATGGGTTCGACCCAACCGCTTATTCGACGTGAGGGTAAGTGGAGACATTTTCAATAGCCTGAAATACAAAATTCTGATTTTGGAAGACTTTTGTACGAGGGTGGATAGAGATTGAAGTATTCTATCTAACCAGGAAAATAAACACATAATAAATCCTGCTAATTGGGTGGTAAGTTATATTTTTATTTTTTTACCTAATCGTCATCAAGTTCGATGTACTCTTGCCATCTCCCATTTAAAGCATTTAGGCCATTCAATAAAAATGATTCTTCCCAAGTTCCAAAATATGCGTCTACTGCTGTCTTGACCTCGTCGTTTGTCGAAAACCTTTGATCTCCCAAGTGCTTTTTTAGGTAAGGGAACAGAAAGAAGTCGGACGGTGCCAGATCAGGTGAATAAGGCGGATGCGGTAATAGATCAAAGCTCACAATTGTGGATTTCAGCCATTGATTGCACAGACGTGAGAACACGGGCGTTATCTTGATGAAAATTTTGTTCGGAGCATTCCTGGACGCTTTTCTTTTATTTCCTCTCATAATCGACGTAGTAATACACAGTGGTAATCGGAGTTTGTAGTCTGACCCCTTTCAAGATAATCAATCATAATCACACCCTTCGAATCCCAGATTACTGAAGCCACTACCTTAATTGCCGACAAAAATTTGCAGGGGATGGTGAACCAGGTCATCTCCACTGTTTCGATGTTTCGCCCATTGTAACAAACCGATACAAAAAATCATCCGCTTCAAATAACTCAACATAGTCACGTGAAACAGTCGATCGCGTCCCTTTTTGTTCAACTGAAAGCAGTCGCGGAACCCACCTCGTAGGCACCTTGTGGAAACAGACTTCGTTGACTATGATGTTCTGAGCTCGCTCACAAGAGATGCCTATAATCTCGGCTGTCGCTCTAATTTTTTAATCTGCGGTCTCCCATAATTAAATCAAGCACTTTTTTTTAGTAATTTCTTCAGTAGTGAACGTCGATGGCCTTCCAGGGCGGGGTTCATCTTTCACAGTATCTCTACCACGCTTGAATTCTGCTATCCAGTTTTTGACGGATGAATAAGACAGAGCAGAATCTCCTAAAGTACAGGCCATATCATCATGGATGGCTTTCGGTGACAGCCCCTACTTATGGATGTACTTAATGGCGGCACGCTGCTCGATTTGCTCCATTTGCAGAAACTGTGTCCGATTACTTTGTTAAATATATATTATCTTACACGTTTCGAACAATCGGAACTGAACTAAATAATGCGGGTACATTTGATTTTTAGAATTGAATGAATCAGTGTTAGGACGAGTAATTTTCAATCCACCCTCGTATATAAGATGCCTCCCCTCAATCGATCGCATCTATTAAAGACTGAATGAACTTTAAGCTCGTGTTACTTGCTGACTAATAATGCCACTGGATGCTTCTATTTAAAATGTGTGAGCCATCTGTAATATAGACTTGTGGTAGAAATTTTAGACTAATTTATCAAAAAAGTCATGGTTATAAAAAATCTCCTGACATATATTTTTATAGCATAGCATAGTTTTAAGGACTCCCAACGCCCATAGACAACGGCATTATTGTCATGCATATGCGTTGCTTTCCTTTCCTCCTCCGCTCAATTTGCCACCGGCTACTTTTGTTGAAAACAAAACCATATTCTTTTCAGTTTTGAACTCTGTAATTATCTTAAATTAATTTATTTTTCTTAAAGATGATAAGTAGGACGTGTAACATGTGTTGATGTGTATTATTGTCATTTTATAGCATAAGGGGGACAAACGAGAAAGCGGAGCCTTTTGATGACCACTCACTCACAAACCGCACGAAACGCGACAACTGTCACTCTACGCCGGTATCAAGTGAGCGAGAGGTTACCCCGTTTACTTTAAGTAAAGCAATTGTTATTTCCAACCACAAAGTTATATATATAAATAGGGACTGGAACTACTTAAGTGTTAATTTGCTGTTTCACTTTTTGAAATAAAACTATTTACTTAAAGAGATTTTTAATTTATTCTATATTGGTTTAAAGATAGTGATTTTAAATGGTTATTTGGTTGGCTCCAGCAAGCCCTGTGTGGCTGCAGAAGTACGAGAGCGCTCGCCAGCGCCACAACGTGCCTACGCAGCTGGCGGTGGACGCGCTGTACCGGCTGTACGGCGCCGACTCGCTGCCCCTCGTGCTGGCCAGGAGCGTCGGTCTGCAGCTCACCAACGCGCTCACGCCGCTCAAGGTACGCCCTGAAGACAACTGCAGCTCCTGTGTACCAGTGGCGGGACCAGGCTCCCGATTCAGTCGTCATCATTGGCTTCTATCAGATCACTGCTGGATATATACGGGATTTGGCATTGTTTTCATCGTTATCTGCCCACATGGACCCATTTCATTATAAAAAGAATTCAGCCAAATAGTCTAGAAATCATATTTTTTTTAATTTAATTTTTTTGTTTTCAGAAATTAATAATATCTCATGCCACAGCTTAACCATGGCTTGTTACGAAGTTAATCAAACGGCAGGAAGCGATAGCTACGTCGGAATCCAAGTGATTTACGAGAGCAGTGGCCCAACTGGGAATATGTAGAGCATAGTTGTGCATCCATAAGTCTACCTCCACAGCGCTTTGGTGAAGAATCATTTAGTTAGATTTATTAATAAATATTTATTGTTGAGGATTTAGTTTCATTTAAAAAACTGATCTAAAGATTTTCAGTTCGGCATCACAGTAAGGATCAAATGACTAGTAAATTAGTGGAAATAGTACGGCCCCATCTCTGAGAAAAGCTCAAGTAGGAGCTAGTGCCATGCCGCATTGCAGGCGAATCGGGCTGGCATGACCTTTTCTCACATAATACCGCCAATACGTGACAGCCATGCTGTGGAGTTTTGCACGGTTTGTAAGTAACCGGTGGCTCATTGCATAACAATTATGTGGATGTCAGTGTCAATAGTCATCAAGTGGTTCAGACTTGTTTGTACGTATAAATTTGTTATGATTTATATCTACAGAAAATAATTGCAAGGATCTCTCAGATTAAAACACATTTGGAGAATAACTTCTTTTTAAGTTAGTTTTTTTTTTTCTTAAGAAGATTAACATAACTGGAACATCAAACATGTAACATGTACAATTTACAAGGTTTTAATGGATTATGGGTAAGAAATAGTCATAAAAATAAGGTAAAAGTAAGGTTGTGGTGAGGGAGGCGGATAGCACGGAGACGAGGTTTAGGCACGGAGATGAGAAGGAAACGTTATGAGTTAATTTACGTGACGCGTGAGCTCCCGATGATATTACAATTTTAGTGTCAAAATGAAGGTTCCCTGTTTTAGCTAAGAACAATATATCTGATGTTAATTTTTCTGCTACTTGACGTTGAAATGTTTCCACGTGTTCTAATTGCTCCCCTATGTAAACTTCAAAGGAGCCTGGGTTTCTATTGCGAGTCTGTTCTTGCACTGGTTGCAATAATTGCACTGTTTGCAATGGTTGTGATGCTGATTGCCCTCTTGGCACTATCTCAATCCATTTATGTTTTTTATGTTGCTGTACGCGATCATTTGAAATTCTTTTTCTTGCTTCATCTCTGACACATGAGTGCGGGGAGTCCTGAAAATAACGCACTTAATTATTATTTGTTTCCAAATATGTAATAAGTAATTTACTAACTAAACAGTTTCTTGCAAAAAATGATTGCAGAAAAGAATATTTAATTACAGTATACGGACTTTCTGAGGTTGGATGTTAACAGGTAATAAATATTACAATAAAACTACTTACTTTTAAAAACTTGGTACATCAGGACATCTGTCATCTCAGTCCACCCGTGACCATGGTTGTTATAAAGCTTCTGAAACGTCGGGCTACATAAATAATTTAATAAACCGCGATAAAATCCGTAAAAGTAGTTTGTTTTATTGCAATTACTAACATTCGCGTAAACTTAAGACATCGATAGGTAATAAATAGTTTGTTTCTTACGACAAAAGAAATAGGCATAGAATATGTAAGTTTGGTATTGTGCCATGTATATTTTTATTATATAACCCTATTCAGCTGCAATGTAGTTATGACATTATATATTACAATCAACGAGAAGCATAACAAAATGGACGCGGGCTGCCCAGAATCAGGATGCTCTCTATGGGGGCGGCCTACGTTCAATAGTGGACGGCTATAGTCTGATTCATTCGTTCATTCATTTCACCCAAATGAGGACCAGCAGGTCACGAGTACTGTAACATAACATTTCAATGATAACTAAGTACTGCTCCTAAAGATATTTCTAATTAAAAATATTTGCCGTAAATCTTTAAATCAAGTGGTTACTCTTTAAGTAAATGCATAAATTAGTAATATGTTACACGTCATTATTGAATTTAATATTTTATTGAGTTTGGGTGCTCCATATGAAACGATTTGTGTGAAATGAATGAACGAATGTTTTTGCCATTTGGTTACGGAACTCAAAACATATGAATGTATACGTGACCACGCTTGCATGACTCAAGTCTCTTGCGCACCTTACACTTCATAATCATGTTAGTTGGAGTTAACTCTAGCCGCGTATCGAAACTGATGATACACAGTTTTTTTTGTTTGTCGATCTAAGTAGGTACTTACTTCATTCTTGGGACTTAAGAGTGGGTCTACTTCTATTGCTTTCTGCTCGTCAAGGCTGCTAAAGACTAAGCAACTTAAAGTACCATAAGTTTGGCATGCGTATGTCACTTACGGGTGTACCATGCTTCATTGATTCTTTTATCTATAAATAAATATGAGAGTACTTTATTTAACGAAAATTTTAATGTACCGCCTGCCGTGTGCACGTAAGCTCTTAAAATACCGCAAGCAATTGTCATTTGACGCGCGAAGCAACACGGTTAAGGCCGACTTACACGGATTAAGTTGTTAAGTAGGTAACTTAATTTTAAGTGATTAAAGTATGTAAATTACATACAATTAATCACTTAACCGATTCCGTGCGGATGACACCACAGTGGTGCCACGGTTATCTTTAGTGTGTGGCGTGTGGCACCCGGGAGGTGGCAAATTTTGAACCCATGAAACTCGAATAAATTGGCGTTTATCGAAGTTGTCCTCTATAGAAAAGTTTCGCTATTTGTCATGAAGATCCTTCGTAGGATGTCAGTTTCAGAATTTTGCGTGATTTCGCACATTTCAGGGTTTGAAAACATTTCCAAACATAAAATAATCATCTATGCTGTTTTGCAAAGGAGTAATTTTTTCTCACTAGCTCAATAAAGTTTAGTAATCATATGACTTCTAAAAAAAGCAAAGAATTATATCAATCATCAAAATGAAATGATTAAATTTGCATCTTCCCACCAAAAAGTGCATACGTATTATAGAGCGACTAAACGGGAAAGACGGCGGGTACTAAATTAGTTACAAAATATGCGTGCGTACTGCTTTTAAAACTCTTGTCATGATAATAGTCAATAAATATTTTAAAACTATACAACAAAATAATTATTGGTTGAACGCCATCGATTGTTAGCTATAATAGGGCTACATCACTCTTTTGTCTCAATACTTCACAAGAAATTTAACAATTAAAATATTTATAAACGTCTCGCACTCTTTAAAACGCCGCGCTCGAAACTACAACAAAAGAAAACGTGACCGAAAAGGCTAGGTACCATTATATTGTATGAACAACCTATTGTTAATAATGTCTAAAAGGGACAGGTTTAAAGCTTAAGTGCATAGTACGAAATTTCATTTTTTATATCCCTGGAATGATTTACTACCGAAAATCAAAAAATGTTCTTTGTTTCTAATTTACACTTCTTGTTTGCTATTTTTGGTGATCAGACGTCCAGCCTTATATGGTGGATATCTATTACTGTAACCTGTTCTACATCTTCCACTGTTCTGTGTATTCCACGAATCTTTTCGGTGGACATTGAAGTATCTTTCGTTGTTTTTTTTTTGTACCGTCTTTCATAGTCTTGATTTCATCCTCATTTTCTTGACTAGAAAGTGAATCTAGTAGTAGTAAATGTCAGGGAGACATCCTGGGAAATTTGTTCGAATTAAGTCTGTCCGCCATACTAATCTTCGTCAGGGCACTGCGTCACAAATTGTGATTCTGGAATATATTTCCTTTTTCTGGATAATTCTCGAACAAAACGATATCAATAATATGTATATAGGTAAGTCATAAACAAAACCAGTCATAAAACATTGGCTATGGGCTATCAGTCTGGCTTTAGGAGATAAGCAGAATCTTCGAGCCTTAGAATAATTTTCCCGCTTTGAGCGGGAACATCAAATCTCGTGATACGTCGCCAGCTCATTGGATGCAGATGGTATTGGTTGATACGCTATTTCTTCACTCCATATATCTGTCGCAGTTGGATTGTCTGAAAATAAGGAAGTTTTATTTTGTGGCGGGTCAACATTTAACAGGATTGAATACGGTTGAGAGAAAAAACGCCAGAAAGAATTAGCTATGATACGGTACTTAGTAAAGCTAAGCTCATTAAAGTAAAGAGAATCATTGTCCGCCTTTTTTGGCACATTTTAGTTCTTAACTTTAACACTTGCGGCGTTGTTTGACATGACAACAACAATGGCGCCGATTGTAGAATATAGAGAAATAAAAGGCTATGCCCAGAACTGGGTCCTAGGTTTAGGCAAGTTTTAGCTCACGACTAGGCCTTCGTGGATAGATATTTTTTTATTTGCACTCAAAGGACATGGCCCAATTTCACACTTGTACGGATCATTATCACTGCGTTGATTCAAGAGGTTCAAAGAGGCTAAACGTCAGTCGCCATATTGAAAGAACGTCTCGCAATGATAATCCGGCTAATCGTTAGCCCGCCACAAAACAAAACTGCCCTGTTTTTCAAAATGGCTAGCCGTAATGTTATATGGCGACTTGTACAATACGACTACGACATATACATATGGTGACCCGTTACTTGTGAGTTTCCGGTGGCCCATTAGACGGGCGGAGGCAGGGAAACGTATCCGCATAGCAATTGGTGTGTGAAAATTACTTCATAAACTTTCTTAGACGAAACAATGTACCTATACACATAGTTTCAGTACCTTATATGGAAGTTGATCACTCCAAAAACACCTGTAAGAACCAGCCAATTGCGTGTCGGAATTGGGATTCATGTCCCCTAGTGAATACTTTAAAAAAAAATATCTGTGGACTTATCTTGCACTTATCTTTACTTGTGTTACAGGTACAAGACGTTGGCGTAACACGCGGACTAAACGCCACCTTACCAACTGAGCCAGCGTCCAGGTCGTCAACTTTGATTGAACTATTAGTACTGTAAATTATCACTTTTAGATTTTATATACATAATTCTTTTATTTAGTTTTAATAAGTAATAACTCGAATAAATATATTGAATTGTAGACTGTGTGAATCATTTAAGTGCTTTAAAAAAACGTTTATTTAAAGAAGGCCGATGTATCTAAAAATTCTAATAAAAAATTGAGTACGAAAGCACGATAAACACATTCAAAACGGCTAATTCATTGCTGTTGAAAAATGATCGCGACAGAGGTGGCCACATCACGTTCATCGTCCAACGTCGTTTGCCCGGCCACTCGTCCTACCGGCCAACGCCGATGAATATCACGTTGTTGGTCGTTATAGTATACCACAACATAATTATGATGTTGCTAAAAATTCCAATTTCCGATGTGATAGCATAATTATCGCGTTTTTGTGGCTACACTACTGTTATTACCGTAAATATCTATTTAGATGTTATGGGACACGTGAGGCCTTCTATCCGCCTTACCCTCAATGTACCACCGGAAAGTAACACACCGCGTTTGAGCGAGAACTAGTTAAGTACTTCCAAGGTCGTCCCGATCCACAAACCTGAAGCCAAAAAAGTCTTCGTAGTCAGTTGAACTGTTGAGGCTGGACTAGCGCCGCCAACCAGTATTAGGTCCCTCCGAAAAAAAAAAAGAAAAAAAAACCCGATCCACTGCAATGCAGCATTGAATTTATTTCGTATAAATTTTAATTAGGTGTTATATTTCCATCATACATATCTGATAACACTACATATACTACTTACGAGGCTTAATTAATTTAAAATTTGTCCTTTGAAATGAAATGGCAATAGCGTATATAGCTCACTGTAGCACAAAGTAGACAAAAACAAGGTATGTTGTTTGTTTGCAAATAACTTGGATACCTTTTTTTCTTCTCTTTTATATGCTGTCCGCATCTGGTCTATTTTTTTCTTTGCGAGTGAGACATCTGCTTTTGGTTCAATTTTTTTAAGTATTTCAACCAACAACTGCCATCCTTCGATTTTTTAGTTCTTATCCTTATAATCTTCTGATCCAATATCCCATAGGCACGGAAGATTACAGTAAAATTTAATAAAGTCAGTTAATATTTTACGTTCACTGCGATCCATTATTATTTAAAAAAAAGCCAACATACAATAATTATAGTATACTATAAATACCAACCAACAACAAAGCCACCTTGGTTGGGATAACTGGTTTCGCTTCAACACGTTGCGAGCGATTTTTATCGCGATCGAAACATTACTCGTGTCAGGCTCTCTGATAAGTCACGGAATGGAACGGGCCAATCCGAGCTCGGAACGAAATATATTTTAAATAGGCCGCCAAACGTGAAACGCGTGTTTCATGACACTTAGTTGTCTCAACTCAAAAGTTGTTAAGTTCGCAGCACTGTGAACTAGCAATGTACGAACACTCAGTTAATACCACGAAGTACGTATTGAAATATTAAAAAGTTACTTCTAAAAATTAATTATTAAAACAGGCAATTTTAATAATTTTTTTTAGCCATAAACCTTCTTACAATAAAACTACTTTTACGGATTTTATCGCGGTTTGTTTAATTATTTATCTAGCCCGACGTTTCAGGAGCTTTACAGCAACCATGATCACGGGTGGACTGAGATGAAAGATGTCCTGATGTTATAAGTTTTTAAAACTACCCGAAGAATTATAACTTTTAGTCGTCCCGATTAAGGCAAGCAGTACTTATTATGTCTTGTTGTCTTCATTGGGACCCCCCAAGCAGAGCGAAGAACTCAGCCATCTTCTCTATTGAAATTTGGATGTTTTTAATTTCAATAGCCTCACGGATCATCCTTGGAAGGAATCGGTGTTCCCTAGTGAGGATTTCCGCTTTATCAAATTTAATGTAATTGCAGGGGCCCACTTCAGCATGCTCACAAACTGCAGATTTTGTAGCACGTCGGTGTTTCAATGGGCAATATGTTCTTTAACGCTAGTTTTTATAGATTTTGGTTTGTATTAGATGCAGAGTGTACAATCAAGCTTGCACACTCTGCATCTTACAGAGGGATATGGCATTTTGATGGTAAGGACAGACTAACCTTCTTTGGCAGCTTGAAATAAGTTTTTAATGAAGCTCGCTTAAAAATATTTCCAATTCAAATATAGAAATATTGCAGGTAAGCGCTCGACGGTGGCTGGTTTCACTCGGCTTTGTGAGTGTTTCAAGTTTCAACTATCAATACTAGATGGCGCTAGATGAAAAGAGTTTAGCAGATTTGTTCTAAGAGCATAAATATACTATGGAAAGCAGTACTATATCCCGTAATCAGTCGAACTGTTAGGGCTGGACAAGTGTCGCCAATCTGTAGTAGGTCCCTCCGAAAAAAAAAAAAAAGTACTATATTTGTCTGTCTAATCTCGCATGCGCATTGCTCAGAGAGATACGAATGAGGAAAGAGCGACAGACTGTACTACATGTATGTACATTGCCGTTTCTTCAGACATCGAGGGACGCGTTTTAGGATGGCTTATCTATATTATCTATGTGCCAATTTCCCAGGAACACATGGCAAGATTAGGCTGAAATTCATGTCGAACACTGAAATCTCTAGAAGTACAAAAAAAAATCATTTACATCAGTAGGTTAATAGGTATTTCATTATATTATCAATTTTAAACTATTTTAACATAATAATACGGCAAGATCATTAAGCCGTTGAAATGTCATCGCGACTGAGGTAGTCACACCACGTTCATAGTTTACCCGGCTACACTATCCGGGTAAACTATGGCACTACGGTATATAGGGCAATCACGAGGAACATCGCGTTGTTGGGTGTAGTCACAAACTATATAGTAATAGCACGTATTCAGACACACATCTCGCCATACTAACGATAAGTTATTCGCGAAACCACGACACAAGTGAACTTGACGTTTATTTTTTTTTTCTACATTTACAGACCAAAGAATGATTACTATGATGCTTTTCATATTAAGTAGGTATATACTAATTATGTTTAGGATGATATATAAAAAATAAAAGGTATCAAGGAAAATAATATAAATTTTATGTTTGTTCCAGTTACATATTAATTTCATATTGTGTGGAGAGCTTGCTGTTAACACGTCCCGAGGAGTTCTTTTCATACATTTAAAGCACCAAACTTCGTAGGTCATCTTTTCTTGTCTTTCCGTTCCTATATTTTTCTCATAGCAAAACATGATTGCTAACCATCTGAAACAAATTTAGAAAATTAAAATGATTCATAATAAGTAAATTATTTACTGAGTGTTTGCGCTTTAGGGAAGATGCTGCAGAATTTGTTCTATTCTTTTATTTAGTAGTTTTTTATATTTTAGGTTTTTTTTATTGGATACTAGACGTTATAAAAAAAATCATGAAAATGTTATTTGATAAAAAAATAATGTTGCTAAGCTTTAGTTATGTCTAACATGTTAGTTAAAGTAAGAAATTTTAATTTCTAAGATGATTAAAACGTTTTAATAACATATTTAAAATGCATAACATGTTATCATAAGCTATACATTGGCTAATAAAACAACAAAACATGCTATTAATAATTAATTGGGTTATTATTACATAAAAATTGGCAGTCCTATTGGAAAATATATGTATAGAAAATTAGTATTTAAAACATATTCCTTTATCTACACAAGCAAAAGAGATGTTACATATCTAATATTGCATCAAAATGTAAGAATATCTGTAAGTCAGTATGAGTACTTTGGAATTACATTAGCATTAAAAATTTCAATGCTAATGTAATAACAGAAGAACAATTTTCCACAGCTGGTACTGTACTCCACTGAACGTGGAAATAAAATGTAGAAGGGATAGTCCACATCTGTATAAGTATATATACTATATAGTACTTGGTTGTTTATTATGAAGCCTGCATGTACTGATGGTTTAAGGTAATGTTGTTCTGCGAAATTTACAGCAGAAGATGTAGAACCGTCTCCTAGAAGTGTAAATAAATTGTAAGGTTAAGCCCTCTAACTCGCGGCTTCATCAAAGTACAGGTGCGCCTCCTACAGCCTCGCCCAAGCAGATGCTATAGATGTCTGCATACAGGGCATGTGGAAGTACAGTGCACGAAAATATCGGTAGGAGACCGGTGCTTCCGGTGCAGTCAACCCGGACACAAGGCCGGTTCTTGTTCCGCTAAGTCGCACTGTCATAAGTGCGAGTTGAATGGGAAGCCAGCTGGTCACTTGGTAGGTGGCAAGAACTACGCTGCGAATGGTTCTAAGCTCCACGCTTAAACAACCGTAACTACAGGACAGACTCACGGTGCCGATGGCCGCCTTTGTTCCCGGCGGGATATGGATTTGCAATAATGGCTCCACACCTTCGAATCTTGTAGATGAATCAGAACCACTGCCGCTGCGCTCGAGACCTACTGTGGTACAAAGCGTGGCAGAGTGGTCAATCAGCGTCGCAGCCGTCTCTGATCCATATCGATTCCCAGCCTCTAACGCCTGGCTGACGGACTTGGATGGATTGGTAGCGATAGCAGGAAATGCTGCCGCCGGGTTCTCAGTACTAACTGTTATTGCTGGGGGTAAGGGGTGCGTGGCAGTAGCAGTTGAAGAAGTTGCCATTGCGGCTGTTTATACTTCGCCGACCGCAGATATCCATCAGTTTAGAGATTGGATACGTCATCTGACCGTCGTTGTCGACAAGTGTCGCCCTGATCCCATTTTTTTTCCTAGGCGATTTCAATGGCTGGTCAGGCTTGGGGTTCTCGATAGACTAGGCCCAAAGGAGTTACGCTGGAAAACTGGGCCATTCAAATGACCTATTTCTCCTAAATAGGGGATTTATCTACACAAGTGTGCGGCCGAATATAGGCAATTCAATCGTGGACGTATCGTTTCTGGCATGCCGCGTGACTGGTTGGCATGTCATGGAGGGAGTAGAGACACATTCCGATCACCGGTATATATGGTTTGAAGTCACCACCCCAAGTCATACAGTGACGCTCTGCCTAATGACTTCGTACGATTTCTGTCGGACAGAGAAACACCCAACATAGCACGTTAAACAGCCCGTTGTGCTACCGCAAACTTGTGGACCAGTCCTAAAAACAAAATCTTTATTAGATTTTATTATTTATGTACATTCTCATTGACTGATTAAATCTTAAGTTTGCGCGAATGTTATATTATGTTATATATGCGAATGTTATATATGTTAACTCATTACAATAAAACTACTTTTACGGATTTTATCGCGGTTTATTTAATTATTTAACTAGTCCTACGTTTCGCTACAGCTAAGCTTTACTGCAACCGGTCACGGGTGGACTGAGATGACAGATGTCCTGGTGTCACAATGTATTAAAAGTACCCGAATAATTATAATTATTTAGTTGTTCCGATTAACGCAAACAGTAATTATATCTCGCTGTCTAAGGTGTTACGTTTACATTTTGATTTGATTATGTTTACCACTGGGTCCCACGGTGTTGTAAATTTTATCTTCACCATCTTGTTACAATAAAACTAGTTTTACGGATTTTATCGCGGTTTATTAAATTATTTATGTAGCCAAAAGTTTCAGAAGCTTTCTTCGGGCTGCATAAATAATTTAATAAACCGCGATAAAATCCGTAAAAGTAGTTTTATTGTAATGACTAACACTCGCGTAAACTTAAGACATCGATTCACCATCTCGTCTTTATTTTTGCATAGAACTAGTGATTTGTGATATAATTAAATAATGAGTATAATATACCAAATGACACTTTTGATACATTATTATATAGATAGAATGAATTTTATTATATAAAAAAGGTCTAACCAAAAAAATAAACACATACTAAATCAATTATATTTTAATTTTTCTACATAATCACCATCGATTTCGGTGCACTTTTGTCATTTCCCATTTAAAGCATTCAAAACGTTGGAAAAAAAATTGTTAATTCTTCCTTAGAATCAAAAAAATATGCATCTACTGCTGTTTCGACCTCATCGTTTGTCTTCCTTGACCTCCCAAGTGTTTTTTTAGGTTAGGGAACAGAAAGAATACGGCGCCAGATAAGGTGAATAAGGCAGATACGATAATAGTTCAAAGCCACAATTGTGGATTTCGGCCATTGATTGCGCAGACTTACGGGCATTATCTTGATGAAGCAGGACTTTTGTTCGGAGCATTCCTGGGAGCTTTTCTTTTATTTCCTCTCGTAAACGACGTAGTAAGACACAGTAGTAGTCAGAGTTTATAGTCTGACCCCTTTCAAGATAGTAAATCATAACCGTGTGGTTATGATGGAGTCCCAGAATGTTAAAGCCGTTACTTTTGTTGTTCTGGTTCTGACGGACAGTAATGAACCCATATTTCGACCTTTGTAACAGACCGATTCGAAAAATCATCTGCATCGGCTTCAAGTAACTCCAAACAGTCACGAGAAATAGTCAATCATGGCCTTTTTTGTTCTACTGAAAGCAGTCGCGTTACCCACCTCGTAGACACCTTGTGGAAACCCAATTTTTGAATTCAAAGAATTGGTTCCTAAGAGAGTTCGTTCTTAAGAGGTGCCTGTAAGATAGAAATAAAGAAATATTTATTATTATTACTATTACATGCGTTACGAAGAAAGTTATGTATCAAGTGTGGCAACATAAAAGGAAATCAGTAAAATAAGTGTAACAAGTACCCAAAAGTTACCTGAAATAATCCCAGAAATGGGTCTCGACCCCTTTACGATGCAATATTTCTCAGAATTCCCCAACTTATCAAACACAATAGAATAACTTGTAATAATAATAAGAGTGTCGAGTTCGGAGCACCCGTAATGCTTTTGAAAAGTCCGAGGTGTTATTGTCTCTTTTGATCTAGCAGGTACGTAGTTAAATATTTGAGAACAACACTGGGGATGAGTGGTAAACAAAAACAACGTTTCCCATTTACATAATGACCTTACTAAGCAGGTAATTACGCGAATTATCAAAGCACTTAGAGAATAATACATTCTTCAAGATTCTAAATATTATATTTACTTTATCTAAATATCTAGTAAGTGCCTAAATACCATAATTGGTACTTAGGCACTCACAAACTACAACACTATATTAATATACTTAACATGTACTTCTCACTACACCCATAAAGGATATCTTTACTGTCCGTGTGTGTCTAATCGACTGTATGCTGAGATCATGTGGATGGATTAAGTTGAAATTCATGTTGATTACTGATGTCTGAGATATCTTGAGGCAAAGAAAAAAATCATAGTTTAAGTTTTTTTATTATAAAATACAGACAGCCGCATTGCATTTTGCACTCAATTATTCATACTGTAAAGGAAACTAGGGAACTCTGAATTAAATAAAAACTTCAAGATCTTTTTTTTTTTTAACAAAATGAATGATGATTCATTTTTATTTATGTATGTAGTATATACTTAGGAAGAACATCCGGCGAAGCCTGTTTTGTATAAGTGAAGTTATTTGGTAGTTGATTTATGTCGAAAGTTGAAATCATAAACCTATTTACTGATTTAAGCTATACATATCATTACTCATAGTTAAATAAGGAATATCTACTATATACTACTACAACTACATACCTATTATGAGTAATGCCTCTTCTATGAATCATTTACGCACGAACCGCAGATTTGGGGAATTAACTCAAAGGCGGAAAATAATAACGTAGAATATATATGCCCACTCACCTAAACATAGTACTCAGATAAACTGGACTGAATTTATATCTATAAACCAGTTGTTGAAAATCTTTTAGCTCTATTATAGGTACCTGGTCCTTTATCCTTATCCCTAATGGGCCATAGTCTAAGGAATTACGATCTCCTTATAGATTTTAAGTGACTGAGCCGCTGATTTGTGTGTGTTAACACGTAAATGTGCAATCATAACGTTCAACGGTCTGTCTCATAAAATCTAACTACATTGGGTATAAAGAAACCTTAGAAACGGCTTGGATAGCCTAGCCGTTTCCGCTTAGAAATTTCATTATTTTTAATAGAGAAACAAGCAGCGCCGTCGAGACTTGGCTAGTTTTTTAGTGGGATAACTATGGACAAGCACAGGAGGGCCAATCGTAGGATTTAACAAGGAAGGATAAAGGCTAACATGAAATCTAGTAGGTGAGTTAAAACACCACGCAATGTAGCTGAGTGAAAGCGCAAGGCGCTGCTACTATGAGTCTGCCACGGTCTATGAATGTCGGTCTGTACGTGCTAAGGTAAAAACTACTTAACTATTTAGGTATATAGGATAGGAGGGTGTTAGTTTAAGACACAAATATAAAACAATCAAAAATATAAAAAGCTTATACGATCTACGATACGGTTACTTTGTTTGTTAAAATGTTGCTCAATAGTAAAAGAAAAAAATCTTATCTGTAAACAAAATTTTTAAATAACTTAAGATGTTATGTGGGTGGCATTTGTTTCCATAACAATGATCGGGACCTTGTGTGATAGCAGAAACATTTCGAATTTGTTTTTAATTTTTATAATGAAATATTCATTATAAATTGAAAACAACAACTGGTTTAACAACTTCCAACAGGGGATAGAAGTAACGTTATTATTTCTGAATCTGGGGTTCGGAGAAGGTAGATCGTAGGTACAACAATTACACCGCTCACAAAATACAAATGTACATAATCGCGTGTGAAAGTTCGTTTTCCACCGGTTTAAATAATAAAGGTCATTTTGTTGCCTTTCGGCGTCACTTGTTTGGCTACTGGCTTCCTTAATCCTTATTTTGTTGTAATGATAAAGCGTAGATGTTATTAAATTTACAATGAGTATACCTACCCATTTTATTGCACATATCCGGAGACACCTCATCCCTCTAGTGGCTGAGGGCGTTCGTGGGTTGGTAGTGGGGTAGTGTTCACCCACTCCTAGCTTAGAAGCCCCACACTTCTCGGCAACACACCCGAGTGTGCCGATGAAGCATAAAATTTCTTCACATAAAAATATAGACTTGATATTAGTACCAAATGATATTATACATTATATTATGTAAAACTAATGGCCCATTGGGATGATGGGTGAATTTACAGGTACTTGTGATGGAACTAAAACCCTTTTATGGACAGGGTAATTCAACTGCTTATGCGGATGTTAATTTACTCGGTATTCGGTTGTCACCATATATAATAATATTGGAAGCGAAGAGAAACCCAGTACATGCTGTATTTCTTCTATATCATAGAATTGCGGAATAATGTTATTCCGTGGTCCGTATTGAAGCAACCGTTGACAAACCAGTTGCAGAACATGACACATGTAGACGCACATTGTCTCTGTGTGCGTCATTTGAAGGCAAATCACTAGCAGCTGCTGTTTTACAGTTTAGCAGTTGATTATTTCATACAAGGTTATAAATTATATTAAAGTTCAATTCAACCCTATATTCTTTAATTTAAAGTTCATTTTCCGTTTATCCTATTGGGAAGGAACGACAGTCTACACTGTTGTCGACGTTGTGTTCAGTGTTATTTAATTTTCAAGTTATTTAATTTAATTTTAGTTAATACCTACATAAAAAGATATGGAAATCTATTGAAATTAGGCGTTTGTATATGACTCAACGACTGACTAGATAACCATTATCAACGCCCAGACAAAACTAAGCAGAAACCTTGGCTCGATCAAGCCGAAATTTGGCATTTGTTAAGAAAGGATTTTTAACAAATCCATTCCTCATTTTCACTTAAATTTTTTATTCCCGTTTTTTCCACTGAATCGAAAATAAAACGAAAAAACTGCGGGACTAGATATAACATACTAAATAAGTATCGCACCTTGGTACCTATCTAAGTAATTATAATTTTAAACATATTCCTTTCATGATATTAAATTAGATATCTACTGCCAGTCGGGACTTGCCAGTATTGATTTTAGACACCCTATTTTAGGACTTAATCCCCTTCCCCCGGCCTTAGCCTTTCTAAGGCCGTATCTACATATCAGTACAGTCTATATATTTATTTTTAGAAAGACCAACTTTGACGTGGTGCACCGAATCTGTATAGCAACAGGGCACCTAGTGATAGGGTCGTTCTGTACTTCAACCCCACCAACGTCTGGAGATTGCAATAGGTTCGAATTCCCACCTTGTCATGTGCGTAAAAGCACCTACTCCTACGGCTATTTTGTCTCCTTTTCTTCTCAGACCATCGATTTCGTGGTAAGGCACATTATAGCTCTATAGCCACGACAAGGTTTAAATCGCGATGTGAAGGATTCTATATATATACCTAGACAGATAGATAAAACTTTATTTGCAATAATAAACAGCACATTCACAAAACAACAAAACCAAAACATTTAAGATATACGAAAACTAGACCTTATTATAACATATTTATGTATGTGCTGAAGAGACGTAAATAATAGATATTCGTATTCAATGAAATTAAATCAAACAAAATTGCAAATGATGCTCATATAATTAAAAAATAAATACATATTTACATCTTTGAAAATATTATATTCTATCAAGTCCGTAATGTGTAACCAATGCCTTGTAATCCATCGTCATAACCGCCATTTTGTTTCGAACTGCGCAGTTGTCCTAAAAACATGTACGGGGAGGTGAGGGGTAAGGTGAATGGCGTCACCTATATAAGCTGGTTATGACGTCATCGCGCTCCATTTTACAATTGATTGCCGAGTTGTGAGGTTGTTTGTGTAGTGCAACGCGAAAAGTTCTTTGTGCCTGGTTTGATACAGGTGTGTAGAAAATAGTACCTATTTAAATATTGTCAAACAATACCCAATTACAATGGGTTACAGTATTCATGAAAAGTCTTTAGTAGATTTTTGTGAAAGTAAAACAGAATCCCTTTCTAATTGGGTGCGCAAGTTTAAAAGCAAATCATTAGATGCGAAGACAAAGAGAAAACGTGATTTGAGAGTTATTGCTGTATTGAGCAATTCATTATCACGCGCTGAAACCGAGCTTCTGTCGAAACAGAGGGAACGTGCCAGAAAATGGGCTGAAATGCAAGTTGAAATGGGCATGTGCAGTAAAGAAGAAACTACCAATGAGAGGAAAAAGATTGATGATTTGTGGAAGAATGACCTCAGTGGCCTAGATAGTTTTTTCAAAGAATTGGACAATTTTAAACCAATTATCAATTCACCACATTAATGAAGTAGACGTAATTAGGTAAAGTATTTAATTCGCATCTGTGATACTATGCAGGATATTTTCTAAATTACAGCCCATTGCGTTTCGCGTGGGTCTGCATCCGACGGCCGCCATCTTGGTTGCCGCTGGGGCGTGTTCGCTGCTCGCTACATTGGGTTTGTAACGGTATCATGCATTTAATTATTTAAATTTTTAATTGTAAATAAATATTTCAGTTTAAAATGTTTACTAGTAGTGTCTAAATTATAAATTGTTAGTAGCAAATATTTCAGTAAGCTATTAAAAATGATAGTTGATTGGAGTGTTAGGTTTTATTCATATTGAATAACAGAACTGTATAATATGTTTTAAGTATTGAAATAAAATAATTTTCTGAGATTGGATTTTTGGATTTCATTTCTTATTACGCAACTTTTATTGTTGGAATTTCACCCTAAATGTAATTTTCCATGAGACGTCGATGAATTCTCGAAGAAGGCGTGGCGTATTAAGATGGTCAAAGTGCTGAGTGCGACGTGTTACCGAAGTTGGCTACACTCTACGTCGCCCACCGCTGCCATCGTGGCGGAGCCATAAGTTCAACATGGTACTATGAGCATAAGAACCCGCGTGGGCGCGCGTATCCTGGTATCAGTCCACATTAGGTAAACGTTAGGTTGCGCTATTAATAAATTGCCACGTTATAACATTAATATTATTTATGTGAAATGGCATTTATTTAAACGTTGTTTCCATCTAAAACTTGCCCAATGTGGGGTATTTTGTAATATTTTCCTAGCATAGATGTAACATTGCCGAGGTGAGATTGCGTCATGCTACAAATTGACTTGAGTCACGAGTTGGAAGGGGAAATGATGCAAGCCCCCTTCGTCACGCGCCTCAAAGCTGATCTTCAAACGCTCGTTCTTGGAAAGACGTGAGCGGTGAGTCATGAAACTGTCGAATGTCTTATCTGTAAAACTACACTTCATTGTCTAATTTATGCCAAAAGGCAAATTTTCCCATTAACATTAATCCTACAGGCAACCACACCAAAACACCCGACTATTGGGTCATCACGAAGCAATGAGATGTGCTCGACATAATAATTTTATGGTGCACCATAAAGCGCATATGAATAGATCTACCCTGTCAGCTGTCATGTTTAATTACATAAATGAACGTAAGCTAAAATAAGTACATGCAATCTCAATAATAAATATATAAGAAATGTGGGCTGATGTTATATGAATGTAATTTAGGGACCATAAGACATGAATGAGCTACTGGACAAAATCATCCACTAGTTAGTATTGGTAAGTTGTGGTATCAATATACCATATCATACTACAATAAATCGGATTAGTTCGACTTAACTTATTTATACAATTTACAGCTATCGCCTGGCGGCTGATACCTAGGATGACGCGTGCGCACTTAAAGCTTAATTTGATGTGGAACCTTCAGGATGAAGGCTCTACAAAAAATGAATCTGGAATAATATACCTCTATGAGATAACTATACAATACTTTATACATTGACATGAATATATTTCACTGTTAAACCAAACCATTGGGTAAGTGGTTGTAATCATGACTGTATTCATGTGCAATATTTCACGTGCTTATTTGACTATCTCCAGGTTGGAAGATTTTAATACCATAGCCCTTTATTTGGTTGCTCTTTATTCAGAGCTGTTTTCTAAAGGCGAATATCGCCATTTTCTTTGTTGTGCCTATGTGCTACAGGATGAGCTTGATGCAGTCTACAGCTTTAGCAATCTGGTCTTCTGTGAAAGTCGTCAGCTTTAGCAATCTGGTCTTCTGTGGATTGATCTTCATAGTACAAGAGACCATAGCAACATTTTGATCTGGTGACCAACATGTCAACAAGCAATGACTCTTCAAAGCATGGCCATGTTATCTACAGATCTACAGTATGAATAATTTGATGTCCGGTTTTTGGGATAGTTATATTTTAAAATGAAAGAAGTACAGTCTTATATGACTGGAGTTATGAAAATACCAATATTTTAATACTCTGTTAAAAAGGTACTTAAACTGTGGTTGAAGTATTGGATTAGATACACGAGAACTCCCAGGTACATACCAAACTAATTAGATAAGTGTTATATATATGAAATGAAGACAATTTGGTAAGTTGCTATAAGTACAAGTTCTGCGCTTTGGTTGATAACTTTGCAATTGATTTGTTCTATGGGTCTTTATTATTAGATACTTGTCTGATAAACAATATTAGGTATCTTATATGAGAAAATTATCATTATATTAAACTGCATATTTCACAATGCTTGCCAATGACACCATAATGAATTTTGGAAAATATTACTTGCTGCACAGCCTGCTGCTGGAGCAGTATGGACAACTCGCTCCTGATGCAGCTGCATTAGTGACTACTTGCAATGTGGATCGTTTGCATATATTCATGTTATGTCAAGATAAAAACCACCTTGCTGGTGCTAAATAAATTTTAAAAACAGTAAACATATTTAATAAAAAGCATATACATGCTTGTCCTGAATTTTCTGCAATTGTGATGCAAGGAGGTTGTATTATTTAGGCAAAGTAAATAGAGATAAAAACAGTTTGAAGAAAATAAAGTCATTGTACTGGTGAGTTCAATATTCTATAAATGTTATTACAATATCAGTTTAGTTCTATACATTTCAAATTGATTATTCTTAATTAACTTGATTGTGTTAAGTTTTATAAATTCCCTTTATAATCTTTTCAGATCCTTTGTAATTCATATAAAACACAAAAAATGTTTAAATTAAATTCCGATGGACAGACATGTTCAAATTGCTAAAATTAAGACTTGAGAGTTGCTCAAGTGTGTGATTACCCCTCCACTTCAAACAACAAATAGATATGTAATGTAAAGTTATTTCTTAAATAAATTTATCGGCAACATATTTAAAAACATTAAAATTCCATGACTTTTACATTTCTGAAATGGATCAACGGCATTTTGACAATAATTCAAGCTCAGAATGTGTGAAAGATAGAGAATTGTGATTGTAACATCAGCGTTAAAAGTGGCTAAGTGGCTTTCCTTACAGCAGCACCTGGACTCCATACGATAACTTGTTTCTCAGAGAAATGATGCAATGGTGACTACTGAATGCTAGCATAATTGTGCTTGATTCCTTCATACCTGCTGTTAGGTATGGAAGTATCAATACCTATCTAAACAAAATTTACACAGTAGAGAAAAAGACTATACACTGACATACACTGAAATCTTAATCAGATTCCAAAAAGTTGTGGACATAGCACAAATATTTGTCCTAAACGTGGTTAGACCTACAACCAAAAATCAAAATTTTGATATATCTGCTATAAATGTAAAATGTGAAAGTTTTGGTGAGTAAATTTTTAAAGTGCATAACATTAATGTCTACTTTTCCAATAATATTTTACTGATTCACTTTTCAGAGCTGAATATTACGTATCCATGATGTACTTATTTTATGAGAAGTGGTTAGAAGTTGATATGATTCTATATAGTCTGCGACTGTATTTGTAGATATTGCATTTTATTGAAATTTAAATTATTTTTCATCAAAAAGTAATACTACCATAACATAAATTTTAATGTGAAATAAAGTGGAGGGAAAAATTAATTACCTATGAGAAATGATCTGAACCTGCACATAATTGTACATCGGTATGGTTCATCATTTATGCTGTGACATTTTCTACATCACCTTTTTCCAACGGTCCCCTTTTTTCTTATATTTCACACCATATATTTTTATTGTGTATGCATGAAATGTTTTCATCTTCAGCTTGTTGCCAACATCTTTGTAAGTACGCCAGAATTTACATGCCATAAAATGAAATTACTGTTTTATCCCAAACAATGTCGCTAAGATTGGAAGAGTAATTATAAAATATGGAAGTCTCGGAACAAGGTACATAATTTAGCATGAAGATTACATAAATAGATTCTAGCTTGTTCATTTGACTATTTAACCTAGCATTAACGTTATAAATTTAATGAATTTATTTATGTAGAATTTAGCTACTATTCTTTCTTTGTTGTACAGTATTAAAACACTGGAATTTATTGAAAATGATCGTGTGGCCTACACTGACTCTAAAAATAAAGAAATGAAAAGTAATTATAAACAAAGACCATGTTTTGAATATGGTGTGTACTATCAAGGGAAAAGGATAATTGGAAATGTTAATCAAGCTATAAATTATTTTAAAATATATCTGCATAACATTGAAAACACTTGCACAATTCTTAAACCACATATATAAGACCCATAACCATATGCAAGAGAGAATGGTAAGATGAAGTATGTTTAATGCGTCTTGGTTCTGTGTAATTCTAGGCTTAGCCTTCTCGAGGCCAGTGACAATGAATGCTCATTCCACTTCCCTAGTTTGATTTGCAGGACAAATGTTTTATTAGGTACTTTGCTAAGGGTAATATTAATCTTACATTTCTGTTAAAAGTATATATAGTTGTTTTAGGTAGCCAGCATATAGTTAATATCCTGGCTACCTAAAACAGAATGCTACTTTCATAGTTAGACAACCCAATGGGGAGGGTTGTATATTTCCTTCGTTATGGTGTGCATCCATATCTACCAACCGACAATCGAAATAATATTTTAAAATGTAATACGTCTAGTACCTGCCTATCTATCAATGTGACTAATGCAGTTTAAAAGAGGGAACATGTTTGCTGTTGAATAACATAAGGTATATTCTGGACCAGTAGCTACAAGTGTATGGGTGAGAGAAGACTGTCACGTAACAATTTTGTACTAACAGGTTTGCCAAAGGACGATATATATATATATATTATATATATATATATGTATGTATATGTATGATTTGTATCTTCGGCGAGACAGAACCTTACACTAGCAAGTGGACTATCCCGTGCTGAATTTTAGGAATGCTTGCGTTTTCTGACACACTATCCGTGCATTGCACAATGTGTTTTTCTATCGGATACTATAATGCAGACATCGAACGAAGCCTGGGCGTCACTAGGATAATCTCCTCATTGGCAACGTACGTCTGAAGATAATCAGGTTCATATTTAAATTTTGATATTATTACGTATTGTCAATGTATAAATGAAACTAGCCACCATGCTGAAGGTGGTGTCTTGCGATTACATTTAATTTTAATCGTTAGCAACATGTTCTTTGAGTAGGTAGGGAATCTTATCTTTCAACAGATTCTACGCTGTTTCTTACAATTGATGTCGTCCGAATATATCCCCGCGGATGGTTCATTCCGCCCAACGGGCACGTCAGATATTCTGAGTGGATGTAACCATACTATACCCAGATAACAACATCCAATGTAAAAGTGGAAGGCCTATATATGCATCACATGTAATGCATGATACCGCATGGCAATGATGAAGCAGTACGAGGGGACATCCTTGAGTCAACACCTGTGGATAAAGTACGCGCGACTGCGCTCAAGGTGACTTGTTAGAGGTTACTGTTTTAGTATATATATAGTTTTTTTATATACTAGACTTAGCATAAGCAATTAAATTAGCACAGATGTACAAAGTGTGGAAGAGCTGTTTTTTTGTCTTTGGCAGAACAGCAAGGGTGGCGATAACTGACAGCAGTAGTGTTTGTCATCCCACTAAGACCTTGTCATCATGTGATTGATGGGAGATAAAAGTGACTACGTTAAAGGGCCGTCTTATAGTGTGCAGTAGGTACATCTTGTCGGTCTATCTGTCAACAGATGTACGAGCGCATCTCATTAATCCGAGCTCTTAAATTTGGTCCACGTTCGAGGCACAGATGTGCCTCTCGAGTGGTGCTAAACAATGACTGCTGAAATCTCTTCAGGTGCAAAAATACGAAATATATTTAATATTATTATAATAACGATTCTTAATATTTTTAAATGGATTGAGGCTGAGAATATTAGTGTTTCTAATTGGCTACGAGCCTAAATATTATGTTTTGTTATTATATTAGTGATAGCCATGGCTAGGTCCCTATTTTTTTTTGATAGACAAGTTAACAAAACTACTTAGGCGCGCACATTTCATCAGTCACCGAGTTGCAGCCACTAGACATTTCTAGTAATTAACTTCGAATATAAGCCTATACGGATAAGGAAATCGGATTTACATATATACACTTTCTTTATATTCCGAATCATGAATACATTGTATACAATGATAATGGTTACTTAATTATATCATCGTTTTCAACCCTTTTTCGTCCACTGCTGGATATGGGTCTCCCCAATTGCACGCCTCTGACTATGGTTTACTGCTTCTAGTATCGCATCGGCTGGCTTCCACACATGTCGGCTGGCTGTCACACATGCCACAAGCCGGCGTCTGCCGGCTCCACCTAGCCGGTGGGAGTTCTACACTACGCTCGCCGCTCTGTTACACCTAAAACTATACATATAAGAAACTGCATTACAGCCAAATGGGGTCAGCACTACTGGGGAGAGGTAGCTGTCTGTCCCATGATACCGCCACAAAGCAACAGATATGCCGACGTGTTTCGTGCGGATTGTGATTTTCCGGTGGCTCATTGGAGGAGAGCAGGAAAGGAGGGCAACACATCTCGTCTACTGACGTCAGTAGCTAAACTACTGCAACTGCTTATTTGTACCTTCGGCTCTTGTGGATAAAAAAATAAACTACTACCAGCTATGGGCGGGAAGTGAAGTCTGCTTTAAAGCCGGCGCTAACTCTACTAGGGCCGGTTCCAACCGGTCGTTTCCTTCCTAGGTCGATGACTGCTTGACATCATCCACGCTGCTGACTGGCTTAGTATCTTCGAGTCGGTGACGACCAGTCGTCAGCTATCGAGCATCGACCACCGTTCGCCTGCTTCGGAAGTCTCTGCGTCTGCCAGTTTTCTTCCGAGGCCGGTGCCAGTCTGTGGCGTCTGCTGGGTTTGCGCTTCCGAGGCCAGTATATCGCTGCTTCCGGGCCCAGCGTTCGGGCTGCCTATCGTCGGTTTTCGAAGCCAGAGAACGGCTGGTTAGCACCAGCCATATCGTGGCTAGTGCAGACCAGTTGTCAGAGAAATGATTCGTTTTGACCATCTACAAATGGGGCGTTTCAAGGAGGTTACTCGCTGTGCAGGCAGCGACTATTCGACGGGCGCGACACCACCTCTTAGCAAGACTGGTGCCAGCCTGTCGTCCGCGTTCGTGGCTGGTGTCCGGCATATTTGAGGCCCGGTTTCAGCATGTCGCCAGCTACTGTTGTCAGCGTCAGCCCAGCCGTTCGCCTGCTTCTAAAGCTGGCGCCATCATTCAAGGGCGGTCTTAACGTGAGCAATACAAGCCCGTTTGATCATCGTCAAATTTGGCAATTTCGTGTTTGTTTTCGCTGTGCAGATCGCCACAATTGACGACTCGTCACCCCTCCACATCTCGCCACCTACCTAGCCCGGTGCTGGTCTGTCGTGAGCTGAGCCGGCGTCAACCGGGCGTCTACTTCCGAAGACACCGCCAGCCGGTCGTCTACAGGCCGGTTGCAGCATACGAACGAGGCTTTCGAGATCTGCTCGTCGTCAGTCGGTGTCAGCCAGTGTCAACCGGTCGTCAGATTGGGAAGCAGGTTCGCAGACTGTAATTTTAACCATCGTCAAATGTGGCTTTTTTGCGTTTTGTTTACGCTGCGCAGGTCGTCACGAAGGCGTGTTCGTTGGGATAAAGATCTAATTGCCCGCAGTTCGACGCTTTCGACACCATCGCTCAATAAGACTGATGCCCAGCCTGCCGTCCGTGAGTGGTGCCAACCGGTCCTTGCTTCCGAGACCCAGAACGAACAAGTTGTGTTCGAGGCCTGCGCTAGTCTGCTCCGAGGCTAATCCCAGCCTATCGTCGGCAGCTTCTCAGGCCGGCGTCAACCAGCCAGCCCTGTGCTGGTCTGTCGTGACCTGAGCTGACCTTAGCTACCGAGACAGCGTCGATCGGCTGTCTACTTCCGAAGTCACGGCCAGCTGATCGTCCCGAGGCTGGTTCCAGCATATGAACGGCTTTCGAGACAGCTAGAGACCGTCGCCTGCTGGTGTCAACCGGTCGTCAGATTGGGAAACAGGTTCGCCGATCTTCATTTTTAATCATTGTCAAATGTGGCTGTTTGCGTTGTTTCTTTTCGATGTGCAGGTCGCCACGAAGGCGTTCGCTGGGATAAAGACGAGCTGCCCGCAGTATGACAACCTCATTGCCGTCGTTCAACAAGACTGATGCCAGCCTGTCGTCAACGTCTGTTGATGGTGCCACCCCGCCCTCGCTTCAAGAGATCAGCCAGCATTAAGTCATATTAGAGGCCGGCCTTAGCCTGTAACAAGGCCAGTCCCAGCCTGTGGCTGGCGTCAACCCAGCCATTCTCCTGCTTCCGAGGCCGGCACCACCTAACCACCCCAGCCCTGTGCTGGTCCGTCGTGAGCTGAGCTGGCGTTAGCTACCGAGACAGCGTCCGATCGGTTGTCTACCTCCGAAGCCACCGCCAGCCGTACCCCCGAGGCCGGTTCCAGCATATGAACGGCTTTCGAGACAGCTCGAGCTCGTCGCCTGCCAGTGTCAACCGGTCGTTAGATTGGGAAACAGGTTCGCCGATCTTCATTTTTAATCATTGTCAAATGTGGCTGTTTGCGTTGTTTCTCTTCGATGTGCAGGTCGCCACGAAGGCGTTCGCTGGGATAAAGACGAGCTGCCCGCAGTATGACAACCTCATTGCCGTCGTTCAACAAGACTGATGCCAGCCTGTCGTCAACTTCTGTTGATGGTGCCACCCCGCCCTCGCTTCAAGAGAGCAGCCAGCATTAAGTCATATTAGAGGCCGGCCTTAGTTTGTAACAAGGCTAGTCCCAGCCTGTGGCCGGCGTCAACCCAGCCATTCTCCTGCTTCCGAGGCCGGCACCACCTACCCAGCCCAGCCCAGCCCTGCGCTGGTCTGTCGTGAGCTGAGCTGGCGTTAGCTACCGAGACAGCGTCCGATCGGTTGTCTACCTCCGAAGCCACCGCCAGCCGTACACTCGAGGCCGGTTCCAGCATATGAATGGCTTTCGAGACAGCTCGAGCTCGTCGCCTGCCGGTGTCAACCGGTCGTCAGATAGGGAAACAGGTTCGCCGATCGTCACTTCTAATAATGTCAAATGTGGCTTTTTGCGTTGTTTCTTTTCGATGCGCAGGTCGCCACGAAGGCGTTCGCTGGGATAAAGACTAGCTGCCCGCTGTATGACAACCTCGTAACCGTCGTTCAACAAGACTGATGCCAGCCTGTCGTCAACTTCTGTTGATGGTGCCACCCCGCCCTCGCTTCCGAGAGCCAGCATCAACCGTCACATTCGAAGCCGGCCTTAGCCTGTAACAAGGCCAGCCCCAGCCTGTGGCCGACGTCAACCTAGCCGTTCTCCTGCTTCCGAGGCCGGCACCACCTACCCAGCCCAGCCCTGTGCTGGCCTGTCGTGAGCTGAGCTGGCGTTAGCTACCGAGACAGCGTCGACCGGTTGTCTACCTCCGAAGCCACCGCCAGCCGTACTTCCGAGGCCGGTCCCACCATGTATATGAACGGTCGTCGCCTGCCGGCGTCAACCGGTCGTCAGATTGGGAAACAGGTTCGCCGATCGTTATTTTTAATCATGTCAAATGTGGCTTTTTGCGTTGTTTCTTTTCGATGTGCAGATCGCCACGAAGGCGTTCGCCGGGATAAAGACTAGCTGCCCGCTGTATGACAACCTCGTTGCCGTCGTTCAACAAGACTGATGCCAGCCTGTCGCTCAATTCTGTTCACGGTACCAACCCGCCCTCGCTTCCGAGAGCCAGCATCATCCATCACATTCGAGGCCGGCGCTAGCCTGTAACAAAGCCAGTCCCGGCATGTGGCCAGCGTCAACCCAGCCGTTCTCCTGCTTCCGAGGCCGGCACCACCTACCCAGCGCAGCCCTGCGCTGGTCTGTCGTGAGCTGAGCTGGCGTTAGCTACCGAGACAGCGTCCGATCGGTTGTCTACCTCCGAAGCCACCGCCAGCTGTACGCCCGAGGCCGGTCCCACCATGTATATGAACGGTCGTCGCCTGCCGGTGTCAACCGGTCGTCAGATTGGGAAACAGGTTCGCCGATCTTCATTTTTAATCATTGTCAAATGTGATTTTTGCGTTGTTTCTTTTCGATGTGCAGGACGAAGGCGTTCGCCGGGATAAAGACGAGCTGCCCGCAGTTAGACAACCTCGATGCCGTCGTTCAACAAGACTGGTGTCAAATTCGAGGCCGGCGCTAGCCTGTAACAAAGCCAGTCCCATCCTGTGGTTGGCGTCTGAGCCGTTAATCTGCTTCCGAGGCCGGCGCCACCTACCTAGCCCGGTGCTGGTCTTTCGTGAACTGAGCCAGCGCTAGCTTCCGAGGCCGGCGTCAACCAGTCGCTTATTTCCGAGGCTACCGCCAGCGAATCGTCAGCGACCGGTTCAGCATGGCTTTCGAGACCGGCTCGAGCAGGCTCCGAACAGTCCTCTAACTTCAGGCTCCGAACAGTCCTCTAACTTCAGGCTCCGAAAAGTCGTCGAGCTTCGCGCTCCGAACAGTCGTCGAGCTTCGCGCTCCGAACAGTCGTCGAGCTTCGGTCTCCGAGTTCTAACAAAATTTACTTCAGTCGTCAAATTATTACTGCATAAGTTTCATGTTATCCACAAATAATTTTCTTGCTTGTCACATATTGACTTGATTGAATGTAACTTCAAATAATGTGCACTCATTCGAAAGGTTGGTCCAAATTTGAATTATTAAAGCAACTAAAATGAAAGTAACTGACGTTCAAAATATAAAGGTCTGCTTACATAGATTTGTTTCAAATGTAATTTCGCAATTGTTTAATATCAAAATGAAAAACTGGTTTTCAAAGAAATCTTCTATACTAACTCTTTTGCGTTGCGCAGTAGGGTAATAAGATGAGGCTAATGAATTTGTTTCAGCAAATGTTGTACGGAAATAGACGAGTCAAAAGAAAATAACAAAAGTCCCTATATAATATGGCTAAGGTAAGTTTATGAAGTTCAAATTGGAATGTTTGTCGTCTAAAACGTGGGATTTGTAGAATTTTGGAATAATGGCTGCCTGAATTCACGAGATTGTTAACGAGGTAAACTTTCGAGACATTGGTTTGCAGATTTAAAGTACACATTTCTACTAATAAATTTTAATACATGTCAATCTAGAAGCACTTGAGATACGGACGGAGATGATACGGTACGGATAAAATGATGACACGGTGAAATTTTATTAGAGAAAAAAAGGAGTCGCTAGAGCGAAGACGATACTTCAAGAGCGAAGGCCAAGCATCAAGAGCGAAGGCGAGAAGACGAAGCAGCAAGAGCCAAGGCGAGAAGACTGCAAAAAAAGGAGTCGCTAGAGCGACGACGAAACTTCAAGAGCGAAGGCAAAGCATCAAGAGCGAAGGCCAAGCATCAAGAGCGAAGGCGAGAAGACGAAGCAGCAAGAGCCAAGGCGAGAAGACTGCAAAAAAAGGAGTCGCTAGAGCGACGACGAAACTTCAAGAGCGAAGGCAAAGCATCAAGAGCGAAGGCAAAGCATCAAGAGCAAAGGCAAAGCATCAAGAGCGAGGGCAAAGCATCAAGAGCGAAGGCGACGCGTCGAGAGCGATGGCGAAGCGTCGAGAGCGAAAGCGAGAAGACTAAGCGTCGAGAGCGAAGGGGAAACATCAAGAGCGAAGGCGAAACATCAAGACCGAAGGCGAGAAGACGAAGCATCAAGAGCCAAGGCGAGAAGACGAAGCATTAAGAGCCAATGCGAGAAGACGAAGCATCAAGAGCGAAGGTAAAGCATCAAGAGCGAGGGCAAAGCATCAAGAGCGAAGACGAGGCATCGAGAGCGGAGGCGAAGCATCGAGAGCGAAGGCGAAGCATCGAGAGCGAAGGCGAAGCATCGAGAGCGAAGGCGAAGCGTTGAGAGCGATGGCGAAGCGTCGAGAGCGAAAGCGAGAAGACTAAGCGTCGTGAGCGAAGGGGAAACATCAGGAGCGAAGGCGAAACATCAAGACCGAAGGCGAGAAGACGAAGCATCAAGAGCCAATGCGAGAAGACGAAGCATCAAGAGCGAAGACGAAGCATCAAGAGCGAAGGCGAAGGCATCGAGAGCGAAGGCGAAGGCATCGAAAGAGCGAAGACGAAGCATCAAGAGCGAAGGCGAAGGCATCAAGAGCGAAGGCGAAGGCATCGAGAGCGAAGGCGAAGGCATCGAGAGCGAAGGCGAAGGCATCGAGAGCGAAGGCGAAGGCATCGAGAGCGAAGGCGAAGGCATCGAGAGCGAAGGCATCGAGAGCGAAGGCGAAGGCATCGAGAGCGAAGGCGAAGGCATCGAGAGCGAAGACGAAGCCTCAGGAGCGAAGACGAAGCCTCAGGAGCGAAGACAAGCCTGAAGATGCGAAGACAAGCCTCAAGAGCGAAGACAAGCCTGAAGAGCGAAGACAATCCTGAAGAGCGAAGACAATTCTGAAGAGCGAAGACAAGCCTGAAGAGCGAAGACAAGCCTGAAGAGCGAAGACAAGCCTGAAGAGGGAAGACAAGCCTGAAGAGCGAAGACAAGCCTGTAGATGCGAAGACAAGCCTCAAGAGCGAAGACAAGCCTGAAGAGCGAAGACAAGCCTGAAGAGCGAAGACAATCCTGAAGAGCGAAGACAAGCCTGAAGAGCGAAGACAAGCCTGAAGAGCGAAGACAAGCCTGAAGAGCGAAGACAAGCCTGAAGAGCGAAGACAAGCCTGAAGAGCGACGACAAGCCTCAAGAGCGACGACAAGCCTCAAGAGCGAAGACAAGCCTCAAGAGCGAAGACAAGCCTCCAGAGCGAAGACAAGCCTCCAGAGCGAAGACAAGCCTGAAGAGCGAAGACAAGCCTGAAGAGCGAAGACAAGCCTGAAGAGCGAAGACAAGCCTGAAGAGCGAAGACAAGCCTGAAGAGCGAAGACAAGCCTTAAGAGCGAAGACAAGCCTTAAGAGCGAAGACAAGTCTCAAGAGCGAAGACAAGCCTGAAGAGCGAAGACAAGCCTGAAGAGGGAAGACAAGCCTGAAGAGGGAAGACAAGCCTGAAGAGGGAAGACAAGCCTGAAGAGCGAAGACAAGCCTGAAGAGCGAAGACAAGCCTGAAGAGCGAAGAAAAGCCTGAAGAGCGAAGACAAGCCTGAAGAGCGAAGACAAGCCTCAAGAGCGAAGACAAGCCTCAAGAGCGAAGACAAGCCTGAAGAGCGAAGACAAGCCTGAAGAGCGAAGACAAGCCTGAAGAGCGAAGATAAGCCTCGAGAGCGAAGACAAGCCTGAAGAGCGAAGACAAGCCTGAAGAGCGAAGACAAGCCTCAAGAGCGAAGACAAGCCTCAAGAGCGAAGACAAGCCTGAAGAGTGAAGACAAGCCTGAAGAGCGAAGATAAGCCTCAAGAGCGAAGACAAGTTTCAAGAGCGAAGGCGAAGTTTCAGGAGCGAAGGCGAATTTTCAAGAGCGAAGGCGAAGTTTCAAGAGCGAAGGCGAAGTTTCAAGAGCGAAGGCGAAGTTTCAAGAGCGAAGGCGAAGTTTCAAGAGCGAGGGCGAAGTTTCAAGAGCGAAGACGAAGGAAGACTTAGAAGCCTCAGAGACGTTAAAGATTAAACTATTCAGTGTAACCTAATAAAGAAGGACTCTGAAGCCTCTTTAGACCGAAGACAGAAAACTCAATACTGAAAATGGAAGAGGCCTCAAGCCCAAAGACGAAAAAACAATAAATAAATCCACAACACCCAACTCGGGAGTAGCCTCAACGCTGAAGACAGAGAAAGAAGCCTTAGGCTGATTTTAGTCTCACGTCGACGGCACGCGCGCACCGTCAGCGATGATAGCCGAGATATATGAACTTTTAGGAAGCGTTTTTTGGAGACGCGTAGCTATCAGCGCGCACGGTGGTCAGCGCTGTCGATCGCACGAGCGCCTCTGCGTTCAGTGATTGTTTTAGTATCAAGCGGAGCGGACGTCGTCAGCGCGAACAGTCATGGCGAATCGCGAAGTGGATACAGGTGGAGTTATCGATGAGGTACGCCTGAGGATGAAATTGTGGGATGCATCGGATCCACTCAACAAAAATAAAGATGCAAGAAACAAAGCCTGGGAGGATATTGTGGACACATTGATCTAAAATATTTCAGGAGAAGAAAAACAACATCTTGGTATGTTTAATTTCTTATTTTAATTTCAAATATACACATTTCAAGTTAAAATATACACGAATGTTGCCACGGTACGCTTCCAATAGGGCTCTACTGGTTATTGTATTGAGGACACACTTCTAGTAAGTGTGTCATCGCAAATTCTTATAAAGTTATGCAATACGCAGCATGCTTTAACTATATTCTTTGTAACATCAAAACTCACATTAATAGACGTCGAACAAGTTCAGTGTTTCATACATTATACCAAATGTCGATTCTATGTATCGCCTCTACTCCGGCTCAGTCTATAATTAATTTTTTTTTCTTGTGGGTCATATTGGATCGTGCATATAGCTTCAGAATTTTATTTGATATTTCAAAAGCACCATCACCCACAATTACACAACTACATGAGTATTTGTTCCTGGCAGTGACTTCGGTCCTAAAATGTTTAAAGTGTTTTGTTCAAGGCTCCTGTATGGAATATTCTTTTGGAAAATAGTCGAGTCAGAGTTTTTCCCATATATTCCAATGTTTACATATGTAATAAAACAATAATCTGCATCGCACATAGCTAGCAGAACTATGGAGTAAAAATTTTTATAGTTGTAGAATATTGATCCACCACCGGTTGGATTTACGACTCCTATGTGCTTGCCATCAATAGCTCCGATGCAATTTGGAAAGTTGGTCTTTTGTAGAAAACCTTTAGCAATATTTTGCCACGTATCAGGTGTATTTGATGGTATGCATTCATTGTGTAGCGTTTCCCATATTACTTTACACACTTCGTCCACGATCTTACTGATTGTGGCAATTCCCATCCTAAATGAATACTGCAAATCTATATATGTTCGACCCGTAGCAAGACATCTGAAAATAAAAAGTTTTTATTATTTCAGCAAAACTAGTCCAACAGAGATGGAAAACAGCCAGGGATGGATATTTTAGAACAAACGCAATAAATAAAACGCCTTCAGGAAGTGCTGCAAAAAAAAATACAAAAAGTACATATATGAGAAATTAAGCTTCCTAGCTCCAACAGCATTCTCAACTGTTGATGAATCACTGAATGAAATCATACCCTTCCCTCACCCTCAGTAAATATAGATAATACATTGGATAGTATGGTATCTTCAGAAAATATCAAGAGGGCGAGCAAAATGACCGTGGTGTTGATTCAGCATCATCACAAAAACCTTGGCTGAAAAAGAGAAAAAGAAACCCCCCGAAAACAAATCCAGAAAGATCTCTATTTGAAAAAGAATTATTAACTTTATTAAGTAATTAAACACCAGATCTTGCTGCTGACGACCTGGCTTTTTTCGCTTCTTTAGGTCCAATTTTAAAATCTTTTGATGTAGTACGAAAGCTAGAGTTTATATCGAGAGTGCTGCGCGAAGCAATGGATATTCGAAATTTCAACATATCAAATAGCTCTTACTCCAAGGACTCGACACGTATGCATCGTCATACAATTATCAGACTCCAGGTTACCGAGGGTACGAAACGAATGACGCGAATCCAGGTTACTCTGGTTATGAAACAGCTAGACGTACTGATGAATAATTATATTATGTTTAGTTACTAATGTCATTTATGTTTTTTTTTTGTCTTGCCTATAATATGAAACATAATAATAAATACCTATGTTGTTTTCTTACCTATACTTTGCCATGATTACACATAATTATAAAACGAGTAAATATGTTTTTTTCTTACCTTAGTCACCATTAGTCGTTCAATCGGTGGTATAGGCACGATTCGTAAGCTGCAATGGACCAGTTCACCTGTATCTTTGCCAGAAGTTCTAGTTGACATTCGAAAGTAATTAAAGAATTTACTTTCGTCAGCCCCTAAGTGCCATATAACAAGACAAACTCTCCTGCAACGGCTCACTGCTCAATCAATGGATGAACATGGAGTCTTCGTCGTCGCCGGTTTTTATTTTTTTGGGAAACTCAGTACAAAGCAGCAATAATTAATACAATCCACATTTTGTCGTCGTCTGTACGGTGAGGCGGTCAGTACGATACTAAAACGAGCTACGCTGAGCATCAGCGCTGACAAACAACGCGCTGAGCTATGAGCGCTGACGGTGAGCGTGGGACTAAAATCAGCCTAAAGACTCGAACAAATAACGCAGCAACTGAGGTAAAACAACTTTTATTATTTATAATATTGTAGTCAATTAATATTTATTTAAATTTAACAGTAGTAATTAATGAGATGAATGATTACAATTGAATATTGATTCTGATGATTCTCTCAACAGGTTTTTTATTACATATTGTAACCATAAGAATTCAAATATATAAACATACCATTATTTTTTTTTATTCCCAGCCAGTTGGGCATGTTAGGGACCCTGTAACGGCTCGTGCACACAAATACAAAATCGTACTCCTCAACGAATTCCTGCTTCGTGAGCACATTCTGATATTTCACTCTCCAGATATTTCCAACTTTTGATACTAATGCAACTTCCTGGAGAAACTAAAAAAATAAAATAAATTTATTGCAAATTAAACTAAACATATCGTAAAATAAAAGAAACATATTAAAACCAAGTCCTCAAAAGTCTGTTTGTAACTTTCTTAAATATAATGAACGGAGTTCGATGCGACTTTCACCTTAAATAGGGAGTGTATAGAGCAAATTCCGAGAAAGATTTTAATTTTTAATTTATTGTCGTAACAATCTGGCTCCTTTAGTTCACAGGAAAAGCTGGGGTGGATCGCCAGTCTTCTATTTTTTTAAACATGGTCCCCAAAACCCACCGATATTATAACCCCAAAAGCTGTCTGTCTGTGCGTGATCGATATTCTCGGAAATTCTACGGAACAGATTTTCATGCAAGGATTCCCCGACGGTGGCAGATTAAGGCGATTTACGGGGAAGGTTTTAGTATATAAATTATTAATTTTTATCAGGCGAAGGTGGGACGAATAATTAGTATATAATAATTAAAATAATATAGTAGAATGTAGTTGGTAATATACATTTTATTGGCTTGGATACTTAAAAATTGACGACTAACGGTGCCCATGGACATTTTATGCGGATTTGTTGTCATGCAGATGCGTTGCCCTCCTTTCCTGTACTCCTCCATCGGGGCACCGGTAACTCGAATGGGTTACAGACCATACGAAACGCGACCTCGTGGCTGTCACTTTACGGCGGTGTTGTGTGAGCGAGACTGCAGTGGAACAGTGGACTGAAGTGCAGTACATGGCGTACGGATGTGGCGGTATTTTGTTGTAAAATTAATTTAAGTTAAGGTTTAAAATACAAGCAAAAATTTTTACGTTGTATTTTATTATTTTGTAAATGTGCTAAGGTAGAGGTAGAGGTAGTTTTTTTGTAAGAACCTAATTTCACTTCTTTTCGATAAGACTACATTAACTCGAAGTAAATTTTTATTTCTTCATTATGTTTTATGAATAAAAATAACTAAAACCTTAGTGTTTACTTTAATGTGGGGGGCTAAATCAAATTGCCTTTTTTTTGTTGACGTAACGTAATTATCAGACTGGAACCCATTCGGAAAAGACGGTAAATCTTCGGACAATTTAAAACTCCTGAATTCCATTTCAAGTTTAGGTAAGTTTGTTCAGAAATCAGAAAATATATTTAGAATCCTTGGAAAAATCTAGAAGTGCTTGAGGCGCAATGCTAATTGGATCGTATAAAATAATATTCGCGTGACATGAAATAAGTTTTTGAGTATTTCCCACCAGGTGGCGTGGGAAGTAAACTTTTTTGGTGTTATCTAATATAGGGGTCGAGCAACAGTCGGAGACACTTGATCACTACTGACGCCCATAAAAAATTTTACATTGGAGGGGAGTAGAAGGGGGGGGGGGGGCAACTTTCGTATAAAATCTATATAGAAAGACAATTATTTGACCGTGCCCTTAATCACAAAAACAAATTGATCGCCCAAACGTCGGAATACGATCCGACGTTATTAACCTCCCCGACGACTCGATCGTGTTAGCAGTAGCAAAGTCAGCCCAAGAACACAAACAAAAACACCAAGACACGCTCCCGCAGTAAAATGCCAATAGGGCCAGCTAACGGATAGCAGTTTTCATTCGGTAGGAGCTATCGCTACACGACCTGTGCCCGACACACACTCCTTGGATCGGCTAGATGATGCGTAAATGCATTTTTCCTGCTAGAACCAAAACTGTGTTACTATATAGTAGGAGACTATATAGTAAAGTACTACATAGTAGAGGGAGGTGAGGAGGCCGGCCTCCTCAGACAAGCCAAACAATAAACGAGCTCAATTATCCTTATTGACTACAATTCAAACCGCATCGTGCGCGCGCCGTCCCACTAGTGTGGGGAGAGGGACCGTCTGCCCCCTTTCGGTTCCAAAATAATTACTATAGGATACGCCCATAATATGTACTGGGTAGTATATCTCCTCCCATTTGCGGGAAAAGAGGGGGTCTGTCCCCCTATCGTATCCCTAAACCAGAAGACGCAAAAGTGTTCACTAGTCCGTTGAACAGTAGAGGCGGGAGCAATGGCAGCGCCAGAACTATTGTACCTTGGAGCATAAAATTTGATATAGGGGTTCTTGTCGTGATCTAAATGAGCATTATATATATATACATATATATATTTTAATTTTTCCGCTAAGGGGTTGAAATAGGTAAAGCTTATGTGGAATTTAACCACTTTACTCGGGTGAAAACGCGAGAGCTGTTAGTAGTTCATAAAAATATTAGCCTACACTGAATAGTCCATTGGAGGGGAGAAGGAAAGTAGGGGAACGCATCGGCATGGTAATTATGCGGATGTTCATGGGAAGTTCATAGTCGTAAAAATTCCCCGACTGCTCCTTTTCTCCCTTATCTTATTATAGAACCAACAGAAAAAACAATAGAAATCTACCTACCGTTTATAACGTACCTCAAGTGCCTATATGCTATACATGCTGGTGTGCAGAGGCAAGCCCTTCTCGGCCGTACCCACCCTGGGGTCGTACCTCCGGGTGCCCCCACGTACCGCGTGAACTCTATCCCAGTGAAGTCGATACCCTCTTCCTTTAGATACCTGGCAGAGCTGAGGCCCGCTAAGCCAGCGCCGACCATACATACCCGCGGACCTGGTGACGGTGCAATAATTATTATATAAAACCCGGCCGAGACGGAATTGGAGTCGCCCATGACGAGAGAGAGAGAGAGAAAGAGAGAACAGGAATGGGTTTTTGTAAGAGACAGTGCCATGCTGAATGCCAACGTTGTTCGGCCGACACGACCGGGGAGGTACCTCTTGCTCGCGTGACACCGGCGTAAAATGACATCTTCGGTATCGTGTTATGTACGATTTGGCTCAATCGCAGGTAGGAGGAAAGGAAGTCAACGCATCAACGGATGTTCATGGGTGTTACCGACTAAATCAAACAATCGTAAATCTAACAACACCTCATACGTTAAAATTTTTACCTACTATTCTAAAACCTGTTCAGGCATAGCAGGGAACATATAAATTTACATACATACATACGCTCGAAAAACATTACCTACCTACTTAATACCACGAATAAGTAATGAAATACCACGAAATAAAATATAGATTATATTATAAGTCTGGTGTTTGTACGAAATTTTATTGTAATCGGTCCAGTAGTTACTAGTTCCGGAGATTCTCCCGGACATACATTGTTAGACGAGATTTTTATACAATAACTAGCTGTCCATGGGCTATGCCACGGGTTACTGTGATAATAAAACACCCGACATGCGCTGTGAACTTCGTCGTGGCAAAAGCGTTTGACAAAATCTGGCACGAAGGCCTGACTTGCAAACTATATCGTCTAGAAATGCCGGACTTCGACACCGGGTAGAGGGCACACTGTCCTCATTGCGCTCCTTCACGCCGGAGTCCCCAGGGCTCTATACTATCCCCAATCTTGTATAATCTATACATGAGCGATATCCCGCACCACTGGTGATGTTCGCAGACGATAGCGCCCTTTACATGAGTCTAAGGTCAGTCAATACGATTCGAGATGTGCCTAGCTCAAATAATACCGCCTTACCGGTTCGGTATTCCGAGACTGAGAGTGAAAGGGGGACCGGCCCCCCAGTCATGATCCTCTCCATGAGCCAAGCGTTTTTGTCAGTGCCGAGGCCACTTTAGATATCTTTGCCAGAAGTTCGTCAAAAGTTCTAGTTGACATTCGAAAGTAATTAAAGAATTTACTTTACTCAAAGTGCCACATAACAAGACAAACTCTCCTGCAACGGCTCTGCTCAATCAATGGATGATCATGGAGTCTTCGTCGTCGTCGGTTTTTATTTTTTTGGGATACATAGTACAAAGCAGCAATAATTAATACACTCTGCCTTTTGTCGTCGTCTGTACGGTAAGGCGGTCAGTACGATACTAAAACGAGCCACGCTGAGCCATGAGCGCTGATGGTGAGCGTGAGACTAAAATCAGCATAAAAGAAAAATTTAAAACTTATTTTAATTCTTAGCTTTTCTGTTTTAAGCCTAACCCTAAACTAGAGAGTTCGTTTCTCGAAGGACAACTTTGTTATACCTTATGGGTAGATTACAATAAAACTACTTGTACGGATTTTATCGGCCTTTATTAAATTATTTATGTAGCCCAACGTTTCAGAAGCTTTACAGCAACCGTGGGACCACCCGTGGACAGGCAAAATGAGGTTTTCTTTCATGTGAACCTCATTTAACTCTTTTTTTTTATTTATTAAGTCCGGATAGTAAATAAAAAATACGATTATGGACTATGAATAGCCACGTCGGTAGATGAGTACTAAATTTTTTTTTCTGACGTTTACAAGGTAAATATCATATGATTTGTGACTTGAATTTTGTATGCAATATCACACCATCCCCAAAACTAATCTTTCGAGAAAGTCGCGCGGCTATTAAAGCAAGTGTTTATGATCTAAGTAATCTGAGGCAGACCGGGCAAAGTTAACAATGAACAAGGAGTTAAAATATAAAGAACGTAAGGATATTGTGAGTTATACTGTACGTACTACTGAGATAACCTGGCTGTGGTTAAGTTTTATTGTATGCGTTCACAGACCTTCGCTCATATGATTCATTTGAGGTAATAATGGAGAAATTGCTATCAGAACTTTGTAAATCTAACAAGCATTTATTATTTAATTTTAAAAAGCATTTATAAGCATTTATTTAGTAGATAGCATCTCGCGACCGTTGATTCACATCACTAAATGTCGCATAACTTAATAAATTTGTTCTTGGAACCCACAAGAATCCGTAATACATCAGCAAAATTTATAGATAATATTTTTGGTAACATAGATCCATTGAATAAGAATATAATAAATCTGGTAAGCTCTGCTTTTTAGTGTAGAAAATAGTAGTTCAAACCTGATGAAGAAATGTTGACAACATCAAGAATGTGCAACATCGGATTTAACATGACGTGACGTCAGCCGATAAAAAAAGCGGATGCAAACTTTCGGCGGGGGCATTCGTTCGACGATCGTTAGTATTTATTTCTATTAACTTGTTATACGAGAGTGGATTGAAAAGTATTCGGCCTAACCATGACAATAAACATACTAAATCAGTTATGATTTAATTTTTCTACATAATCATCAAGTTCGATGTACTTTCGCCATCTTCCATTTAAAGCATTTAGGACGTTCAAAAAAAAAATTCTTCCCTAGGGCCAAAATGCGTCTACTGCAGTTTTACCTCGTCGTTTGTCGAAAATCTTACCTCCAAAGTGCTGCTTTTTGTCTGTTCCCCGATCTATAGTCGGGGAACAGACAGAAGGCTGACGGTGCCAGACCAGTTGAATGAGGCGCAGGCGGGGTAATAGTTCAAAGCCACAATTGTGGATTACAGCCATTTATTGCACAGACGTATGACCCGGGCGTTATCTTGATGAGACAGGACTTCTTTTGAGCATTTCTAGACGCATTACATTTATTTCCTCTCCTTAACAACAATACAGTAACAAACAGATTCAAAAATCGGCATCATCGATGCATCGGCTTCAAATAACTCCATGCAGTCACGTGAAATAGTCAATCTCGTCCTTTTTTGTTTAGCTGAAAGCAGTCGCGGAACCAATATCGCAGGCACCTTTTGTATGCCCAATTCGTTGACTGTGATGTTCGTTCATAAGAGATACCTGTAATCATGGCTAACTCTAGTTTTTAATCTGCGGTCTGCCATAATTAAATACAGTAAAAAAGCATTTTTTTTTAACATTTTCGTCAGTAGTGGACATCGAAGAGTGGTTTCATCCTTCACACTGTTTCTACCACGTTTGAATGCTGCTATCCTTTTTTTGACGGATGAATATCTCCTGCAGTGCAGAATCTCCTAAAGTACCGACCTATCATCATGGTTGGCTTTCGGTGATAGCACCTTCTCATGGAGGTACTTAATGACGGCACGCTGCTCCATTTGCAGAAACTGTACAACTAATTATCGCACACGTTCCGAACTTCACACGATTAACTAGTCGGAACTGAACTACATAATGTGGTTAGATTTGATTTTTAGAATTGAATGAATCTGTGTTAGACAGAGTGGTTTTCGATCCACCCTCGTATTGTGTGAAGTGCTGGTTTCTTATTGTTTCTGAAGTTAAGTAAGGAAAGTGTGGCCAACAAGGCCTAAGTTACAGAAATACAACTTAAAATAATTCCCGCCGACCGTAGTCACGGTCATTGGTAGCTAACAATCTAAGATGGCGCCCCAAGCTTGCCACGACCTGGTCGCTCGCATTTTGTCACCAGTATAAGTGGTATTACTATATAGTTTGTCTCACCAGTGCGTGTAGAGGGAGTGAGTGCACAGGAGGTGCGACCGACGCGTTACAGTCGGACCATGCCCCCGTGCTGATCACCATCTCCGGTCCCCCGGCCCGCCTCTCTCCGCCTGCACGCCGCCCTAGACAAAACCGGGACGCACTGGTGCGCGAACTAAACTCCCGCACACCGACATTCCCGGTGAGTACCCCTGAGGATGTCGACCGCCTGGCCGAGGGCCTCGAGGAGGCATTCAACTTCGCCCCCGGCCCGCCTACATCCACACGAGATGAGTTACCGTCCCAGACACGCCGCCTGATCCGCCAAAAGCGCAGACTGCGCCGCTTCTGGCAACAGACCAGGTGCCCCCAGGCTTGCGCCCAATTCAATCTGGAGGCGGCCAGAGTAAAGAGGGACCTAGCGGCGCAGGACGTCCACGCGTGGGCAGGATGCCTCAGTTCGGCAGCAGAAGACATGCCGTCTGTGCACAAATTATGCCGCTCGCTCACAGGTGGAAAAGAGCCCACGCGCCCCCTCTACCACGAAGATGGGAAGCTACGCTACCACGCGGTGGACAGGGCGAATATATTCGCCCGATACCTCGAAGAGGTCTTCACCCCCTTCCCCACGGCAGCGGCCGATCACACGGATGCAGTCGCGAAGCAGGTAGAGGAGTACTTCGCCCGCAAGGGCCCCCTCTTCCCCGCCGAGGAACATACCACCCCCCAATTTACCCTCTCGCCGGGCCAAGTCCGCCGAGCCCTGTCAAAAGTTAACCCGAAGAAGGCACCAGGACCCGATCAGATCCCAAATTCCGCGCTCCGCCTCGCCCCTCTGAAAACTGCTGCTGCAATCGCCCACCTCTTCAATGGGATACTGCGCACAGGGCACTACCCCTTGCGCTGGAAGACGGGTTAAGTGGTCATGATCCCCAAACAGGGGAAGCGTCTGTGCAGAGCCGCCCACTACCGGCCCATCACTCTCCTCTCCACCCTGTCCAAGGTGTTCGAGAGGTTCTTTCTTGAGCACCTCACCCCCTACCTGCCACCGCGCCCCGAACAATTCGGGTTCCGACCGGAACATTCCACCACGCACCAGCTCGTCCGTGTGATCCGCCACATAACCAACGCCAGGAACAAAAAGGAGGCCGCCCCGGCCGTGTTTTTAGATATGGAGAAGGCGTTCGACCGTGTCTGGCACGAGGGCCTCCTGTACAAGCTATGCCTATCCCGTACCCCCTTCAGCCTCGTCAGGATCGTGCGGTCCTTCCTGACGGACCGCCACTTTTACGACCGAGTGGAGAGCGGAAAGTCGGACGTCCGCCCCATCTTAGCCGGAGTTCCCCAGGGCAATAAAAAAATAATGAATCGATTAATATTTACAATTTCAGGGCGTTGACAGGGGAAAGAAGCCCTCCGTTGTGATAAATAATATATATTATGTGCCGATCGTTGCAAAGGCGCTGTACTTGTAGTGCAATAACAGGTATTCATCGGGTCCGCGTGTCGTCTATAAAAGTAATGAAGCGATAGGTAATGTAGGGTCATAACATGTTGAAAACTTAACTTTATGGCATGCTCACAGGTACATATAGTAAAACAATTAAAATAGTGTGCCTACATTATATATGTCTACCGTGGGTAAATCTTTGTTTCAGAGAGCACGAGGCATCTGTGACAAGCAGCATCGAACTTCAACATGTCAAGCAAGTTCTGCGAGACAACAAGCTTCAGGTTCCCCGTCTGCTGCATGGAAACCGAGTGAAACCAGCCACTGTTGAGCGCTTACCTCCATACTTAAAAGGGGTGACTGATAAAATTGGTTATATTCTCAAGCGAGCTTCAATAAAAACTTATTTTAAGACGCCAAAGAAGATTAGTAAATTCATACCATCAGTGAAATGCCATATCCCTCTGCAAGATGTAGGGGTGTACAAGCTTGATTGTGACTGTGGACTCTCCTATATAGGGCAAACTAAAAGATTTATAAAAGCTCGCCATAAAGAACATATAGCGAATATGAAACACCGACGTGTTACAAAATCTGCGGTCTGTGAGCATGCTGAAGTTGGCCTCTGCTATTACATTAGATTTGATAAAGCGCAAAACCAGGGAACACCGATTCCTTCCAAGGTTGATCCGTGAGGCTATTGAAATTAAAAACATCCAAATTTCAATAGAGAAGATGGCTGCGTTCTTCCCTCTGCTTGGGATCCAGTGATGAACATAATCAAACTAAAATTATAATTCTTCGGGTACTTTTAAAAACTTGGTACATCAGACATTTGTCATCTCAGTCCACCCGTGACCACGGTTGCTGTAAAGCTTCTGAAACGTCGGGCTACATAAATAATTTAATAAACCGCGATAAAATCCGTAAAAGTAGTTTTATTGTAATTCACGGTAATTTCTGAAACTAACGAACCGATTTTAATTGATGAGATTGAAATGAGACCCTGGGCACCGTAGATAATCCGTATCCTTTGATTGATAAATATTACAGGAGTCAATAAAAATCAGCGTTGTTATTATACCCAACATGTATGACAAGTGCTGAGTGGCTACCTCTATTGGTTACAGAAATATTATGTAATTAATTAGTTTGTAATGTTATTAACCTATGTTATTGTGATAAATAAAAAAAATTCTTTCTTTCTTTCTTTCTAATTGGTGTGGAAGTCATATCGAACTTGATGACTATCATCTGTTGTATTTATCTTATACAGTATTCAAGGATCAAGAATTCGTGACGTGGAACTCTAAAGACTCCAGCCAAACCGTATTATGCATCGATTAACTATTTAACGAAGGGACGACACCAGCTAATCCGTTAATAAAAATGTTAATTTCGATAAACGTCATAAGCATTACATTTAACGCAAGTTAACGTTAATAGGTTGGCGGGAGATATAAATTGCAATCTTAATATTGTTGTGTTAATAAAATCCAGGTATAAAAAGGCTTTTTGTGTTTTGTAAGCTAAGAGGTAAAAGAAGTGTTTAACACTGGAGTGTATAATTTATATACATAAAAAAACCCGCCACAAATTTGTTTTTGCATCGCAAAAGCGTCGGGCTATTTTCGCCGTTCGTGTTCCGGAGCTTCATCAGCCGAAGTGCGTAGGACATTGAGCAGCACGGATGTGTGACACGACACTTCTCATGTACCTTTTACTTGCGCTGGCTGTGATCCATCGATTTTCGGTTTTTCGGACGGTCAATCGGAATCAAAGGATAGCAGTAAGAGTTGCAGAGTGTGTTCACACGCTATTTAGACAAGCTTCTTTACATGTTTGTAAATGAACACCCAAAATAGCACGTTCAATAGCGCGTTGAGCTACCGCATACTTGCGGACCAGTCCTAAATTAAGAGGCCATGTTTCGGCCCCGTAGGTCTTCACGGGGAAAACACATTGGATGAAACGAAGATATGATATGTATCGCCGTTAATATTTATGCCGCATTCTGCCTAGTTTAAAGTCTTAAAGACTCCCTACAAAGCATTATAAAACAGTTTCGGGGAAATGACATACCCCTGTCGCACTCCTCGATGCAATTGGTTTGGCCTTGTTTGAGCTCCCGGAATCAGAACGGACATAAAAGCAGCGTCATACAATGCTCTCAGTACTTCGGCGTATCGCCAATCGAACAGACATGCGTGCGGCGTATATAGCTAGCTATAGAAAGCTTTGATAAGATCTCAGGCTTAGGAGAAACGGTAACCCCAGAATCAGTCCTAATCTTTATCAGATGACTTCTTCCAAGCTCCTCCACAAAAACATTCGACTCCCTATTCTGCTCAATCGCTTCGATAACCCGTTGCGTATTTGACCAGCCAAGATCTCTGCGTCATCGGCAGACGTGACGTCCAACCAATCAAGCCAGTCATGGCCTCGTCAATTGCCATTGTAATTTCCGGCGTATCTAGGGCATCGAACCGGTTTTATAATTCAAGATGGATTTTTTCAGTACCTACCGTGGTTCGTGGAAGTTAGGTCGGAGTGCTGACTGTACTTAACGGACACGCCCGCGTCGAAAGCCTATATTCAGAGAACCTCTAACCAATCGGTGATCCCTTCCGGTTCTTTTGTACCCGTATTCCGACAAATAAAAATGTGAGATTAAATTTTGTCTTCAAACGATTTACCCCAATATTAATTCCCCTATTATATTTTGTAGGTACTGTAGAACCCCGGGACATACCTTAGAGCAGTGCAGGAAAAGAGAATTCAACCATAAGAGTTTTAAAAATGTTTTTGAAATGGGTTGACGTTGAATATCTGGCCAATCCAGTAAACGGTTACGATGCTATTGATGGTAATCCAAAAAACGAGTGACCGTCTAGTCCCAGTGTTGCACGGGAGCCTATAATCTAATGACCGACACACCCAAATCCATACCACCGCAGTGATTGTAACATGACCGCCATGCAAAATCTACTATATCCATGTAGCAAATTAGTATGGTCAATCTAGAGAATCCTACAAAATCCAGTGTATTCGAGATGATTAATAATCCTGCAAGATCGTACTACCTTATGTCCTCGTACAATCCTCCATATCCGACATCCCACCCTATCTACTCATTCACTCAGGTTCCTCAGTGGGTCTATTATAAAACGAATGTATCCAGAACTTACTGAAGAATCTATACTACTAAAAGGAATTGATTCAAGAGACGCACCCATCAAAACAAAAGGCCAATTACCTTTTAAATTTAAAAATAGCCAAACCATACAAAATATAAATTTCATGTAGTCGACACTGTTAAATTACCCTACGATATCCTATAAATGGATTACGACAAAAACGCGTATAGAAAAGTAATTTTATATACGAGTTTCCTATGTGAATAGGAAAGTCGTATATAAAATTACTTTTCCATGAACCGACCTATATAATTCCTCCCAGAACCGAACAGATAATATAATGCTCCATTTTAAATGCTGAGATAAAGGAAGGATTTATCCTGGGTCAAAAACTGACTGAAACCTTGTTAATAGCTAACTGCATAGTACGCGTGAAAAGGAATAAGTCAACATTTCTGACACTGAAACCAATATAAACTCTAACCTCGAACTAAGTTAATCCCAATAGAATCATCGTCTTTCAAAGAAGCACACGACCCTCCATCATGTCACTACACACACAAATCCTTACGTCACGAAACACACAGAGGAAGTGCTTAATCAACTACGAATGTCTCATCTCAATAGTATATATAAAGAAGGAAGCGTCATTGCAGTTATGCTCCCATTATTCAGATATTTTTAATTTACCTCACGAACCCCTTACATACAGTAACGCTTTAAAGCATTAACTTAAGACCACAACTGACATTCCCACATTCCCACCCATACGAAAACATATCGATCCCCAGAGGTCCATAAAGCAGAAGTTGGAAACCAAATTAATAAAATGACAAAATAGAATTCGCCTTGGTCCTCACCTATATGGGTTATATTTTTGCATATTTGGAGCATCTAATTCCTGGGAGTTCCCAAAAAATAAGATACCCTTTTGGTCTAAAAAACGCCCCGTTAACATTTCACAGACTCGTGAGTACTACTTTAGCGGGTCTCCAAGACATGAGCTGCTTTATTTATCTAGGTGACGTAATCTACTATTCTCACGACATACGCACTCATATCCTAAAACCGGCACCAATTTTCAAAAGAATGAGATACTACAATCTTAAATAACATGTCGCATGCCTTGGCTCTGCGATATTCTCAGTTATTGTAAAGCCTAATCCTGAAAACGTTAAAGTAGTAGACCACTTTCCTGTAACGCAGACACCAATATATAAACTCGTTTCTGGGTTTAGTATCTTACTATGGACGCTTCATTTCGGATTTCTCCAAGATCTCAAAACCAATAACTTCACTACTCCTGAAAAAGGTTCTGCTACCGACAACGACTCAGAAACATTCCAACCATCAGGTCCTAACCACTAAACGGAACAGAAATTACCTTCTCCTTCAACACCAATCGATTACTCATTTCACCCCGAAGAGAGTAAATATATAATTCTCAAAATTAGAGACACATAATACTCAGATCATGGAACATATATGTTTTCAGCTATTTATTCTATGGAACAAACATACGTGTCCACATTTACCGCGATTCTATTATATATCCATCATTGAGTGAAATCCCCAAGATCCTTAAAAAAAACCACGACTTACATGTTGCTGAGCACGGAGGAGCTGTTAGAACATTAAACTATATAAAAGAAAAAAAATATTGGAAAAATATGCGTAACGACACTGAAAGTTATATCAAGAAATGCACATCGTGTCAAACAAACAAAGCCTTACGTAAAGTTAACAGAGGTCGCATGGTAATAACATCCACCTCAGCATCTCGGTTTGAGAGACTGACCATTGATATAGAAAGAAGGACCTTTACCCGAATCCGGTACAGCCAAACTTAGGAACATCTTGAGAATGCAAGACGTCCTCACGAAATTTTCAATTGCCTACCCTATTCGCAGTACTACTGCAGATTAGTCGTACGAGTGTCTTCTTCATTTTATCTCACTCTCTGGAATTCCGAATTTCACCGCCGAGGTATTTAAGAGAACATGTGGCTTTAAAAAGACTGTGGTCCGCTCCTTACCATCCACAAACCCAAGGTGCCTTAGAAGGATCACATTGAAATGGTATGTCAATGACAATCATGACAATAGGCCACGATATGTTTATACGGCGATGCTTGCATATAACACCGTTGTCCATTCGAACACACATTACTCACCATTCGAACTATTATTTGGCTATAAATCCTCTAAACGAGCGATCGGAACTCTTTTACGACTGCAGACGCCAATGAACATCCATATAATTACTATGCCGATGCGTTGCTCTCCTTTCCCCCCTAATGAGTCACCGGCTACTCACAATCCGCACGAAATGCGACACTGAAGATGTCACTTTACTGCGGAATTATGTGAGCGAGAGGTACCTCAGTCGAATCGGCCCAATTCCGTTGCATAGGCGGATGAAGTGTCATGCGCTATGCATGGCACTGCCTCCTCCAATGCAGCATGGCACTTCCTCCTGCTAACAAGGACAGTTCAAAGACTACATATCCAGAATACATTAAAATGCTCCAACATCAGTTAAAATATACTACAGATAAGACCGTAGAATCTATTCAGAGATCAAAAAATACTTCAAAAGCCTACTATGAATCCCACACTCGCTCGATAGAATAAAAAGTAGGCCAATACGTCTTGTTAAAAAATAATTTGAGGATGCGTAAAGCTTTGTCCCCTGTATACCATACCCGTTGTCGTAACCCATACAAACGGGAGCACCGGACCCACCTGTCGCGTCGTCGAGAGAGGCTCCGAACAGTCGTCGAGCTTCGCGCTCCGAACAGTCGTCGAGCTTCGCGCTCCGAACAGTCGTCGAGCTTCGCGCTCCGAACAGTCGTCGAGCTTCGCGCTCCGAACAGTCGTCGTGCATCGCGCTCCGAACAGTCGTCGAGCTTCGGTCTCCGAACAGTCGTCGTGCATCGCGCTCCGAACAGTCGTCGTGCATCGCGCTCCGAACAGTCGTCGAGCTTCGCGCTCCGACAACACACCACACAGCCCATAAGCCATGATAGTAGTAGTAGCGAAGGGATAGTTGTCCCCTGTTGTCGCGTCGAGAATACACACTAACGCACACGGAAACGCTTGCTGTCTCTCTCTTGCCGAAAGGTGAGGGAATAACAGTGCCGTCCCGCTTGCGCCCCAGCCCCCTCGTCCTTGTTCAGAACGCGGTCCGGAATAGTTATTATTCCGTGCCGTGTACGGAACTCGAGCGAAGCCAAAGCGCTTATTGTATACATATACGTATGGTCTGCTATATAGCGAACACAAGTGAGATCACCAGACCTCAACAGGTCCGAAGCCGCACCGCGCGACTTACTCCCCGACATTTTTGAAGAAAGGTCAGGGGAGTGGACAGCGAGTCCGACGGAAGACCAACCACCATCGGAGCCGCCTAACCAAGGATGCCAAGGAAGAAGATTGAACGTATGGTGGTCAGGAGACCCCTGTTCCCTACAGAGGAAGAACGGGGGGACTTTCTAGGAGAGTCGGAGCTGGAGGAGCTACGTCCGCAGAAGCGCGCGGCGTCCTCGCCCGCTGAAGGCCCTTTCAAGGTGGTCGCAGTACCGGAATCATCGCGCTTGACCGCCACCCGCCATCGCCATCAGGAACACCGCGTTCTTCACCGCGGTCTTCACGCCCATCATCGCCTACGCCACCGCCTACATCACTTCGTGCGGCTCGTGAGTCGGAAATGGCTGGCCCAGCGACGCCCGAGGAGCACTCGTCGACGACGCCGGGAGCCGCTACCGTTTCGACTGCTGTGTCTGTCTGGCAGAGGCACTTCCGCACCCTGCGTGACGTGCTGGGACACGCACCCAACGCCCGGCCCTTTGGGAAGGGCATAAGGTTTCTGGCGCAGTCGCCTGAGGAGTTCCGGGCAGTCCAGGCCCTACTGACGGCCCGGACTAAGGAGAACCCGGCGGTGCAATGGCATTGCTACTCCCCACCCTCAGACCTCCCCACCTCCCCACCAAGGTGGGTATTAGAGGTCTGCCAGTAAGGACAGATACCGAGTGCATCGCCGAGGAGCTCAGGGGCCTGGGCTTCCCGGTGCGCCTTGTGCGGCATACACCGGCGAGAGGCGGGAGACCCGGCTGCCTGTACCACGCGCAGCTGGACCGTCTGAACAGCGAGGAGCTCACACGCCTCTACGAGGTGAGAGAGCTCCTCTGCATGCCCGGAGTGGTCGTAGAGGGGTGAAAGGGCAGACAGGGACCAGCACAGTGTCATCGTTGTCAGCTCTTCGGACACTCCTCTGCGACCTGCCACCGGAAGATTAGATGCGTCCTCTGCGGTGGGGTCCATGCAGTCGGGGACTGCCCGCTGCCGAGAGGAGCCACCCCAACCTGCGCCAACTGTAGGGGCCCTCACACAGATAGTGACCGAAGGTGTACGGCCTTCCTCAGGGAGGCCAGAGCCCGAGGCATGGCCATCCACACGCCAATACCATCCAAGCCCGCTGTGCAGGGAGACCAGTTTATACTGGTCCCTCACGGCTGACATCACGCCGCCCCTGCGCCCGCGGCTCCGTTGCGGAGGGAGGGACAGATCGAATATGGCCCAGGCTCATCCCTTGCCGCCCCGGCCAACGACCCCAAACCCAGGCAGGTGACGACGACCAAGCCCAAGAGGAGGCGCACTCGCAAGAGGAAGCCCCAAGCTGTGGCCGTCCAAGGCTGCCACCCTCCGCAACAGGAGACCACCGCGAACGCAATGCGCCGAGTACCCACACACGCTAGGGATCCGGAACACGCACGCTCACCGACTCACACCACTTGCGCGGGAACCGAGGCGCTCCGAAGGGGAGTAGCGTCAGCGCGACGAGCCCAGGTTCCACGCTGACGATGGCCCCTTCACCGACATGGGCTCGACATTTCACATAGGACACGGCGTACAGACATCCCGGGAACAGCTTTGACCTAGTTAATGTCCACAACGTGCTGGGGAACGGCGGCCAGGTGTTGTTGGTCGGCGACCTGAACGCCAGGCATCCAGCTTGGGGATCGGCCGTCACGAACAACGCTGGCTTCAGGCTGCAGGAGGATTCGGAAGAGCGCGGCTACACGGTGCAAGGACCACCGTGTCCTCAACACATGCTTACGGATCCCCTGCACACCCCGGACGTTCTGGACATCGCCCTACACCAGAACCTCAAGGCCACGGTCAACATCGAAGTCCTGTACGACCTCGACACTCAACGTCTACCCATCCTCGTTACACTTGATTCCGGAGCAATCCTTAGGGAAGGAGTGCGGACCAGAGAGAGGATCGCCGGGCAACTGTCTATCCCGGACGAGGTGGAGGCCGCCGCTCACCGCTTCACGGAAAAAATCCAGGAGGCGCGGGCGGCGGCGACCACCGTTGTACCGGAGACAGCGCGCCGGCGAGGTGAGCTCCCCCCGAGCCTACTGGCGGACCTGCAGAGGAAACGTCAGACGAGGAAATTCTGGGCCCGCACCCGCTGTCCGAGGATCAAGGCACAACTCAACAAGCTGGCCGAGGAACTGTCTGCGAAGGTGAGGGAGTGTTGAGGAGCAGGCTGGGAGAGTACAGTCTTCCATGCCAGCGAAAACGACACTAACCTGGACGCCCTAAACAGATGTCTCACGAGGCCAAAGACCACCATCACTCCACTCCTAGACACCACAGGCGCGAAACACTACGGAGCGCAGGCACGCGCCGGGGTGCTCGCATCACATCTACACACGCAGTTTTCACCACACCCAGCGGCGCCGTCGTTATCAGAGCATCACGAGCAGGTGGAGTGCATCATTCGAGAGCTCCTTCGGAGCCCGACTCCGCCACTCAGCGGAAAGGATTTCATTTCCCCCTCTGAGCTGCAGAAAGTCGCCCTTCGCCTCTCGAGGCGCTAAGCTCCAGGCCCCGATGACATCCCCCCCACAGCGCTGTTGATGATGCCTAGGCGGGCAGCCGTGGCTATGACACAGATCGCAAAGGGCATTCTCCGGACGGCCCACTTTCCGGAGACCTGGAAAGAGGGGAGGGTCATCGTTCTGCTAAAGTCGGGCAAGTCCCGAAGCCTGCCTGGAAGCTACCCGCCGATAACGCTGCGGTCCCACATCGCCAAGTTGTTCGAGAGGCTTCTGCTTCGGAGGCTGAAGCTGTGCATTCCCATAAGCGATGAACAGTTCGGTTTCCGGAGCGGCCACTCGACCACGTTGCAACTGACGCGGGTAATCCACCACTTGTCTATAGGGATGAACAAGGGGAGACACTCTGTCGCGGTCTTTCTCGATATGGATAAGGCCTTCGACAGGGTGTGGCACCCGGGACTCCTGTACATGTTGTACAAGGTGGACGCCGGCGTCCCGCTGGCGTTTGTGAGACTAGTGGCGTCATTCTTGGAAGGTAGGACCTTCCGGGTAGCGGTGGAGCGGAGGCACTCCTCGGTGAAGGCCATACGTGCCGGAGTGCCACAGTTGCCTATCCCCTTGCCTGTACGCGGCCTACGCCAACGACATCCCCACACTCAATGATCCTTCGAGAGAGGGTGAGGTGGACGTCGTGCTCGCGCTGTTCGCCGACGACAGCGCATACGTTACCTCAAAGTTCAGAGTTCGGTTCAGAGCGGTTAAAGTTCAGAGGCCAGGATGTGTCTTGGGAATCCCCAGTCGTGTATCTCGGATGCAGTATCGACCGCGCGCTGCAGATGGGCTCGCAGGTGGACCGAGCGGTCAACCATGCGAGAACAGCCCGCGCTTTGCTGTGGCCGGTACTAGCGTCCGGACTTCCTACACGGACGAAACTGGGGGTTTAAAAGACGTATCACCGGTCACACCTCACTTACGCCGCCCCCGCATGGTACGCGCTAACATCCCAGGCCCAGCGGCAACGCCTACAAGCCCAGCAAAATATATCCCTACGGGTCATCACGGGGGCCGGTCGCTAAGTCCGCAATGACGTTATCGCGCGTGACTTGCGGATAGAGTCGCTGGATGAGTTTGTGGTTCGCTTGTCGAGCGCTATGTTCAATAGGGCAGACAATAGACCGCATGCTCATCTACGCGACCTGGCCCCGCTGCACGCGCGACCACCTGACGGGAGACCGTATCCGCGAGAACTCCCCCCCCCC